>KN173730.1:34175-142730 GCA_000758425.1 Nilaparvata lugens yeast-like symbiont | reverse complement strand
GGAGGTCGTGCCGGAGCTTCTGGCGGTCGTTGTAAACATCGCGGATTCGAAAGAATGACTGCTTATCTTCGCGGTCACGAAGGATCGTATCTAGCTCTCGTGATGGCAGTGCCTTGTGCTTCGAAATGTCTCTCAAGCGCGATCTGGCCAGGCATACGGCGAAGATGGACGTTGTGGGCCGATGGATCAAGGGATGGACCGTGGTTGTGTGCGCGCTCGATGATAGAATAGCTCCATTGCCACTGCTTTGCTTGTGAGGTTGAGGCCGTGATCTGAAAGGGACAATCACGCTTCTTCGTAGCTGCCTTCCGAATTCCCGTGCTAATAGAAGATCTCGCGGTGCCTCGATCACAAGCGAACGTAACGTTCGTGAGTATCGCCTGCCTGTTGTCGCCGACCTTCCTTTTCTTGCTTGACGTGATGATAAGCGCGGCGCCGGCATCGCGATAGAATTATTGGAGGAATTCGTAAAGGCTCTTGTACGAAAGAAACAATTGCGATGGTGGAGCACAGGGAATTTCACACTCAATTGACTCCATGGTGTATGCTGCTGCAACGATAAATGTTGATGTGGCTTTTAGTTGAGTCACAATGGGTTGATGGTGGAATAAGTTGGAGATATCACTGGCTTCGTGCCTTCTACGCAGACGGTTGCGTTAAAAGGCTGTTTGAAGCTTTGTGTGATATTATATTTTTACATGTTCCTTGATTATCCTCACTTTCTAACTATGTGCGAACTCTGAACCTTATAACAATCTTGGCCCCCTTCGTTGCCTGAGTGCTGATCCCAATTACAGAGCGATGCTTGAACGTGTCAGGGGGCGAGGCGAATTGTCTTTATGACTAATCCAGTCCAGCCGGGATCCTCATTGATGTTTATTTACAGTACGTAGTGTCGAAGGTGGAGGCGCCCTGGGCGCGATGGAGTGACCTTAGGCGGTCCCATCGGTATCCAGGGCTACGCATACAGATTTGGTAAGCGGACCTGGCGCCTCCCGGAGTGGCCTAAGTGCGGCGCTAAGGTGGAGAATATGTTGTACGAATAGAGAAATGTGGTCGTAAAATTAGCAATACTCAATACTATTCGGGCAATAAACTCCCCTTTTTACCAAATCTGGCCGATGCCCAGTCGCAACCACTCAAGTAGACTGGGTGGTCTCGGGGTACCGCCGCAGCCACAAAAAGTCGCGTCCTCGTGGTGGTGGTGGTTGTGAATTTTTAGGTGACAGGCACAAGCCCAGCGCCCTGAGGCACGCCACCGGTGGGGCCGGGCTGGCGTTGTTAGGGAAGCCCGAGGGCCTCCCGGCCAGCCTCGTCTCAGCCGCAGTACCGGGTTGTCGTTCACACGAAAAAGAAAAACCCCAAAGTCCGCCTCCGGCCACCACGCGCCCGGATCCTCCGCGCTTGACGCGCAATATAAAGCCACCAGGACCAGAATTCTGTCCCGTTTATTCATCCAACCGGCCCAAAGGCTCCCGCCACGAGCACGTCGGCAAACACCCCCGTCGTCGTCGCCTACTCCGCGAAAAGCTTCCAACCCTTGGGCCCAAGGAGTTTCTCTAGTTTGTTGGGTGGTTTCCGTCGCCGACCTGAGTCTCTCCACTTGGCCAGGGTGTCCTGGGGTCTTTTCGCGGCCACAGGGGCACAGTGCAGCACGGCGTCCTCGTGATTGAGCCACGTGTGGTACCAGGCGAAGTCGCCGTGGCCTGACCGGGCCGCGTAGAGACCGGGCCAGAATCCTCCTGGGGAGGCAAAGCTCCGGTGGACGGGGTCGGGCCATGTCGAGACCCCACTGCTTGTACCTCGGTGGGTAAGGCTTGCCCACCAGCCCTCGACGAGCTCCTGGCACTCTCGACCGGCACCACCTCCTGGCCGCCGCGAACGTCCAACCTTGACGGGGACTGCTTGGGCAGGGCCCGGAGGGCACTCTTGACCAGGGCGTCGGCTCGTTCATTGCGTCGTGGTGGTGGTGGATTTATTTACGTCGTGCAGCACGTGTCTATGCACGTGCGCCATCCCGATAGGGCAACCGACGCGGGAGCACGCGCTAATCGCGTCTCCCGGTTCATTCGGCTATCTCACAAGCCAGCAGGTTGTCGAAAGGAGTTCGGGCCCGTCAATTCAGGCCGACCCTGTCCGCAGCACCATCATGGGTGCGCGTATTTTTAAGACTTCCGCCGCTCCCTCTTCGTCATATTCCCAACCGGAATTCTCCTCCACTCCCTCTGAAGCCTGGGTTGGCCCTCTCCCCCAGGTTCTCAGTCGGACCGGTGAGGTGTTGCATCGGCGGCGACGAGGTTGGGTGGTAAACCGCTCAATCGTGGCGGATGCACGAGTTGAGCATGTTCGGGCGACGGGGAACCCTCCCAGGAATCCCGTCACAGAAGCCGTGTGGTGTGTAGTCCTCGTTGTGCCCGGGGGAAGAGAGTGGTGCTGGTGGTGTTGAGGTCGAGGGCCAGCTGGCTTCGCGGAGTTGTGGCGTGTTAGTGTAGCATGGTGCACATAATACTGGCACTACCGAAATCTAACAGCAGCGAGAAGCTGTGAGAAGCTGAAAATTTTTTCGGGTGAGGGTTGCAAAGGCAATGACGGGTCGTGAGATCACACTTAACTAAATGGAAGCATGAGACGCGTCGACGCGTGACTTGGAGCCTCAGCCAATCACAAGTTGAAGCGCGGCACGTTTTAATCGCATACATACTTTGTGTGTTTACCAAGCAGTGAAGCGCAGGGGGGGGCATCTCCAAGTGAGCGCTATTCCAGGCCGCGAGTAAAGCTAAGCTACCCTGCACTAAAGTCTGGGGAAACTCATCGCGATACCTAATCAACTTTCAACGCAACTAACTCAATCTCATCATGATATTGATTGGGTTGATTATTAAGAATGAGCTCCGTTGGGTTGGGTTGGGTTGATTGACATCAACCTGGCTGTCAATCTCTTGGTTGACGTTGAGTTGATCGCCACCCTGAATAGTGTATCTCGAATCGAAGACTTTAATATACGCGTATGCCTAGCAAACCTGTTCACAAGACCACCGTCATCCACAGCGCCGGCAGCGCTGCCAGACATCAATGATAATACACGAACAGAGGCATGGTGGCTGCTGCGAATTCTACTTGCTGGCACCAGACTTCGTACGAGCCGAGTACAGAGCCACCTCGAAGCTGGCAGCATACTTATGACCCTGAAGATGACGAGCTTGGCGACGGCGCTGGTGATATCCAGAGCTTGGGGGCTGTGTGTAATTGACAAAGACATCACAGGCAGTTTCAGGAGGAAAATCCTGATCACGAAAACGTGGGCTAGCGTTGTTAAAAGAGGCCCGAGGGCTTCCCGGCCAGCCTATCCAATGCACCAGGCACACCTATTAACTTAAACCGCGTCCAGATGTGGAATATTGACGGGTCTCGCCCCCACTTTCTCCTACTTATTACGGGCCCCACATAGCCCTCCACATGTATATAAGCCCCATGGACTTTGTCCGCCAGGGGTCCTTCTCTTTTCCTCCTTTTTCCTTTCCATAGCTCAATGAATGTTACTTCTTCTGAGAACCTGTTTGAGCTCACGGTCACAGCTGTTTCATGACATTCCTTAGAATCGACCCAATGGTCATCTTATGGGCAACAACCTGCAAGGGTAGCGGTATTCGGAAGAATTACCCTCTTGGGCTTACGCTTGCAGCCAGTCCGGCTAGTTTAACAGTACGAAGTACTTAGCTGATATTTAGCGCTTCCAAATATGCATACAAATTGGCGTACCTGCGATAGAGAGGGGGTTATGTTTGAAAGTGTCATACTTTTTTGGCTAACGAGCTGAGATACATAAGAGTGGACCTAATGGGTATTCTTATTAAGGCCAACTTCTAGGTAAGACCTCGTGATGCGCATGGGCAGCAACTAGAGGGGAAGGGAAGGAGCGTCACAAATGCTGACGCTACTGCCAGCTTCACCTCTCCCTCCTCACCTCATCAACTCGCAACTCACCAGACCTTGCATTTCTCTTTATTTTTTACCCTCTTTCCGACCTGCAAGTCTCCGAGAACCCGCGAATCGGATCCTTCGCCTTTTAATCCACTCTTTCCGCCAGAAATACCACGTCTCCACCTCTCCTCCACTCTCATCGATCGTCGTCCAACTCATAGTTTGTAACGGTCGCCCCTCTATTCTCCCACTGGCAGCGTGGCTATATCTTCGCGCTGCCACTAGCGAGTGTCGAGCATATAAAGCCAATAGCTGGTAGTTCTATAATGCTCCCCGTTCTCGTCAACCACAGAATACTGGACTAATTGAGCTTTCATTGGCTGCCATATTACCCACACAAGCCACGCAACTTCCGAGTCCCTTCACAGCTGGACTTCTCTGCATTTATCGACTGCGGCATGACTTTTTGATCATCTTTCCATACGTGTTTCGCGTTCCAATTATCCTTTTGACCTCAATCTCGTGGTCAAACCAGTTACGCTAACCGGGTCGATATGGTTGCTGATGGTACCTTGCCTACCCTTCCCTTGCCGTCCTCCGTAAATCTGATCGGAGCCCTGTCTGCCATTAGCGCCTGTTTAATTGTTCCTTTTGATATAAGTTTCATTCTCATAAGCTAATTCTCTAAAAGGCGGATCATCGCAGTCCGTCAAAGACGTCCTTGCTCGGGATTCGACAGCTTTGCCTCAGCCGTGCCACAGAACCAACAACGCTATCGATCTAAGGACACCCGCCTCTGACAGATTTTCGACGGTACGGCACCAGAGCCCCAAGCAACAATATTATACTCGCACAAAAAAACCAGCCGTGTTTCATTTGACAGTTAACGACGAGCCTTCAAGCGGCGGAGAACTTTCGAATCCCAGTAGCGAAGCGTCACTCGGGCCCCACGGCGTTAGGAGCTGGATAGAAGCCACTGGCAATCTCCAAGCTCGCTCTACAATAGTACAGCAAGCCAAGCGCCGAAAGACCGAAGACTGTCAAGATTTTACCGCCAGACTAACTGACATTCCCGCGCGAGGATGTGGTGGCGCATTAGGCGCTTATGCCCAGGACAGGCAAAAGGAAGATGGCGGTAGCATCCTGCCATTAAAATTGACCGTGGACTTGACTACCAGTTAAGTTTTATCCCAAATTGACCGTTGTGAGCTTACCAAGAATACGTAGGTAATGATGACGACACTCAAGTTCTGGTCGACCCTCGGGACGAGGAAGTCTGCTATGGAATGATCAAAAGCAACCTTCACTGCTTCAAAGTTCTTTCACCAAAGCCAGGAACACAGTCTTTTGGGTCCACATTACCGGCCGGCGATCAAGATTATCCTCAGGCGACAGGTGGGCGAGTCTTCGATCCGTATAGATGCCTCCGACCATACCCGCGATTTGATTGGCGTCGTTGAATCAAAGAGCGCCGCGGCTTTCTGCCCTCTCCTTGACACAAACATGGGCGTTAGAACAGAGTGTCGCATACCGCCACAGCTCAAAAAGCCGGGTGAGAAACCAGGACAGCCGATCTCACGATCCTTTGTCCTAGACGTGGTTATCTATGGTCCTTTACGGCACGCCAAGAGAGCTGGCGATTTTCTTCAAAAACGCGGCTTGCGGCTTCTGGCTCCAATCCTGGTGCAAAAGGGTATCAAGGTCTACAACACTCACAGTGTCCAGTTCCAACCGCCTCCACCAAGAACAAATACGACAAATTTGCACGGATCGCTGATTAATGTTGGAACAAGAACAGTCGAGGAAATACGATCCAAAGTCATGGGTATTCTCGACAGTCTGAGGTGTAACGAGTATCCTCCTTGCACGGACCAGGATGCAAGTGTCACGACACCTCTACTCAAGCACCAAAAGCAAGGACTTTATTTCATGGAGACAAAAGAAAAGACACTGCTAGAACAAAAAAAGAGGGCATGGTATCGTTTTGGGAGACTAAACTTATCGCCAACGGTCAGCGAATTTACTGTAACGCCATCACCGGGCAGGAACAGAGGCACACGCCTCCAGAAACTCGTGGCGGAATTTTGGCTGATATGATGGGCTTGGGTAAGACGCTCAGTATTTTATCACTCATCGCAGGCACCACTGGCGATGCCAGGCAGTGGCAGCTGCTCGAGCCTTTCCAGCGCCCTTCACTTGAGTTCATACATAATAGAAGCGGCAGTTTGGGGATAAGACAACCCAGTTTTGACACAGTGCCTGTGACCTGTCAGGATAAAACGACGCTGATTGTCCGCTGAGTACAGTGACGAACTGAGAAGATCAGATTAAGCAACATATCCAGCCGGGAACCCTTTCTTATCATATATATCACGGGACAAATCGGATCAAGGACGGTACCAAGCTGTCTAATTTTGATATTGTGATCACAACGTACGGATCTGTCTCGAATGTGCTCAGTTCTCGACGCAAACGTAAGGATGGTGTCTTTCCATTGGAAAGCATCGGCTGGTTTCGCATAGTTCTCGATGAAGCACACATGATCCGCGAGTAGTCAACACTGCAATTTAAGGTAATATGTCGACTTCATGCACAAAAGCGATGGGCTGTCACGGGCATGCCGATACAGAACAGACAGGACGACTTGGCTGCGCTATTTGGCTTCCTGTGACTCCATCCCTTCGACGACCGGCTCAAGTTTAACCGTTATATTGTAGAGCCCTTCAAAGCGGCTGATCCTGAAATTGTGCCTAAACTACGTGTTTTGGTGGATACAGTCACCCTACGACGATTGAAGGGCAAGATCGACTTACCCAGAAGAGAAGATTTCCTTGTTAAGTTACGGTTCAGCAAGGAAGAGCGGATTATATATGATCTTTGTACAAGAGATGCCTTTCATCGTGTTGATTCACTTACTGGCTCCAACAAAGCCCTGTGAGGTCAACAGTACATACACATTCTCAAGTCGATCCTGCGACTCCGCTTGTTCTGTGCTCATGGCAAAGATCTATTTAAAGAGCAAGACTTCGCAGATTTTCGAGGCTTGTCAGCAACAATGGACATCGATTTAGACGAGAACGATAGCTCTCACAACGCGCACGATATGTACACCATCTTGCAAGAAACTAACAGCGATGGGTGCGTAGAATGCTTAAGGAAAATAGATGCCGATGAGATGAAGAATACGGACGCTGAGAGTCAAGAATATATTTTGGGCTATTTAACGCCGTGCTTCCATGTCCTGTGTCGCCTGTATGTTGAGAAATATCGGGAGCGTTGGGATGCAATGCGGGAGCCGAGCCAACTATCTGGGCCCTGTCCCGAGTGCCGATAAAAAATCAGCTTTGTGCTTAAGTCCCTGCGGAGAAAGGATGTGGATGCCGAGCATGAGGGGTCTGCCAAGAGTCACGATGTGCTAATGTGCAAAAGGCGGACAATTATAGTGGCCCTCATACCAAGACAAAACGTCTGATTGAGGATCTCTTGAGTTCTAGAGCTGACAGTGAGGCGAATCCAACCGAGGAGCCGTTCAAGTCAGTGGTATTTTCAGGGTGGACCTCTCACCTGGATTTGATTGAGATAGCCCTGTAGCAGGCACGCATTCCATTTACCCGACTGGATGGCAGAATGACTCGGTCGGCTCGCACTACGGCCATGCAACTCTTCCGCGAAGACAAGAACGTTGAAGTCGCTTGTATCTATCATGGCTGGGGGTCTGGGCCTGAACTTAACAGTAGCCAATAACGTGTATGTAATGGAACCCCAGTATAATCCTGCCGCAGAGGCACAAACTATCGACAGGGTTCACCGGCTAGGCCAGACGCGCCCTGTTCGAACAGTTCGTTACATTATGGAGGACAGCTTCGAGGAGAAGATACTGGAGATTCAGGAGAAGAAACAGAAGCTGGCCAGCCTCAGTATGGACGGTCAAAGCACGAAACTAGACAAGGCGGAAGCGGCAGAGCAGAAACTGAGGGATCTGCGCAGCCTTTTTAAGTGAACTTAATTCTACAAGGGCAGCTGGAAAATTTTCATTGACAACTCCAGGGGCGTGGTTAGTAGTTTCCTTTCAGAACAGTTTTTCGAATTAAATAGAAATCGATGATTTAATACTGCCAATATTAAACCATACTTTGCATTGGTCAATGTGGGGAAGAGCAAGCTAGCAAGACGGAATTTACCTTCGATGATAGAATATATCCGGCTTATAGGCGTGCATTTCAAAACGTCTAATGAGGTCAGTCTCACTGGACCACCAGCAAATACGGACATTATTTATTGCAAGAGCCGACGCCGGCCCCAAATTTTAGGAGAAACGATATGCACAAACCTGAGTATCCATGGATTTGGAGGAACTAGAAGCTGTCGTGGAGAGGGTATCTCGGCAGACTTGCAACCTTCGACTTCGGGTCCAGGAGTCGGATGCTGCATTTGGTCGTAGCCTCGCTGCCTGTCCATCCCCTATGGCAATGCGATAAGGGCGATACAGGGCTTCTCGGCTGCATGATGCCACCTCGAACTTCAGTTCCTGGATCTGAGATGTTGCATTTGGTCGTAGGATCGAATACCTAACAAGAGTTCTTTGAGCCTGAAGAGAACTCTTGTTGAAAGCGATTTCGATATCCCGATGAGGGCTAGCACCGGAGCCGTAGCTTTGATGAGGGCACCTGTTGGCTGGAAAAACTCGAAAAGTTGACTACGGTAGTGAAGAGCATTGCCAATATCGCGATCGTAGCTTCCTTACATCCGAGAAAATTCAAGATAATTTAAATTAATTTCCTTCAACGGTAAAGTTGAGTCATATTGTGAGAATACTTCATTCCTCGAGCTAACCTTCATGAAAATTTACGCCTCACGATTAGGTTGCTCACATTTCTGACAAACATCGCACTTGTAATAGCCCAAGACCAAGTGTAAGAAATCGAGTGAAGAACAATAAGCCACGCAGCCACCGTATTTACCAAATAGTGAAGGATATATGCATGTGACATGCCATATATAGCGACACATAAAGCTGTTCCAAAGAAGAGGGTACTGGTAACATGACTTAACCAGCTCCTGACTTGTGGTACCATCTGGCCGGCGGTAAGGTTCTCCACAAGTATGATGAATGGCATAATAGAGAGGACGTTATGATGGGATGAAAAAGGTGTGAGCCAGTGAACTGCCAGGTTGCGTACCCACACTGCAATTATAGGTAGATTAATAGGAAGAACCCACGCCATCAGGATCAAAATCGAGTGCGCGTAATGATAGTAGTTCAAATTCGGTGTTGATACAGTAGATATGCTGGCACGGAAAGCCCGGACAACCGTGAAGACTTGAACAAGGCACGCCACCAGGTACGCAAACTGAAATGGAATGAAAGTTGACACTAAAAACATTAATATGACAGTTAATATCACTCTTCGGGAAGGAGTAGTCGATAAGGTCGACGAGGTTACTCTGTAATGTTGATCTGTTTCCGATTCGCCTGATCGACAGCCACCAAATAGCCCAAGTAGCAGTCCCAACGCGCGAGTTAGCCCGAGAATGGCAGAATGCAAGACAGCGCAAACGCCTATGCATACAATACTTATTAGTGGAAGTAGCAAGCGAAACAAGGGTTCTTGAGTTCCAATTAACAGCTCATTTTGGTACAAGCCAACCGCTGAATCGTTTGTTTCTTGCCTGATTCTGAAAGGGTAGCGGAAAGAAGAAGACACAAATGTCGGGGTAAAAAGTGTCAGAGATAACAACAACAATGGAATTGATCGTCTAAGTGACAGGTCCAAGCTCTCCGAAAAAGAAATGAAGACGCCGGTTTCGTCATACACGCGAAATTGTTTTCGCAGAACCAATGTGACGACAAGAAGAGGGAATGCAGCAAGAGCAGTCCGATATCTGATGTAAAGTTTTCCCATACTGCCCCAAACGTCAATTTTCAGGTGAAGTTCGAGTGGCGAGTCGCATGCTGGATCGGACCAGAATTGAAACCCAAGACCAGCTTGTTTTTCGGGATCTAAAGGTGGCGGCACAAAAGGAGCTGTGCCATGGAAGCTGACGCTGACTTTCTTGGCATTGATGAAATATTTCGATTCGTATGGTTTGTCCAGGTACTGCCGGATTATCAACGAAAATTTCTGGTGCCCATGACACCAAGACTGGTTAACGTTCAAGTTGAATGCAAGTAACGCTGATGATGCCACAGGAATAACGATATCGGCAACGATTGGTCGATCCGCAGGTAGTTTGAGCGACAAGCCGAGCGTAAGAAGTTCGGCAAAACTCGTTTCATACTTACTCTGGGAGTCATACAGACCGCTAAATTCAGCTAGAACAAAGTCATATAGAGGTGATGTTGACCTATCAACGACCGCAACAAATTGATGATCAGCGACATGATCAGGGTTATATTGCAAATAAGAAAAAGGTTGGTTATTTGAGTCGCGATCAAGACTCGATGAGTATTGAGTCGAAGGTTTGGAAACGGGTAGTAAGATTGCGTCAGATGCTGCATTTTTACACGCAAGTCGAGTGTAGGCGTTGCTTCCATCCGACAAATCAATGTGGCTTGAAAATGAAAAGCTGCCCGAGCCAAGTTGATGAGGGATGACGCTGCATAGGAGCACTTCCAGGCCACCATTGGCTCCAGAGTCATCCAGACTGATATCAGTCATCAAAGTGAAGCGTTTCGGATCTGGAGAGCCTCGTGGCGGGACGGGAAGTAGATAAGCTTTAGGCTTAGTTTGCTTGTCAAGTCGCGATAAAGAAAGCCGAACTCCCACTGGAACTATTCGAGTAGATTCATTGCTTAGACTTAGTAGAATTGTAGATTCTCCAGATGTAATTGTTCTCTCCACTGTCGACTCGATACCCGGCAGAAACCGTTTTTTCAGGAGTCGCATTCTGTCGGCTCTAGGTTTGGTCTGTGAAGCTCGCTTGACGTCAATTATGTCATATAGAGCACGTGCCACTACTTTGCGGAACTGGTCACACCAGAGTATCGACTGGTGATCCATGCTAGTCCAAACATTTGGTATACCTGTCGTGAACACCGTGAAGCCATGTGTCTCGGGCACAAGGGACTCAAGGGTGGCATAATCCGACGGTACAACAGTGTCAAGACTACCTCCCGCAATTGATACGAGAGTAACATGCCACAAGGGATTATCATTCGCCCATTTTTGAGTGTAGGCATTCCGCCAGTAATCGTTGATTTCTTCATAAATATGAACGATTTGGCCATCAAAAGTAACTGGTGGATGAGCGTGAGGGGCGGATATCGTAATGATGGTGTTGATAGACTTGGGTTGGTAGTTGGGTTGAATGAGCATAGCGCGTGCGACGATGCCGCCCATGGAATGACCGAGAATCACAACCGCCGTAGGATTAGGGATGGAAAAATCTCGATGGACCCGCTGGGGATCGGAATACAGAGAAAGTATAAATCGGATAGCCTCGTTGAGATATTCCGCCTGGTCAAGTAGCGTCTGGCCGTGGAATGCGGTTATGTCTTCATTGAAGTCCACTGTAAAAAAGTCGAGGTTTCGAACACCAGATTCGAGTAACACCGCGTCATGATAAAGGCCATGATAAAAATAGCTTGCAGCTTCGGCTGCAATTGGTCGGATTTGCTTGTAACTGCCGGCGTTACCTGGTATGAAAAGGACTGGAACGCCACTTAGCTGCAGATAGTGTTAGTAGAAGAGAGGAAAAATACGGATGAATAGAGACAAACCTTCTGTGCATCATCTATACCTAGCTCTCGGTAAAGGTAAAGCGAATACTTTGTAGCAAACCTCGTGTACTCGGTGTCGAAGTCTGGAAAATGTACGTAGGACGGTCTCATGTATGACATACGGCATCCTTTCGGTTCCGCCTCGTTCCTTAAAAATGACTTCAAAATAGTGAGCAGGATGATAGTGGCGAGACTAGTAATGACAATGACAAGAGGAGTAAGGGACCAAAGATTGCGTTGACATGTAGGTTGTTTCGACACGGTTGACATGATTCCGGAAGTCACAGTGGAGACTGGACGATCCAGTTGCGTGTCTAACAAAATCTGAGAATTCAGTCCCCGCCTGTACGTTTCGCAGTCATGCCCGTGGACATAGCTTGGCTCAGTTCCGTCGTAATGACTGATTCTGGTTGAAGAATGCTGCGATTCGTAACATGTGCGATTAGTCTTGCCGTTGTTGGTGTGGCGGTCGTGCGTCGGATTGCCGGCATTGGGAGTTTTAAGCGCAAAGGTGAATCCGTCACCGTCATCTGATGAAGCAGATGAGCGACTGGTCATGAGAAGACTCGTTCCGATAGTTTTTTTTGTTGTCTTCCTTGTGAGCAGACAATGATGTATCTTGAGATAATGCTCCGAAAGCGGAAAGATTAAAGATGACTTCACTTTTGTTCTGGCACTTGTAGTCGGCCAGCTGATTTGCCCAGCAGGGAGAGTGTATGTAACAGAGTTGGCTTCACTGGATGCTTTGAGGCTCGTAATTCTCGAAACCAGGGTGCGTGATGAGACAGACGGGATAAGAGGAAGGCCGATGCATACCGTTTGGAGATGCCGAAAATGGGGTGAAGGACAAATCCAATTGGCGCCATGAATAGGTAATCGGGCTTGCAACTTGCGCCCGTGAGAAGATAGGAGGTGGGCAAGAAATTGGTAGTAATTCAATATAGAAAAAAATATTCCCTATGTTCAGCTGTCTATCGAAATTTCTTGTAAAAAGTCCAAGTGGGCTTGGCAATAAATGAAAAAAAATGAGTTTTTTTCCACACTACACACATGCGTTAGCCGCCCTTAGTAGTTGTTAGCGCCTGCTTGGTGTGAGGGATAGGCGCTTTGGAACAAAAGGCGGCCTATGAATTTGTGTATTTATAACGACCTATGAAAAAGAAAACTCTACTAGGTGGGCGGGGTGCGCATCCCCTTTGTGTGGGCAGCTACAGGTCAGCTGATCAAGCTCGTGATCTACATAGGCCTTTAGCCGGAGACAAGTCCACTGGCGCCAGCCTGACACTTGATATGAAGACCTCGCCCGATAAGTATAAGTCTTTTGCCCTGTACGAAGTAGTTAGGATACAAGTACAATGGCAAACAGAACATTCAAGCAGGGCCACTCTAATTGTCTAATTGCATATCAGCAACGTTGTATATTACTATCAGTGCTTACTTTGGTGACTACTTTTTTAAAAAAAAGTAAACTTTTTTAGTAGCCACTTGATGCGATGAAACCAACAGTGAACAATTCCTCCCACACAACTGAGTTAACTCGCGATGCCTCGAAGTCCTCAGCCCACAGATTCATCGCACACAAGTAAGTCGCCCCGTGATGCCTCGATGCCCGCGGCACACAGATCCATCGATTTTGATTCTCCAGTTTAGAGAAATTTAGGGGGATCGTTTATCAAGGGTTTGACTAACCAGCACACCAACCTGGCCTATGCAAATTTGGAATGTGCAAGTTTCCAGTCTCGTTCCCGTGACAAATGAAACCAACATGATGGTTCCTGGGTACTACGCGCTGTAGCTGTGAAAGCTTCCCGGTTCCTGGCTGGCCAACCACGACTGGAATTTACGACGGCAGACAGGCGGCCTCGTAAATTGGAGCAGCCTGTTTCTAGTCCGAGAAGCCTTGTGCACAATCGTATTGTCACACGTTCGTTTCACTTCGCCATTATCTGTACTTCAGATTAAAGCCAGATCAGGTCATCACAAAAGCTCTTCGTACGTCTTTTCGTCCCTTTGAAGCCGTTGACTGAATGGTACCGATTCACAGTGTTTGGAATGCGTATACCATTACGCCGGCTCCGGCCACAAACGCCCGGTGTCGCGCTTGGAGACGCGCCCCGGCGCTTCTTTCTTAGCCATCTGCTGAGCGGGAGCGACGACGCTCAGAAAGGCCACATATCGGTCTCACGCACGCTGCCATATGCTCCAGGCCCGCTTTACACGCTCATTGCCGATGTCGATTCCTACAAGACCTTTTTACCCTATTGCTCGCGCTCTCGCGTCACCACCTGGACGCCGCCCGACGCCAAAGGCCGCCGCTCGCCCGCCCTCGCGGACCTCGAAGTCGGCTGGGGAGCCTTCCATGAAGTCTTCACCAGCCAGTTGCGCTGTGTTCCGGATGTCTCTGTCGAGGCCTTCAGTGGCGGAGAAAGCTCGGGCGACATCTTCAAGTCCCTTGTGACCTGTTGGTCGTTGAAGCCACGCACCAAGCTCCAAAACCCGTTGACAGACGTTTGCCTGACCATTGACTACCAATTTGTCAATCCCATGTATGCCCTCGTCATTGCCTCTGTATCTGATAAGATTGCTGGCGTCATGATTGAGGCTTTCAAGAAACAAGCCCGTAAGCGGTTGGGATGACAGGCTGCTTGTGAAACCGTGCCAACAAGGACAGGCCTACGGCTATATGATGCTATAACGGACGAGTATGGCGCAGCGGAGCGATCAAAGACACAATCGTTTTTGCCCTCCTCATATCCCTCCTATCACGCTGATTGCACTGAAACTTATTTCCTTTTTCCTTTCGCAATGCATCGCCTCTCGCGCTGAGTGGTTTTCATGATGAGAACCCACTGATCCAACTCTACTAGTCTCATGCTTGATAGCTGCACGACTCGCTCATCATAATGACCATGCCCCCTAAGTAAAGCCATAGGCTTTCTCGGACTTTGAGATTGCGTAATCCTGAAAGCTCAGACTCCAATGCCAATGTAGATGAATATAAAGCAAAAAAAGTGATGAAATCGGGCGTGGAAGAGACGTTACTTATCTCATCCTGCAACTCTCATTATTTCGAGTGCGAAGGGAATTAGAGCCTCGAGAATCGATCATGGGTGGTTTGAACGGTATGAGAGCAGGTCAATACATGACGAGGAAAGACGCTTCAAGCTTTGGCTGGCACGAGCATCAAAACGCCGATAAGACAAAGAGCGGTTAGCAGGGTTATTTTTGGAACACAAGGTCTTATTTCTTGGTTGATCTATCATTACAAATCGGGTCAGCGCCAAGTTTTGCGAGCAATTTGAAGGAAAGTAGTGGCTCCTACTTCTTGGTTGGTTTGCCAGCAAAGAAGGTCAAGATAGTCGAGTTTCTCTTACTGTTATGTCTGGACTGTTTCGATGCTGGGGGCGGAGCGACATTTACGACATCAATGCCAGCGGGTATACCGGATCCGGTTTCACGTCGCCGGTGATGGCCAGGCCAGTCCGGCGGAGGCATGTCGGGAACATGCCCTGGAATAGGAGGTGGGGGCATTCGAGGCCCTCTAGGAGTTTGTATTGGTATTTTAGGTCTTCCGAGCGGTGGCATTTTCTCCACCGGCCACATAGCCATGTTGATGGACCAATCTGGCTCGATGACCTTCTCCCACACCGAGGTCAGAATAACTTCGTTGTTCGGTCCAATCAAATCATAGTGGCCCTGTTGCACGTGCGGTCCGATGACATCGATATGTAGGAATGCCTGTTTTATGAGCTCTTCCATGCCCTATGCGAGCAGTAATCAGCCGATTATGGTTGACGTTGATGAGTAGTAGGAGAACATACCTGCCACGTGCTGCAGAGGCGGAACGGGAAACTGAACTTCCTACCCACGGCATCCTTGAACTTTATCGGTAGCTGCTCAGCTGTCTTTGCCACCTCCTCCGCTGTCTTGGCCGCTTCCTCGAACTTGGCCTTGGCTTCTTGGATTCGCTTCTTCAAAGCTTCGTGCTCCTGGCTCGCAGCCGCTTCGGCTTCTGTCGCCTTTCTTGCGGCTTCCTTTTCCGCTTCAACTTTGGCGAGAACATCAGCCTCTGTCTTGCGTCTGAGATCATCTTGCATAAGTCTGTAACGCTCGGCCTCTTCTATCCTGACGCGCTCTTCTTGCTCTCTCTGGCTCCGCTCCTCAGCCGCTTTAATTTCAGCCTCTAGCCTTTTTCTAGCATTTTCCTCTGCGCATTGCATGGCTTCGGCTTCCTGTCGAGCCCTTTCCTCAGCTGCCCTTCGTTCAGCCTCAACTCTAGCCACGGCTGCTGCCTCTGCTTCGGCCCTCGCGCGCGAAATCTCTTTTTGCGCCTCTTCCTGTTGCCTCCTCATTTCCTCCATTCTCTTATTCATGGCTTCTTCTGTTTCCCTCCTAATCTGGGTGTCGCACTCGCGCTATTCGTCGAGAGCCTTTTGTTTCTCTTGAGCCTTCATGGCGGCAATTTGGGCCTCAAGTTTTATCTTCTCAATATCAATCGGTGGCTCCTTCGATTTTGGAGTCGCAGGCTGGGCGGGTGGCTCAGTAGAGGGAGGCGGGGCCGGTGATATGTGAAACTGCTGCAACTGAGCAGGTAGATTGTACGGTGGCACGCCGTAAAAGCTGGGCTGGTAGGGCATCATGTCGTAGATCTGTCTAGGCTCGCCACCAAAATAGCTTGTGCCATTTGAGTTGTTTGTCATGAGGGTGAAAGGGTTCGGACCATAATTTCCGTAGGGAACCATTTAGTTGTCGCCAGGATAACCACCCATGTAGTGGTTACCCTGGTTCTGTGGATAATGACGGTGAGGGCCTCGTCCGCCATAGAAACCAGGACCTCCACGATGGGTCGGCTGAGGCTGAAAGGCCTGGCCATAATGGCCGGCGTAGTCGGAGGAGGAATCCACGTTTGAAAAATTGGGTGTAGAACCCTGCACCGGGGAGTGCTGGGCTTCTTGGCGAGCCAATCGATTGCGAGGAGACAAAGTCCTTTTCCTCGGAGGTGCAGGAGGCAACTCGTTGCTCGTAGAGGCAGAGTCGGAAGGTAAATTTTCTTCGTAATAGTCGCCGTTATCTTTCGACTCGTTGTCTTCGTCGTCGTCGATGATAGAGTATTCTTGTTCGTGCTGAGACGAATCTTCTTCACTGTTGTAAGGGGTTGAGCGAGAACTCCCGCCGCCCGTGTGGATAGTTTTATTGTTCTGCCGTCTGATGAGTCTGGTTAGCGGTAAGTGAAATGAAATGCAGAAAAGATACGGGGTATCAGAGTTAGAAGAGGGGAGGTGTCAGACCCACGGCATAGTATACGAGTAGCAGAAGGGAAGATTTCTGTTACGGCCTTTGCTCGCGACGATCTGCACAGAATGTCGGAGCAAGGGCGGGTGAAGGGTGCAAAAGCGGGACAGCACGGCAGGCACGCTTTCGGAGGTAGTCAGCCAGTAGATGATGGGCTTGAAAGCGGGCAGAACGACACGTTGTCAGTGAGAAGAGCGCTCCCCAAAGGGATAAGAATGCGACAGATGGGGGATTCGATTGGCTGCCCACAGAACTTAGGGACACGGAAGCGCCGCTGAGTGCTGAGTCTGGTTCAGGAAGTTTGTCGCAAAAGCTCGAGCCGATCCAAGTGCAAAAGAACGGGATCCGGGATAATCTATAACTGCGCTGTTTGTTTGATTTACTTATGAAAGCAGGCTTGCCGTGGCTAGTCGAGGTTCCGTCTGTGAGCAAAATGACGGAGCTGACCTGACGCGGGAGTCAAGTGAGGTTAGGGACGGAGGAGGCAGGGGGCATACTAGGGGGCCTAATAAGTCGGCCCCCCGTGCAAGAGGATCGAGCACGGGGGGTCCGTTAACCAGGAAAGGGTTCGCTGACCGGGAAAGGATACGTGTAGCTACATAATATTAATGCCAATATGTACACAAGCTGGAGTCTACCATTTTACGTGCAAACATTCAATATATGCAACATATCTTGTCATTCTATGTTACTAAGAAAGTGACGCTAACTATTGCGTATTAGACCTCCAAAACCAGTCTGTTGTCGAAAGCAGCGTTCTTTCGACGCGTTCGCAATAGTCTCATTTTATTACATCAATTGATCCTCACAAGTCCAAATCAAGCCCAATTCCTCTCAAAATCTCACAATGTATTCTTCTTGCGGTGAGATAAATGCTTTCGAAAGATGGATTGATGCGGAAACAGGGAAACCAATTTTTGTGAGAAATACTGCAGAGAATCTCAAGACGCGTACTGTCGCTGCTGCAGAATTATATCACAAGGATTATTTTCCCACGATCAAAGCTGCCGCTTCTGCACTCATTGTGCCGTATAAGAGACTCTGGTCTCGCTTACAGGGGCATCATCCCATTAGTGAAAATGGAGACAACTTTACGCTGCTGCAGCCGGAAGAGGAGGCGGAAGTGATATGTTGGGCACATCGTCGGATTACTCAAGGCCACCACATCCAACGACGATCACTTCAACAGCACGCCAATGCGATTTTACGGGAGAAAAAGGTTGACAGACAAAAGCTTCAATATCTTGGGCACGACGTTTCATGCGACGGCATAGAGATATTTTCCACCGCCGCAAGGCAGTCTCGCGAGATGCTAAACGTAAGGTTATGCAAGAACGGGCTAGAATTGATTCTTTTTTTAAGTCTTGGTCAAAATTTATTCACGACCACAACATCAATCGTGAAAATATTTGGAATTTCGATGAAAAGGGTTTTATGGTTGGACATCTGCAGAAAGGTATGTTCCTCTGGACTTTTAATGAAATCGACAAGCCCGTTTTGACAGACTCGCGTGATCTTGTCTCCGTTACTTCGATTGAAGCTGTATCCGCCGTTGGAGCCGTGATTCCTTCATTACTGATTCTTCCAGGCGTTCAAATCCCAGTTCGCTGGGTCAAAAACGACCTTGACGGTGATACGGTCATTGCGACCAGTCAAAAAGGCTACATCAATGACATAATCGCCATTGAATGAATCAAGCATTTTGAGATTCACACAAGGCTTGAAAACCCAACTGACAAGCGGCTGCTGATTATGGATGGCTGTGACAATCATTATACCGAAGAGATGGTTCATTTCTGTCATGATCGTCGCATTGATCTCTTCCCCTTGCCGCCGCATCTCACACACTATCTTCAGCCGCTGGATGTTGGAGTTTTCCGCTCCTATAACGACTGGCATCAACAAGTATTATATCGCGAGATTACCGACGGCGCCACTGATTTCAATAAGACCGATTTCTTGTATCATCTCCAAGAAATACGCACGCGATCTTTTAAGAAACACAATCCTATCTGCCTGGGAGAAATGCGGGCTGGTCCCTTTCAGTCCAGCTGTGGTTCTTGATCAACTACAAGACACGTTATCGTCATTGGCTCAAGATTTTGATCAATTTTATCTTCCGGGCGCAGTAAGAGTCGGCTGTCAGTCTAGCGAGAATCTCTCTAGAGCGCTTGCCGATGTACGGACTCCGAGGCACACATCAGGCACCTTAGAGTCATGTACGCCCTCGAAAAGGCCACGATTCGACTGGAAAAGTGTCGCAACCCCAAAGCACAGCTTGCTTCTCCTTCACCAGATTCAAGAGTACGTCAAGATTCGGGTCGATGGATGCATCGATGCGGATGTGCCATTGACCCCGTCAGTTAGTCACGTCCTTTCGAAAGCAAGCAAGGCTGGGCGCATTCTCGCCTTGAATGGCATCCTAGCTACGGTGGAAATTGCCTCAATTAAAGAAAAGCAGATACGGCGATCGGCGCTTAGAGAAAGTGCCCAGATTGTTGGCCGCTTCGGCCCCTTGAGTATTCATGATGCTCGGGTGCGAGTGGCTCGCGATGAATATAACCGCCGAGCCTACCAAGAAGATGAAACACGCCGCATGCAAAAAAGAGGTCTCGCGATGAAGTCCCCTACATTCGCAGATGGATGCGCGATCTCAGAAGCGTTGTTCGGAATAGTATCACAAAACTGAAGCCAGCTGAGTTGAGACTACAGGGTGGCTTGAATAAGGCCAACCGTCATGCGCAATTAGACAACCCAGAGCCGCTATGTCTGAGATATCGCATTTTTCGCGAACTTAGGCATAATGGGAGGATTGCGAACAGCTTCACCTGGCCCAGTGATTATGATGATACTACGATCAAAGAAGCAGCGTTATTGCTCGTCGCAGAACATCGTGGTCGCTCTTGTAACCGCAAGGCATTATCTTTAGAAGTTGAAGGTATCGAAATCACGGAAATCAATTTCACAGAAGGCAGCAGCGGCGAGTTGGATGTTCTCAAAGTTGAGGAAATTGATGAGGTCCTTGAAGATGCGGATGTTTTGATTTGAGTATATTCTTGTAGATATGGAATTGGTGTGGAGACACTTGCACCTATTTAGGGGAAAGTAGGTACTTCCTATGCTGTTATTTTGCTATGTGAAATCCACTTTTTAATGTACCTTGAATTTCCCGGTCAGCGAACCCTTTCCTGGTCAACGGATCCCCCGTGCAAGAGGATCGAGCACGGGGGGCCGACTTATTAGGCCCCCTAGTAGATGGTGTGGCTACCCCAACTACTTCGTGAGTTAGTTACAGATGTGGCCATACATGTATCTCCGCAACTAGCTATCGCGGTAACACAGGACCGTTGGGGGCTCTCTATCCCTCTCTCTCTTTCTTTCCTTTTTGACTACAATAAGTCGTTGTCCCTAGATGTTCCAAAGGCACTTGAGTTGAGTAGTGTAGGTTCGGGCGTACAAGCCAGTGGTTGGGTCCCGATTGAGAGAGCTAGCGCATCCCGCAGAACTTTGATGAATTTTGAGACATCCTCGAATGAACAATATAAAGGTACGGGCGCAATGCGAATGACGTCTGGTTTGCGCTGATCGATTGCTACGCCGTTTTTCTCAAGCGCACGCGCTACGCTGTCCAGCAGGCCTTCGCGCAGTAGCAGGCTCAACTGAGTACCGCGTTGGGCCGGGTCTGCTGGCGTGATGATACGGATCAGCGGTTGACCTGTCTGATGTTCCTCACTCGCCATTAGCTGGCGCAAAATATGCTCGGTATAAGCCGTCAGAACCAAGGCCTTGGAGCGCAGGTCGCGCATCGAAGTCTTTGAGAAGACAGATAGCGCGCCTGCTAAACTGGCCAAGTCGATCACCGACGGATTCGACAACTGGAAGCCCGCAGCGCCCGGTGTAGGTACGAATCGGTTGTCCATGTTAAACCGTACGCTCTTATCACCGCCATACCAGCCAGATAGCCGAGGCTTGTAGCAGCTGCCGCCGTCACCGGACGCGGTGATGGTGCCGTGTCTCTCGTGCACGAAGGCGCCCCCAATGGCACCGGGACCAGCGTTCAGGTACTTGTAAGTGCACCAGCAAGCAAAGTCGACATCCCAATCATGCAGTTGCAGCTCGACATTTCCGATGGCATGGGCCAGATCCCAGCCAACAATGATGCCCCGGGCGCAGGCGTAAGCCGTGATAGTCTTCATGTCAAACAGCTGGCCTGAGTAGTACTGGATTCCTGGTAGAAGTAGTAGGGCCGTCTCATCGGCGTGGTCATCAATCATGCGTAGAATCTTTTCCGTTGGAATCAAGATAGAATCAGGTTCAGGTTCGATCTTAATCATGCTGATGGCCGGATCGAGGCCATGCCAACGAATGTGGCTCTCGATGGCGTAGTGATCACTGGGAAAGGACTTCCATTCGAGGATGATCTTATGGCGGCGACCAGAGGGAAGATAGAAACTCGCCATCATTAGGTGCAAGTTTACCGTCAACGTGTTCATGATGACGACCTCATGGGGCGCGCATCCGACGATGGCTGCCGTCGTGTGGGCACAGGCATCAGCAAGGTCCTGCCACTGTGTTAGGGGCGAGTTGCCCATGTCAGTGAAATGACCATGGACACCGATAGAAGCCCATGTCTCGAGCTGGGCGTCTACATATTGCCGCACCGCCCGAGGTTGTGCGCCCAGCGAGTTTCCAACGAAATAAATGGCCTGTTGCTCGGGCTTATCGTTGGTATCATCTAGTCTTGTGGCCGCACCGGCGTCGCTGCTGCTGGTCTGGGCTTGACGATTTCGGGAAAACGGGACAAAGTCAGCGGGGATTCCGCTTAAGAGCACATTTAGAGAGGGATTTGGCCATTATAAAAGGTATACCTGGAAGGGTACCGTTGAGGGCACGCTTCTTGAGTGATGCCTTGGTTGGGAGCAGGAACTCATCGCGCAAGTGGCGCAACTGGTCCTGCTGGTCGAGACTTCGAGCAAAAGCACTCGACGAGGCTTCAGGAGGAAATTCAGGCGGCAAACCATTCCGAAGCCGATCGATATAATCAGCCAAGCCCATGGCAAATTTGGAGGTATTCGAAGTCGAGGGGCGAGGGGTAAGAAGGGGGCGGGAAGTGCTCCCTAGAAGTCGGCGAGCTAGCAGCGGTGAACAGAGTTGTCGACAGTTCTGAGAAAAGGCCCGTGAAAGAGGCACAAGAGCGGACGAGGAGAAACGAGGGGTCGAGAAAGTCACGAACGCGGGCAAGTTAGAGAAGCAGAGCAGACGGTGTGTCAGAATGAGCCGAGATAGCGGGGTGCTTGGCCTGAGATCAGCGACAGTAGCAGCAGCAGCAACAGTAGCAACCGTTGAAAGGGAGTCGCAGACGACGAGCTACCCACGTTATCTTAACAGAAATCGGATTTGGTTGCATCGCCTCTTGAGATGCTTGCTTGCTGCCAGCTTCCCTCCCTTCCTTTTATTCAGGGTTGTCGAGCGTCTCTTAGCGGCGGTACTAATCGATCGGAAGTCGGAAGCCGGAAGTACATCGATCCGGCGGCTCTCTATACGATAATCTCTAGGCGGCTGCGTGACGTATCCCTTTCGGAACGTCATGGCTTGAGCCGCGCTAGCCCGGACGCCAAAGGCAAAGAGAAAACAAGTCGGGAGACTGGTGCCCTTCCTAGTTTCTCTATGTTTCACGCCTACTTCGTGCTCGCAATTTCGCAGTCACGTTTGAGCAAAGTCCCCAGCAACGAACGCCGTGCTTGCAGGCGAACTTCCGCCTTCCGTGTCCCGTTATCCGCCGCCCCCTGTCCTCCCTTTCCCCCCCCGGGCGGGCGTCCGTGCGAGCCCTTCCGAAGCGCCGTCCTCTGAATCCTTCTATAGCCCTCCACTGGGTCCGGTGCAACTTCCTTTGTCAGACTTAGCAGGAAGCAGACCCTGAGCCTCCCTCGTGACCGGACTCCAAGTTCACGGCTAGCAAGCTAGCTGCTGTGCGTGATGCCCTCCCATCTGTAGTTTCGCTACGAGAGGTATGATATGTGGAGGTTTCCCCGAACCGCAGCATGAGACAGCAAGGGGCGGGATCAAACACATGAGGTATTCAACTTGAGGCCAGGCCGTAAGGAGAGATGCGCGGCGGAGCGGACCTCCAGTATCCATCTATATGTGTGCATGCATACTAGTAACTAGCTGTGCATTAAAATCTCTTGCCGTAGCCGTGCGTTATGCTTTTTAACGAAAGATAAAGAGCTCTCCATCACAAGCGTCATGTCAACGAGTCATCGCCACACTTATGGACCTCCAAATTAGGCCTCAGATAGATCCCGTCTCTACTCACATGTTGTTTCTGCCCAGCACTTCCACCTTTCCATACTTTTTTTGTTTCCTCTGTCATTCTCCGCTCCGAATTTTCCCATTTAAGCATATATAACTAAAGATAATCTACGCCAACACCCCGTCCTCAAGCTTTCTTCCAACGTCGTATGCCCATATCCAGATCCCCATCTACAGGCTGTCATCTGCATCTCTTGCATATGTTGCCTATTTTCAGCCTTCTCATCGTGCTACACTCGAGGTTTGCCTGTGTCTAGGCGGGCAGACTTCCGTCAGAGAGCCCTGTTACACTCCGCTACATCATGGCGCCCCACGCCGTTCCCTCGACCTCGCCTCACAATGTTTCCGTCAATCTAGACAGGTTCTTGATTTTGACTCATGCTTTTATTCTCGAGCACAGCCCTTGCAAAAAGCTCACAGACCGCTACTATGAGCCCTGGGAAAGTATTATTCGACACTTGCCCAGGCTCATCCAAACCGGTACCATTCGCAAATCAATCGCCGCTCTTCCTGTTCTTTCTACATCTCGTCTCAAGTCTGAGGCGGAATGGCGAAGAGCGTACGCCATGATAGCCTTCCTGGCCCATGCAAACATTTGGGGAGGCCATGAGCCCGACGATGTATGGCTGCAACTGAGTTTTGGTCTCCATTCTTCGTGGTGTATGCATCGAGAGGAAAAATGGCTAGTCTAACGCTGCTTATGCCAGATTCTACCATCGCAAATAACGATTCCTTTTTTGCGCGTCTCCGAGCACCTTGAGCTGCCACCCGTTCTCACCTATGCGGGCGGAAACTTATGGAACTTTCATTGTGCGGGGAGCGACTTCTCGGAGCCAGAGCTTCTGAGCACACTATTTTCCTTCACAGGCACCGAATCAGAGTCTTGGTTCTTTCTCATCAGCGTTGCTATGGAAGCCAAGGCTGCATCCATCCTCCACACCATGTTGGGCGCCCTTGCGGCCGTAAAAAGTCGCGGGTATGCCATAATCACCGAAGCCCTTGATGAGCTGCGGCACTGTATAGATTAGGTAGGGCATCTGTTGATGAGAATGCCGGAGAGATGTGATCCCATGGTCTTCTACCATCGTATTCGGCCATTTTTGGCAGGCAGCAAGAACATGAAGGCTGCGGGACTTCCGCGAGGTGTCTTCTATGACAAAGGAGACGGCAAGGGCACCTAGAGGCAACTGAGGGGTGGTAGCAACGGGCAAAGCTCGCTCATCGCCTTCTTCGACATCGTCCTAGGCGTCGAACATCAAAGTCACGGCAACCAAACAAACTACCACACTGAAGTGAGCGAGTACATGCCTGGGCCGCATAGACGCTTCCTCATGCATACTGCGCGCATCGGCAGCATCCGAGACTTGGCTATGTTGGCGCCAACAGATGAGCAGCGGCAGCTGCGCAACGCTTACGTGGCAGCCACTGACGCGCTTAGTCGGTTCCGTGATATAGGCATATTCAGATTGTCGCTCGCTATATCATCCTGCCCTCAAAGCAGAAGCTGCCGCCTCTAGAGGACGTGGCGCACGAATGCTAGGGGGGATGAGCCTAATACGTTGGACCTCGTGCTCGATCCTCCAGATCGGGGGTCCGTTGACAAGGTAAAGGTTCGCCGTACCGGAAATGGGAATGTCGCTATGTAACTTATATCGGTGCCAATTTGTTCAAAGAGTGAAATCCTCTACCTAACTGCAAAGCCTTTAACTAATGTCTACATTATATCCTGACAGCGATTAAAGATTTGAAGCTATTGCAAATCAGACCGCGCTTGGGCGCCCGATTGCTGGTTCATCCGCACCACGTCAGTTGAATACATTGCTTGCATCATCACCGATACTTTTTTCCATTCAGCCGTAGGCTGACTTTACATTAGCCTGAATAAGTTTTGCCCAATGTGACGGTTTGGTGTCGACAGGGGTCAATAAGTTTCTTAGGTTTTGGTTAGCCAAGAATTTGTATGAACGGACTCAAAACGAGGAGCAACTGGTCGATGGCTCCGAAAAAGCGGAACCTAGCCAGGAACCCTCCTTGGCTTCGTTCACTAGGCAAATATCCCGTAGTGAAAATTTCTTCACGCAACGCCTTTTCAGATCTTGCTTCAGTAAAAATAACTCACCCTATGTCTACCTATTCGGAGGTTCAAGATGGGTTAGGCTCTATTGTCTGTACCTGCTGTGGCGAGAAGAAACCACCGGGTGACTTCCTAAGCAAACGAAACCCTCGTGATACTGGCTTAGAAGCTTTTCCTTTTCCTGCCGGACTATCTGTTGGAATCAATGGTCTGTACTTTGTAGGACCACCGATAGAGGCCCAAGACTCTGTGGGAAAGGTTTCGAAGACTAGCCAGGGAGGCATCATCTCTACAATGGTGTTGGTGGCCCCAATCGGCGCACAGGACTCACGGTTGCCTGGATCGGTCACTTGAGGACGCTTGTGACGGGTAGACCTGACAATAACGATGGAAATTCACTCTCTTAGGCTGCCAATACGGATGCCACACTCATATTCATTCCAGACCTCTGCGGCCCCGAAGCTATGGTTGGTCACGATCTCCTGTAGCCTAGTGAAGAATGCCGCAATGTTTTCTATATTTACAGCATCGACGCCGCGCCAAGCCTTCTCAACCGCCTTGATTATACACCTTCGAAGCTCGCCTTGAGCCTCAATCCATCGCTTGTACCAAGAATCGGAAGGAGTCATGGTTATCGGGGTCGCGTCTCTTTAGTAGGGGATGGGCCGCGTCAATAATCTGGGTTTTCATCGCAGGAAAGCCGGCCCTTTGAAGCCATAGAGCAAATTTGATAAGGGAATCATCTTCATATTCGTTCAGAAGAGGCTTCCGGCCACAGGGGCCAAGGTACCTAGCCAAGGCCAAGCTGAGGGTGTTCACTGATGGTTCCTTCTCGAACAATAAGGACCTCAGTTCACAAATTGGTTACGTCACAGCGCTGGTCAACGAAGACCGCACGGCGGATTCGGTTACGATCGAAGGCAACATTTTGCATTATTCCTTGACCAAGTGCAAGCGTGTTACTCGCAGCGTGTTGGCTTCTGAGAAATACGGCCATGTGAGCGGCTTCGATTTGGGGTTTGTGGTCGGCTACACACTACTGGCGATTACCGACCGGCTCGGTTTGCCTACCATTCCGTTGGTGATTTGTACAGACTCGTACTCGCTTGACTAATGTCTGGTCAAAATTGGGTCGACGAACGAAAAACGACTGATGATTGACCTGATAGAACTGCGACAGTCGTACAAACGACGGGAGATTAGCGAGGTCCGCTTGATACATGGGGGTGACAATCCGGCAGACGATGACGAAGCCATCACCGAACAAAGCACTCGAGAACATTATCACACACAACAGATTGACTATTCGTTTGGAGGGGTGGGTACAGCGCTGACATCGTCTTTCGCGATGTTTCGTTGCCAACTTTTCCCATAAAGAAACAGCTACCAGTGTCGGCTTGGTGTGTCGCATTAGTCTCCAATAGGTACCTTCGCGCTTCTAGTCTTTTTAGACAGACAAGACAGATCAATGAACACGTTTTACGTTCATACTGGATCCAGTAGGAGTCACCCTATCAACAGCAGCCTTTATTAGCACACTGTCAGCGATAGAGAGAAAAGAAGTGTATAATTGATGGTACCTCGATATAGTCACTCATCATGGCGTATTGCCGGTTTGATAGACCCGTGGGAATCACCGAAGCGAAGTCGCCGTCATGCTCAAGATCGTCGAGCCCGAAGCGCTCCTTGAATCGCTACCTCTCCTCAGCCGTGAAGTTGGCGAATATTCGATCCACGTGAGCCACAATATGCTTAGAGTCTACACTGCAATTGCGCGACAAAGCCAACTTAGGGGGTTCTTAGTACTGTCAGAAGTTGCTGATAGCCTGGACGGAGGCGCTTGAGGCATGATACGCCCAGAAGGTATCCGGGGTCAACTTAGCAGCCAACAAGAACCCAAGGAATTTGGTCTGTTCTTGAACTGTTACTCGGGTCAAAGGGTAGCATGGATTATTGGCGAAGCTGGTCATGCCTTGGATAGAATTATCGATGGTGAGATGCTTCATGCCCTTGCTTGTCAGCTGGTCAACGGGCGGGCGGCCGCCCGCATAGCGATGATCTAGTACTATGGCTGCGCCGCCGGCGGACTGGGCGTATAGTCCATGAAGTGTGCCATTGAGCGTCAAATTCCAATCTCCCTTTGCTTTGTAATCACTCGGGGCGTCGAGGATAATGGGTGAGCCACGGCCCTTACAATAGCCTTGAGTAACCGGCAGGCTCGTTTCGTCAGCGGCGGCCGAATCACTGGCGTCACGTCCACTGCCACTCCGTTTATCAAGCACCATATTGGCATTGTGCACCAGAAGACGAGGACTGCGAGAGATTGGCTCTCTAAGCTCCTCGGCGGGTGCTTCATAGCCAGTCTCGCGCTGCCGACAAGGCAAAGCTCGACCAAGCTGGCGTCACTGATGGCAAGGGCAACTGAGAGACGCATTTCGACGTTCGATAGAGACAGGAACGAGATAGCACGCTAGAGCGGATGGCGTCTGTTTGACGGCATAGTCTTTGTCAGGGGGTCAGCAGCTTGACCCTGGAGATTGAACGCCGGGACTAAAGCCCGACAATTTCGGCTCAGACTCCCGCGCGAAATTGATCGCCGGGGCTGCCAAATAAGCCGGAAATTTCGGCCAGACACCCAGGAGCTAGGGTTCCATATCACAGGCAGAAGGCAGAAGAGCAGACTTAGGGCATATATAGCCGCGTTTCCGTACAGTTAGTTGTGCTCGGCAGAGTGCGTTGTCAAATACACGTCGTGACTACTAGCTGTTCTCGTGGTCGCCCCGTAACAGTCTTCTGATGAAAATAGAAAGACAAATATATAGGCAAGTTTTTCTCTTGACTATTGAGGTGGAACAGGTCAGAATGACCTGACTTGTGTCATTTTCATTGCTGCAAGTCCTGACGTTATCAATGACAGTTGCTTGGACGATTAGCGAAGTCTATAATGAGATTTACGGTCAGCACCGCATGTTTACAAGAAGCATTTGATTTTTTTGCTTTATCAGAATGCGGGTCACGGATATGATCGTATAACCGCATCTCCATCTCCTTGACTCTTGTTGCTAGCCCCTGTTACTTACTTCTTGTTGCCTCTTGGGCGTGGACAGTCTCCGTCCAAACAGACTCATGTCACTTCACCTATGCAAATGGATCACGCTTCGTCCAGTCACTGACTTGCCTAGCCAAACCGCTGAATGCGTGGGAAGACCCGCGGCCTCCCTCCCCCATGGAGTCAATGTGCCCGAGAGAAGTTAGAGGATAGAATCTTTTCAAGCCAACACTATGACGGCCCGGACAAGGCCGGCGCTCAGGCTCGCTCACATACACACCCATAAAAGGGAGGCTTCGGTCCGTAAAGGCTGGCCCTAAGTACACCTCACTCGGCCCGAAGGCAAGTAATTAAATTAGTTTCTCGTCCTCTTCGCAGCTCAGATGCTTCACAGCGCCTTCTAAGGTAAGCAGGGGCTTATCCCAGAAGAGGCTCTGTTCCTCCATCTTGCTCTCAAAGCTTCGGAAGCCGAAACTAGATAGGCAAACCAGCCAGCGTTCGTTCCTGATGTTTTAAGAAAAAATGCTCGACAATTGTGCCCCTATCTTGACTATGGCACTGAGCTGAATAACCAAACCCCCCTAGACGTCGCTAGATACACGCATATCAAACGTCATGGCCCTTGACTATGGCTCAGTTTCCGTGTGACCAGGGAATATATCCTCCTCTTTCACTCTCTTTCATGCTGAAAGAGCGCTCCCTCGTCCACTTCTCCTTCACAACGACGAAATCAGTTGGTGAATTCTCCTCTGTTGTATTCTTTATGCGTCCAAAGTATTATTACGTGAATCCGGTATTGCACTTTTGCATCAACTTGCGATTCGTTGCTTCATAGTGGCCGCAGCATGCTGCGGACCGGGCTTCAGTCCCAGGGCAAGTCACTATTCAATTGGTGGGTCAGTTATAGTAGGCGTTTGGGAATTATTTCTCTTTAAAGGGGGATAAGCCACACACAGCCCTATTGTAGTTATAATCACCTCCTTCTCTTTCTCTATCTCCTTTGCGTGAAAAGGCTAGCCGAAACCTTAGCATCGTAGATCCCAATTTGACAATTCAAGTGATGTTTAAAACGATACTGTACATGGCGTATGATTCAGCCAGCTATCCGGACAGATTGACCGCGGTATTATTTTTAAGTGTTTATGATTGTGCATAAAGACGTTTGCAGCTGCAGCGTGATTCCACGCCCATTCCAATCCAATCGGTGTAGGCGCCTCCACCATCAAGGACTCGGCCACGGACTCAAGCCTTTTCTAGGTGATGTTGTAGAATACTATCCGTCCGGATCGATCGCCGACCACTAGAGCCCGTCCGTCTGTTGTGAAAGCCAGCTCGGTCACTCCGCTAAGATCCTCAAACTGCTCAAAGCCCGGTCGCGGTCCGCTGTTGATAGCCAAGGCATCCTTGTCTGGCCAGCTCCAGACTTCTCGCCCATCGTTGACGTTCAGGATGGTCAGACAGCCCCTCGTGCCAATCTCGGCCCCGCTTGCATGACAGTAGGCGACGAAGTGGCAATCTGGCGAGATACACGTCGTGCAGTTGGGAATGGCGAAGGTCCAGGTGCAACTGGTAGCAAGGTCCCAGACCAGCACGTAGCGGCTCAGCACTGCGGTATGAACCAGTCGATAGGGCACTGTGGCCAATGACGTGGCCGAGGCCGTGTGGTAGCTGGCTGGAATCCAGATGGAAACGACGACCTGGTCAAACGCGGCTAGTTGGCACGGCACCGCCGTGGTGATTTCTTCGTGCTGCCACGGCCGGACTACCCGTTAGTGGCTTGGTGGAAAGGTAGCCTGCTTTGATGTCCCACGCAACGAGCAGCGTCTCCTTGGCCGGAAGCGAGTGGCCCGGTAGAGGTAGCCTAGGGCCTGCGGCGAGGACGAAGAGTGAGCTTTTGGGCGAGAAGGCCAGCTCCGGAAACTAGGCACAAAAGGCAGGCCAGCCTGCGAGAGATAGATGGCATGCTCCTCTACAAGCCGCCGTGCGCCCGTATCTACGGAATAGAAGCGAATCGAGTGGGTGACGGCACGGTAGACGGCCAACCAGCCGCTGGCCGCGGCGTGCATCTGAGCTCGTCCGGCAGACTAGCGGTCGGTCTCTCCGATGGTGTGGAGGCACTTCATGGTGGCCCAGTTCCAGATCTCGAGGGTGCGGCCGAAGCGTGTGGCCACAGCTACCAGATGCGCTGTTGCCGAGAGAACAGCGTGGCTCCGGATCAAATAGTCGCGAGATCGGGTCTGAACCTCAGTATAGGATGGAACCTTGACGACGCTTTGTAGTGCTTGACTTTGCGTGTCCCGTATCTTGACGAGGTCGTTGCCGTGCTTGCTCGCCATGATGCTCGAGACGGGAAGAAAGTCCAAAAGACAGTGTTGTCATGTCGCTTGTCGTCCGATACCAGTCGTTGACCGAAGCTGAGCCTGAGTTTCGTTGCCTCCTGCGATATGTCCCTCTCTGAGTCCAAGTCCTCCCAGTCGCCCAAGGCCGACGAGGTTGTATAAACCGACGTTTCTACATCCGACGCCGCCACGGACTGGCTGTCCGTGTTTTCGGGCGAGTGAAGCGGCGGTAATGGTTTAACTGAGCTAGGGCTCAAGTATTTTCGCAAGTTGGAACGCCCGGTAGGTGCCCCCCGAGGTGACGACTGGGTGGACGCATGGTCCGTCCCCGAAATCGTTGTTCTTTTCGACTGCGTCTTACGTTGCCGAGCCCCCCGAGGGTCTGCATAAACTTGAGGTCCATGACGGCTGAGACGGAAGACTCGCAGGCTCCGCCCACCACTTGCGCCGTTGTGGCTTGTTTATTGTGTTGATATATGTAGTTTGAGGAACCTCTCGGGCATGAAGAACAGATCAGGTTGCGACGATCGAGATAATCTTGCCATAAGAGAAAAAAATTAAATTGGGCAAGGGCGACCTCTCGCACTCAAGGTCCGCCGCGGCTCCCGCTCCCTCCTGCTTTGCTCTTTGTCTTCGGCGGACTGTGACAAGAATGGTCTTTGCCATTGGCGAAGAGGTGTCGCAGATGATACGAATTCTTAAGAGTTCTCTCCAGGGGTCGGATGATTGCCTGTTCCGGCGCTCAGACGGGCCTCAATTTGGGGCGCGTTTCATGATTAGTCTACTCATCTCCCGATCTGGGGTCCAAGTGAACTAAAGACGTACGTCTACCTGTCTCAGCCCTCCACGCGCACTGGACATTGCCGCATCTGAATCGAACAATTACTAGCTTTTCTGGATCCACCCCCACTGCACGCCGTCGGATGTTGGGCTTTATTGTCACAATGATGATTTGAGGTGATGGCAAAACTTGTCGCACTGGCACAGCCCATATAGGCCCAGGAGAAGCAGTATAGACATTGTTCATTTCTTCTTTTAATGTGGCATCTCCGGCCAGACGTTTCGCGAATGCCGATTCCGCTAGCGCCCCTGGGTGTTCAGGTTCAAGAGTGGAAAAGTAGTGAGTCCTCCACCTCATAACGGTCGCGCGCTCCAAGCAGGGCGAGACAGACGAAGCGCATTGTGAGTCACTGGAGCTGGTGGAAGGACAGTGAAGTAAACGCTCAGCAAACGTGGCTGGTGTGCATCGTCTGGTCTCGCTTCCGAAACGGATTAATAGTCCACGGTATGTATATTGAAATTTTGACAGCTAATATACTCTTCTGAGGATGTAGCAGTTCCGTAGTTTCAGAAAAAGATTCTTCGACCAAGTTCAAGAAGATCAGACGCTCCTGCCATGGTGAGACAACTACATAGACACAGCTCTCGCCTCGCCAGAGCCTCTAGCCCTTTTGCTCATCAGATGATGGCGGCCAAGCAGCCGTGTACGCTTACCAATCTTGTTCCTGTAGTTAGGTGCTGGCGGCGTGCTCAACAGCACTAAAAGACAGCAATAGCAAGCTGACCATCAGCGTGCTTCGCAATTGCAACAGCCATGGAGGCAACTTCAGCGGGCTTTTCACCTTGACTATACTCATGTTATCGCTTGCGGCACCGCTAGCCGGCACATTGCCTTGCTGGGGCATCGCCAACGTCGAAAAATGGACGCGCCGGGCATGTGGCGGCGTGGGCCGGTGCACGTCTCGGAGTGGCTCGTGAAAACGTCAATAGGTCTTTGCGTGCTTGGTACCGGTCGGCGCGCCCTGACATCAGCTGATCATCAGATCCAGCAATCGGAGCTGGGGCCCCTAAACGAAAGAGGGAAAGATAGCGACGTAGCCCGGGCGGTCCGGGCGGATAGCGTTCGAGCCTGGTGCCAAAACGGACGAAGCGCAACCTCGCGATTGGGCGTGCTGGCGGCAGGGGCCATCTCCCTGTAGACGCGCGCGCAGTTCCATTTATCGAAAATCGACCCGGGCTAGGACGGTCACCCGTGAAGCAGGCCGTGGCCAGGGCTGGACCTTGTCGACGGCTTCTTCATTCGGTGTGGATCGATGACGAAGCGGCCAAGGCAGGGTTCTAGAAGGTAGATTGAGACAGCTCCATGCCATTCATTCTCCATCCCAACAGACAATCCATTCTGGGCTGCCACCCCTTGCCCTTCCTTCGCAACCCTATGCACTCTTCGTCATGCTATTTCGCAGACCTTGAGATCCATATCGATCATCGGATGAGCTACATCTGCATCCCGCGTTTGTGCATTGAGTTGCCAGTAAGGGATTCGAGCTTTGTTGCGCGATGATCGGGTTGGGCGACATGGGCCCAACAACTCGTACGGTCCGTCATAAGCACGCACCTGTTCTGGTGTCTCGTTTTGTTAAAAAGTTCGACGCTCTATCCGTTATCCGGCAAGTCTCGTCTATCTACGGTCTACACAGACCCTACGTTGCAATCCTCCTGTCTTGGAACCGTGATGAAGCTCTGACGAGACTGCGGGCCCGAGGACGCGGAGGCTCCAAGCTTCCTGTTCGCATGTCCTCAGTTATCCATCAGTGCTTTTTGCACCAGTCCAAACTCTGTCATGAAAACCTTGGCGTTGGTGACACTCATCTTTTTTTTATCAGTCAAGGTCTGATACGGTGTCATCCGCGGGTATGGATGTTTTGGCTTACCCTCATTGTGATGCGTATGGGCCGGGCCTCCTTTCCCTCGAAGGCTGTGAACAAAATACCGACAGACTTGAGCGAGGCCTTTTCTTCGAGCTGCATGGTAGGAATAATGCAAGTGTTCAGAATGACGCGGTGCGTTTGGTCCTGTCGCATAATCAGGCGGGCCACTTTGTGGCTTTGACCATCAACATCAGCACTCGTCTCAAACTTCGATGCGTCAAAACTTCCAGGAACGGGAACACCAGCACCGTCGAGGTATACACAGTCACGTGGTACGTTTATCTTGAGCATACCAACTCCCCGCTCTTTCCATCCTGTCTCATTGTCCAGACAGAACATTTTGGCCCTCACGGACACAATCGTGGCTTCATCGGCCTCTCCATCATCCACGTCAGCTGAGCAGAAGAAAAGGTCAATACTTTTGAGCATAATGCCATCGGAGTAGGTCGCAATGGCTAGACTGACCTTTATGGAGTTTCGTCTTTCTTTTGTCATCTATTTCCGTTTCTGGAGATGGCGCACGCGGCGGTTCATGAGTCTGGCTTGTCTCGCCTTGCTCCTCGATATCTTCGCCCTCGACGTCGGACTCGCTTTCTGGGGCTCCAAATGGTTTGGCGTTTTTCCTACTTTGTAGCGACGTGCCTGAAAGACCGGCAAAACTAGGAGAAGCTCTGGTTTGAACTGATTTTGGAACGGCATCGCAGTCGCTTCCATATTTCAATCCATTCTTGCCGGCAAGTAGTCTGGCAAAGGACGAAGCATTAACTTTTCCATCAAACGTAAGCTTGGGCGCGGCCGGTTCAGTAATGATTTGCGGTTGCTTTGGCGAGTTCGTAGACGTAGCGGAGGACTGAGCCGAGGAGGCAAACCCGGTACTTTTCAATGCACCAAGTGCTGCAAATGCCGAGGAGCCTTGAGCCAACTTGCCAAAACCAGATGCTGCAAATGTGGTCGGGGATGTCTCAATAGGCTTTTCGCTGTTAGGTTTGTCTTCGTCCTTCATTTTCTGCGAGGCTGATTGTGTCTCGAATTTTTTGGGTTTCTGTCAATGACATTTCAGTTAAAAAGATATAAAACAGTCAGGTAGGAACTCGACGAGGCATACCTCGATCGCTTCGGTTGATTCCTCATCACGCTGACGCTTCTTCTCCGGTTCAAGCCGCGAAGCCCGATCCTTGGCTGAGTCGGTCGAGGTGATGCTAGTGTTATCATTGTCAGGCTTGCTCAGCTCCCACTCCAGTTGATCATGCGATCGCTTTCTCTTGGGTGACGTGGCCATGGTCTTTGATTGATCATGTTGCGCATCAGGGTCATCATCAGTGGGGATTGCAGAGCAAGCATCAGCCAAATTCTCTGTTGGCAAATTGTCATGCGTAGTATGGTCTACATCAGATATGGAAGATTGCTTCAGTTCTCGACGAGCGGCGCGCATCTCGGCATCTTCGCATGTTCCAAGCTGCGTCGTATTGTGTTTTGGACTGAATTCTGATTGATACTGCACCATAGCGAAATAGACCAATCTGAAAACTCGATGGAGGGTGGAAACAGGAACAGTATGTAACAAGATGAAGTTTAGGCGCCGTTGTTCAGCAAGCCCGTAGAAGATGACAAGAAATGTAATGACAGCAGGTCTTTCGTTGGAGGCGCGATTTGATTTCCAGCGCCGAAGGCCGGTAAGGGGGCGAGCGGAGAGAACTTCAACTTTGCTTTTCCAAGGCAATCGAAAGATGAGCCACTTCAACCCGCGATACACGGGAGCAAGCTGTTAAGAAACTCGACAAAAGAACGGAAATTATTGTGCATTCGCGTGGGCAACTGCTTTAAGCACTGATTGGGCCTATGATTGATGAGCGGTCTCAATACATGCACTACCTCATCAACAAAATCTTCACACAATTTAGTTAGATTATTGCAAGAAAAAAGACGTAATAGATCACATAGAAATATTTATTTCTATTTCTTACAATCAGTTAATTCTCGACATTAAATGCTTTAAATTTCTTTTTCTCATGCTGGACTGTGGAACTTTTTCGGTTAGCGTCACGCTACACGCGCATCATCACGTGAATCGTCCAGAAAGGGGAAGCCAGGGTGGAGAACGCACACTCATCGTGGTGTCCACTCAGTTTAGACGATTAATTTTCAAGCCAGCAATAAACTTATGTCCAGGATTTCGAATTCATCAGCCCAGGCCAAAGCCGATCTGTGTCGCAGTACCGTCATTCGCGGAGAATCTCAGACTTCCGCCGTTATCTCTCGCCTTTTTTGGACGGAATCGGCGGAGCCCCAACCCATGCGTGCGCGTCGCGTTGTAGGTAGGCTGCAGCGCTGCCCGCTTCGCATTCACTGGCTATAAATCCACGTTAAGGCCTGGCACGGCCTTCATAAATGAAATCCTCAGGGCAATCCATGCGAACTAGGCCCACAACTCAGCGATAGGGGTAGTAGATAATGAGCTGCATACTCTGAAACATTGGATATATTTTCGACACGGAATCCCTCAATGTATAGCCGCCTCAATTGAGCTTTATCCACAAGTAACACTGGCAGCAAATTCTATCAACACTAATATTCCCATACATATACAGACAGGATATTTGCGGCCCGGGAATCTTACGGTATGTACGCAAAGGTATGTAGTTACGAAAAACATTGTTTGGCGGAAAATGAGGCCTTCGTCGCACCAAGGAATGTTCGATCTTGCCCAATGGCAGCATCATTCTGACGTTCTTTCTCTCTTGGCTACTGATATCGAGTATCGCTGAGGTAGGTCGAGAGGCGTAAAGAAATGCTGCCGATTGGTTCAATTAATATGTCAGTAGTCACCGCAGGGGAAGCCAACGCTTTTTATAGGCAAACGCGATTGAATAGACGGAATCGTAATTAAAATATCAAGAAAAGAGTTGATTTGAAATGAACTTATTGCCGCCAAAAAAACATGCAGACCTATTCGCAGTTAAATGTAGACCCAGGCAAATGCAACACTCTCCAAATGCAACACCTCCGAAACACATCACCAACACATATCGAGACAGTGTCAACACTCACAGCACCGCCAACTTCTACTGATGCCGACTTCCAAGCATGATAGAGCCACTTTGACCCTCGCTGATCTCGATGCTGGAAAATATTCTTCTCTACGTGCCGCGGCAAAGGCGTACGGTCTGCAGCCGAGCACTGTCGCGTCGAAGGCACGGCAAGACCTCGCCGCGCTGCGAAGTCTCTGAAGGCCAGCGGCTTCTGTCGAAGTTCGAGGAAGACTTTGTCGAGACTTGGATTTTTATACTGCAAGTTAATGCGGTACCTTGTCGGCCACGCGCGGGTACGAGAACTGGCGACGATTCTGAGTGCTTCGCGTGGTAGCCCAGCCAAGGCCGGCAACAACTGGATGGTGCTGTATCTACAGCGCCGACTATACCTCAAATCGATAGTCAGAAGGAAGATAGAAGGCCGGAGAATCGACAACACCTCGCCAGAGGCTATCCAGAGCTGGTTTGACGACCTCAGCGGTTAAACAGCAGCTAAATATCCAGGCTGAGAACGCTTACAACATGGATGAAATTTGCATAGCCCTCGGCGTCTGTCAGAACCAAGTGGTGATTGGCAGTGTCAAGATGAACTACTCATACATGAAGACGCCCGAAAATCGCGAGTGGGTGACGCTTGTCGAGTGCGTATCGGCCACAGGCAGAAAGCTTTCTCCACTTGTCATATTTAAAGGTCAAAATCTGCAGACCACGTGGCTCAACCGCGTGAATGTCCCAGATATGCTCTACACAACGTCAGAGAATGGCTGGATATCAAATCAGAACCGCCTGCGGTGGCTTAAGGAGATTTTCTTGCCTGCCACGGCCGTCGGAGAGCATGCCAAGGGTGCCTGGCGCCTGCTTTTGCTCGACAATCACGCCAGTCATGTCACGACCGAGTTCATGTGGGAGTACTTCAAGAACAAAGTCCAGCTCTTTTTCCACCTCATTCAACACATGTTCTCCAGCCGCTCGATCTGGCCTGTTTCTTGGCTGTCAAGTCACGACCTAGGTTGTAGATTGCCGCCTTGGCAGGACTCGACGACTCGGCGCCTGTGAAGTAGGAACGATTCTTGGAATGCTATTCAAAGGCGAGAAACGAAGGCTTGACGGTACGCAAAGTACTCGCAGGCTGGAAGGCCGCTGGGATCCGACCTTGGGACCCACGCAAGGTGATCAGATTTTCGCAAGTGGCGGCGGTGGCGGCGGTGCCGCCGCCATCGCCAGACGCCCACGAGAGTGCGCAGGCTTACCGTGGCCGGGCCGGATAAGCCTACGATCGAGACGCCACAGAATGGGCGCCATTTATGGTCGCAGCTTGCCTCTATTCAGCGGCAATATGCGATTCCTCATACACTGAAGAGGTTGCTCTTTTAAGGCCAAAAATTTTAGGAGCGAGATCACTGCGACCTCGCGCTCTACCTTGAATATTACCGCCAAGTCGAAGCCCATGGACGAGTGGAAATCTTCACGGAAAATAGAGTCGCTATCGATTCAAATGAGAAATTCGCGGACATCGAATCGATCAAGGCGGCCCTGGACCGAGCCGAGAGGCTAACGACCGCGTGGAACAGCGTCGTAGATAGCGCTGCCGAGGCAGAGGCTACCGGTGAAGCAGTGTCTATCAAGGGCATGTCAGAATTTATGTTTGAATTTCATGTAAACGAGCATGTAGAGTGATGAAGGCGAGATTAATACAGAGAGGGTGTGTCTTTGGAGGTGTAGCATTTGGAGGGTGCTGCATTTGCCGGGGTCCACACTTATACCTCAGTTAACCTTAAAAGTTACTCTAGATTGCGCATGGGCTTACCAAACCTGTGCCTGCTTACTCATCTATGCAATCTCGACCTGATCTTGCGTTTCGTTTCCAGTGACTCCAGTCTTCGTCGGGCACATCGCCATATTCGTCACCTAGTCGTACTACCGACTCGTGAAGATGCCTCCAACCCGTAAGCGCGACGCCGCAGCCCACGAATCTGAAGGTTCTAGCCCTAAAATCGCCGTTCTTCGCGAAGAAAAGCGCACCGCGAGCGTGATGCAACGCCTCCTCTCCTGGTCCGCAAAGACAAGAAGCAGGCAGGAGAATACAACAGTGACGGCGGCTCTGGGAAAAGTGGAGCGCTGCGCCAAGCCCAAGCCCCAGTCCACAACCCAGTTCAGGCCGTCAGGCAGTGACCCAGCGCAGCCAGTAATCACCGGCCTGGACAGCCCAGAATCAGACGATGACATACGCCATACCTGCCGTCAATACGCAAGCGCCACGACACGACGGCAAGTGGTACTGGCTCATGAAGGCCGAGCCCAAGACGCGTTTCGAGAACGGTGTTTATGTCAGCTTCTCCATCGACGATCTGCGGACCAGGACGAAGCCTGAAGGGTGGAACGGTGAGCCGTTATTTCTAAATTTCATCGCCTTGCTCTCATATTCTTACGACCTGCTTCGTGGAAGCGGCATGCCGTGTTTTCTGTCTTAACCTGTGCTTTGGCTTGTGTCATCATGACCTCCCTCTCGCTATCTCCAAATATATCCACGCTCGCTTTCTTGTACACAATTCAGTGTTGATCATGATCTCTGTGTCGCCATGGTCCATTATCGTGATCTAGGCATCAGAGCCTATGGTGGTACGTGCTTCTATACCTGACAACCGGCCTCACTTGGATCGTTGGTCGTAATTTGACAAATGCAAATGCCAGCGCGGAACAACTTACGCGCCATGAATTTTGGCGACATGGCCTTTTTCTACCATTCCAACTGCAAAGAGTCTGGAATCGTGGGCATTATGGAAATTGTCAAAGAGTTCTCCGAAGACAGTAAATGCAGAGAAGCACTTTTTCAACCAGGAGGAATGAGCGCTGAGCCGTAAATCGTTCAGAGAGCGCCCGGCGCCCCGGCACGCCTTACTACGACCCGCTGTCAACCAAAGAATCTCCGCGGTAGAGCCTAGTGCATGTCGAGTTTCGCAAGAAATTCGCCGTGCCAATCCCGCTGCGCGATCTGCGTGAACTAGGCAAGCCTGGTCGACCGCTTGAGGGCATGCAAATGCTTAAACAGTCTCGACTAAGCGTCAGTCGCGTCTCCCCTATCGAGTGGGCGGTGCTGTGTCGACTGGCCGATGCAAAGGCTGCCAACGCCGGCTTAGAACACGAGGAGGCAAAATGAGGGAGACAATCAGGGCGAGTGTATCGTTGGATCGAACTGTGGCTAGAAATCGAAAAACCTCTTCTTCAAGGAGTTTAGAAAGAGAATTTTGGGTGAACAAGCTCAGACCGCTCTCCGCAATTTTCCGCCAGGGATGAAGCCCATGCGCCAAGTTGATATCCAGAGTAAAAGGCGGTATCGCAAATATATGAGATCATCGATCAAGTGTGATTCTACGGGTCATGATGTACATGAGCCAGATCTGAGATCGGGATCGGGCGTCACGGTGAAGGTCAAATCTCGATCCTAGTGGCATGTCCGTCGTTTGGGAGCGGAGGGTATCTAAGGAGTTTAGTAGCCCGAAAATGCATCCGAGAAGAGCAATTCCTCTGATCGGGGCCTCATGAGATTTCCAGAGTCGCGAATTCGAAGGTGTGACATTTCGGTTCGAATTCAGAATATTAATTCGCTGGATGTCGTTGATGAAGCCGGGATCAAAAGGAAACTAGGGAAGCGGAAGCAGTATTAATACTGAGCACTCGTGTGGATGGGAGGAGCAGGACTAGTTCGGTGTCTCATCGCCCCATCGGAACAAGTATGTCGGCTTTAAGCCGCTACGTGCATGAGATCAGTAATGACGTAAGATGCGGAGACTTGGTGACGGACAGCATATGTATGTGAATTTAGAGTGTCAAAACACAGTTAGCACGTACCCTCAATCGGGCGACAGCTGTTGACCGTGGCTGGAAAGGACAGACAAGGCAGGAGGCTGACGAAGAAGGCGCCGACGCAACGAATATGATGTACTAATTATCTAGGAATTTTAATGTCTCGCAGCGGGTTTCGTAAGTTTTTGCCTTCCCCCCTTTACTTACCCCCTCCCCCAATTTACAACGAGAAAAAGGGCGACGGAAACCGCCAAAGGCGTCACACGTGGCAATGCCCCCATGTGTGAGTCCACCTCAGCATGATCTAGGTTGCAACAGAAAATAGCCGAGGTGGCAGGTGTGCCAGCAGCAGAGCCACAGCAGCTGGCTTTTTTATTCGCAGAGCTTGAGTAAAGCGTCATGCGTGCAAGGCAAAAGGGCTTGCGAAACATCGTCGACGTGCCGCGCGGACAGGGGAGGGGAGGCGGAGCGAGGGCGGGTAAGAGAAAGATGCTGGTTGCGTGTAGAGGCGAATATGAGCATTTTAAGTTGGTTCGGGCGGTTGGCCTGATCAGCCTGAGGAAAATGCAACACTTTGGGTCGGGCCGCCGACTTTAACCCCCACGCGACGCCAGGAAAGTAATTGCCGGCGAAAAAGCGGCGGCGGAAGCGCTCGGTCGCATGTCGACCGCACATGCCGGAACATTTGCTTGTCCCGGCGCCGGCTTGCCACGGCGCTAAAAAGCCGTCGTTGGCGCCTGGCTGCTCTCAACCTCGTGCTGCGCACGGCTGAGCATGCGCATCGGCATCGACACCACTGAACTGATGACTCTCCGTCTCGTCCGGGCCGGTTCGGGCTCTGGCTGCACATAGTGACATTGCCTTGGCACAGTTTGCAGGCATATCAGCTCGCCTCTGCGTCCCAAGTCCGCACCCAGAGCGCCCAGCCCGCTACAGCCGAGTAGTCGCTAACGGGCCCTAGGACACTGTCAAGGGTCCTCCCGGCCCGCGCGCTAGGCCTGGACCCTGAGAAACTTAGCCCTTGTCTTCCGCCCGGCCAACCTCATCCTCGCCTATAGTCTGGAGTTTCTTGCCGAGGTCATCATACAATGCCCGTGGCCACGGCTGCAGTTGTTCTGCCTCGCCCCAAGCCTTCACTTGACGACTTGCCGAGCCCTTGCTATGCAAACACCGCCATACCCGTGGCCTGCAAAGTTCATCCTCGGCCTCCTCGTCGCAGACCGGTCGAGGCTTTGGACTCAAACCAAAAGAAATGTGTCGAGGCAAGTACCGCCATGACAGTGAACGGGCCAGACCACCGTCACGTAACATAGTCGTGACAAGCGCGGCTGTGCGAATAATCGGTTCACGGGCAGTCCTGTAGTGCCCCGAGGAACTTGGCAGGGAGAGCCAACGTTCCACTGCCAGTCGGAGACGAGAGCGGAGAAAAGCAAGTGACACAGGAAAAAGGACAGAAAAGGGGAGACAATAGGCGAGGTCTTCTCTTCCACTGGTCCGAGTACAGCGCATCTGCCGGGCCGAGGAGCGGGATGGAAACGGAGAAGCCGATAGGGCAGCATCGTAGGGGCTGCCTGGACGTCGCGACTGGTAAAGATTCCCTTGGATATTTTTCGTAATGCTTACCACGGGGAAATTCTAGCCTCGTGGCTGGCGTGCTCTAGCCTCCCCGATGCGGGCTTCTGCATCATTGACTGATGATCGGCCCATCGTGATTGCAGCGCGAAGTCGAGCTAGGCGTTCAAGCCTTCTCGCCGAGCGAAACTTTGCTGACATGGTAGTTCAACTTCCCGTCGGGCCTTCTCAGGTACTGGACTAAAGCTGACTTCGGGATAGCAAGCCGTAGATAGGCGGCCAACCCGAAACGTTGGGTCGACGAAGACCCTGCCATGTCTCCTTTCTCACTCATGTCGCCCACTGTTTTCGCGCTTATTCCGCATCCCCTGACTGCAAGGCTTCTTCCTGCACTTGCATTAGCCTCACGCAGTGCGCGATACTAGCGAGAGTGCAGTAATGGCCGCTATGTCGTGCGTAATCCATGCAGTCGCGGGCATTGGCCGTCGTACATAGTGCGTACTCACGCTAATGTCGCAGCCTCCATTTCGTACTGCCTGTCAAGATAGGTGTTACGTCCGTGCTGGACCGCTAGAGTCGTCGGTTCAACGGCTCATAACGCGTTTCGGCCAGGCGAGCTCGTCACACCGCTAAAAGGCATACCACAACATCCACACGCTCACATTCGTGAATCTTTGTGAATGCCTTGCGCTTAGCTACATAAAAGAGCTCGGCTTGTGCCACAAATCCATGTGCTGTAGATCAGAGCCTTGCGATGATACTATTGTTGCCCGATCGACTTGGTGTGCTTGCCTGACCTTTGTCAATGGTGAGGGAGGCCCTAAAAGCACTGAGCTACAGTAGTTATCGTCGATGATCACCTGTCACACAGGGAATCATGATACTCAGTGGCCTAATGGCCTACCGGGAATCTTACGTATCGCCCGGTGACGTCTGATTCGACATTCCGAGTTTGGGCGAGTCTTGCAAACTCTATTTCCCTCATGTTTTCGGGCAAATAGGTAACTTCGTGCTGAGATCGAAGAGGAAGGGCGTCAGATGATGCCCTGGACCGCCTTCGGCTCGCAAATTTGCCTCAAATTACCCTGCTAGGCTGACAAGGCGGGACAGTCTGACGCAAGATCTCATTCATGATGAGTTGTTGCAAAAAAGAGCTTTGAGATATTTCACTCTCGGTTCGACTTTGGTCTCTTCTCTACCGTACTCGCCTGGCAGACTGATCATTGCAAATCATAGCTTCGCACCTTTTCCCTTAAATTCGGAGAAGATGGCGAACAGAAGGCTGGATAGAACCGCAGTGGCGTTCCAAAACTAACTTGCAGACGGATCAGAAAGCTCTCTGGGCGCGGCTGAGATCAATTTTCCAAGATCTTGCGCAAAACTGAAAGGGGGGTCTCCTTAATGATGGTGAGCGCTGTATATTCAGGGATTGGCATTGGGACGTGGAGACGCTTTCGGAGAAGTCCGCCGTCACTCCTACCGGCGTAAGTTGCCGAATGTATCCTGATATACATTGCTCACTTGACTGAGGCCTCTAGGTCAACTGAGTATTTGATGCGTGTGTTCCCCGGCCCAGGATTTCATCTCTTCTCACCAGCATATCCAATCTGAGATTATCAAATCTTGTCGACAAATTTTGGAAAATTTCTGTTATCTTATACCCCACAAGGATGGCACAGATGAAGCGCGTGATGGTTGCTGCTCGGTCCATGTCCACGATGTCCAAAGCAGCCTCGACTTCGGCTTCACTGGTGTCATCACTGGAGTCGACAATGCCACCTGGCTTCATGACTACTATTGGAAAACTTGAGACATTCACCCTCCCTGAAAAGGTCTCGGGTTCCGTTTCCAACCAGGCTATGGCCAGAACCATGATTGGTTCCTGGCGCCGAGATGGTATCTTGCAGATTGGAATGTCGCAGCTTCAGCGAAAGTTGTACCGGGAAGCCGACGCTGCAAGTCGACGCTTCTTCGGTCGTCCAACAAGTGAGAAACGAGCATGTATTGATGCCCGCAGCTATTCGGGTTACATCGCTTCGGGCGAGGAAATAACTGATGGCGTGGCTGATCACTCCAAAATATTTACGGTGTGTAAAGATCTTCTGCCAAAAGACACGAGAGTCCTGAACAAATGGCCATGCCCATGGGCCGTGCCTTTGGCCGGACCGCGATATGAAGGTCACATGTCGATATATGAGCGATCTGGGTGCGAGTGGACAGAAGTTGCTTCAACTCATCGAAATAGGTCTCGATGTTCCGACTGGCTCATTGACAAGGTATACGAACGACGGTTGGCACCATATGCGAATCCTAAGGTGAGGAGCGGCTCCGGATTCTGATTTTTGTTTTAAGTCGAAGACGAATCACACTGTCCAGTAAATAGCCATTGGACTGACGAGAAGTGTAGGTTTCCTGCCCGGCATAGAACTAATGGTAAGGGTAAATCTGGCCGCGGTATTGGTTCCCACACGGATTACGGCCTTTTGGTTATCGCTGGGCAGGATGCTGTCGGGGGTGAGAATGTGTCCGTCGTCTCCAGATGCACAGCATGGACGGCTAACATATTTAAGGATTATTTGCGAGGCCACCCCGACAGGATGAGAAGCTTGCCAACTGGACTCATCTTTGCTTCGGCTGATTCTAGCGCGGCAAGCTTATGACTGACGATCGAGAGGCATAGGTGGTATGCTTCAGTATATGACCAATAACGTACTGCAGTCTACTCCGCACAAGGTCGGTCTCAACATTCGAGAACGGTTCGCATTTGTTTATTTTCATGAACCCAACTTCCGTTCGGTCGTCAAGCCGCTGCCAGGGTATAATGTCGGTCAGAATCAGGCGGAAGGAATTCACTATGGCACTCATTTCACCAAAATGTGCCTGCGGAACTACCCATACCGCCTAACGACGAAGCGACTAATAGCGAAGAGAAGATATCAGATGCTGAGAAAGAACGAGCTTCGTAGTGACGTGTGATTAATGTATTTAAGAAGCACGGCGCAGGTTGCATCCAAAATGGGGGTGTTGGAGGTTTTCCTTGACATAGACAGCGATGGGTTGATTAGCCGCACAGGATACTTTCGTCACGAGTCAAGAATACTAGGGTGGCCTAATAAGTCGGCCCCCGTGCTCGATCCTCTTGCACCGGGGGGTTCCGTTGACCAGGAAGGGTTCGCTGACCGGAAAAGGGTACGTAGCTACATGATATTACTGCCAATCTGTACAAAAATTGAAGTCCATCAGCTGCGTGCAAAGCTTCAATATCTGCAAAATATCTTGACATTCTATGCTACTATGAAAGTGAGGCTACTATTACATATCAGACCTCCAAAACCTGTCTGTTGTCGTAAGCAGAGGTCTCGCGATGAAGTATCCTAAATTCGAAGATGGATGCGCGATCTCAGGAGCGTTGTTGAAATAGTATTACAAAACTGAAGCCAGCTGAGTTGAGACTAGGGTGGCTTGAATAAGGCTGACCGTCTACACTCTCGGCCTGAACAGCCTCCCCTGGAGGCCGTCTTGAGGATCCGCGGCTGGATACCGGGATGGAGTACAAGCGCGGATCTCACGTGTTTTAGGCGCGGAAACGCGCGTGTGTATAATAGGGGCAATGACCATAGCCAGCCTCTGCTGGAGGGAATATCATCAATCCACCACCAGACCTTCAAGAGCCTTTCCTGCAAGCTGAGCGCTGTAGGGATACGAGGCCCCGAGGTCGCCGGTGGATCGACCAATTCCAGAAACCTCAGTCTACCCACAAGCGGTCAACGCTACGTGACCATCAGGGATACTTTGGTATTACGTGACCAGATGCTTCGCGCAGCCCCTTTTCTCCCCTATTCGCCTCCGCGCCCATAGCGCCTCTTTCCTTTCTTCTCCAGCTTTGAGATGTTTGTTCCATTCGAGTAGCTAGTTGTAATTGAACTTGCTGTACCGTTACGTACAGGGCCGGACTTAAGAAGCCCCCAAGTAATTAGACCAAAGCCTTCACGGGCCTAACCCGTTACGGGCCCCGGCAAAACTTCGCAGGGTCCCACACGCACGGACGGTGCGGCGCCCATTAACCTGGTGGCGGGTTAATTTTCTAAAATTTCATCTGTTCTCCCTATCCCTTCCATTCAAAGAAACGTGTGTTTGCCCGTCCCGACCAACGCCTGCACATTCTGGACACGTGGAAACTAACAATCTGTGCAGATGGATGAGATTTGCGTGTAAAAATGACGCAGATACCGCTCAGCCGATTTCTCTGACTCCTCTTGGGGGCTTCGTTGGTTTGAGTGCAAGGCAAGTGCCGGTACCATGAAATAAGCACTCGGCACTCGACCTTGTTGCAGCATCGGGCGCGGTAGAAAAAAACTCTGAATTCTGTTGTGAATGGGAGGCGACTTGCCTTACTTTGACTCGGCGACAGTCCTGTCGCCATATCATGAAGTCTATGAATAGGTAGTAACAGGTCCTCCGTCACCAAGAAAGTTGCACATTTTTTGTTATTACTGCAAAAATGCTTCATTTACTTGTGTCCATGTAGATCACTTGTTTTCTTCTCACGATGGCCTTACATATCAAATCAGTTCTTTTTGCGGCTTAGCTCTTCAACCTTCTCTGCGCGATTCTTCTTCATCTTCACAAGTTCTTCGCATTTTGACCTTTGGGCGGTGCTCTCGAGATTGCAGGGTTTTAGGGCCCGTTTACGTTTCCTAAGAAATACACTGTTCGAGTATTGGCGTTATTCGTACTGGTTCTACCGTCTCAAGGGCGTATATGGAATCACTAACATTGATCGCGCCGCCCGGACATGAGGAATGATATGTATAACTGAGAAAACGGTTAAGAAAAGATGGCCAAGGTGGCTGAGGAACTCGGACCGAGCAGAGGTGGGTTGGACGTGTAACACTAGAATACCGGTGCTTGACCGTTTGTTCTCCCGGAGTGCACCCGGACCATGACGTAATGACAGTAATGAAAGGGGCAACTACCCGATTCATTAACATGTAGTTAACCCCTCCGCAATGCCGCGGACACATACGGAAAGGCTGGAAATTCTGTAACTCGCAGGATGCACGCCCGTATTCAGTACACAAGGGCAGCTGAGCCTATACCAGCGGGACCCTGATTGACCCTCGCTTTAAGGCCCGGATGATATCAGACCTTCCGAATGCAGATTACGTGGACGTGATAACATCGGCACAGCCTACGACAGCACTGCCAGTGTTAGCGGCCCAAGGGCAGCCCCGCAAATGCCCTGCCGAACGTCTGCAGGTCAAACGCAGCCGCCTCGTTACCCAATCATCCGTCATCCTATATTCATTACGACTGTTCAACAAGTTTTCAACACGAGACTTAAGGATTTCTCGTTTTTTCCGGCTTTTCCACTCATTCATACTCTCCTTTCCTCTTTTATTCCTCTTCCCTGGCTCGCTGCCGTCTGGACGAGCAGTTGGTGCATCCCCAACCTTCACTTCCCCAAACCCCCGCTTCGTCTCGGGGGTTGCGCTGCAACAATGTCAAGCTCTTTCGAAAAGTCCGTCAAGGGTGCTACTAAGATTAAAGTACGCGTATTTTGCCGATTAGCTCAGTGGCGCCCTGTTTGCATGTTCGCATGCTTGTCGGCTTGCCGTTAATCTTTCTTCCTTGTGCCCACCTATCTACATCTGGGCCCCTCTCTCGGCCACGCAGCCCGCGAACTAACGCCGCAACTGCTCGCAGAATGCCCCCCCAAAGACGAAATATATCGAGCACATTCTCGTCGCCACTCATGCCGGCAAGGACGGCATTAGCGAAGTTTTTCGTGGCCTGCAGCATCGCCTACGCGACTCGACATGGACTGTCGTTCTGAAAAGCTTGATTACCGTTCATCTCATGATACGCGAGGGCTCGCCCGACGTGACACTCTCATTTCTCGCAAAATACCGCAACTTTCTGTCATTGGGACACTTTTCAGATGGCAAGTCATCTCGATTTTGCTCTTCACCATACATGCTACTTCCTTACTGATGCTTGACGCGGCGTCGCAGCCCAAACTCAGGGGAGAAACATTCGCCATTATGCGAACTATTTGGCTGAGCGTGCACGCGCCTACCGCGACACTAAGACCGACTGGGTTCGTGCCCCGGAATCAAGGCTTGAGAGACTGTCTGTCGATAAGGGTCTCCTGCGCGAGACGGAGGCAGTCCAGAACCAGCTATCGGCTCTGGTAAAGTGTGATGTGAGCCAAGTCACTTCATCTAGCTGACCTGCTTCAAGTCAACCAGCTGATTTCTCATATTCAGGTTTTATCCGAGCCAGAAAATGACATCACCATCGCCGTCTTCCGCTTGCTCGTCTTAGATCTTTTGGCCCTGTTCCATGTACTGAATCAGGGACTCATCAACATCCTCGGTTTGTCAGCTCGCCAAAGCTCCTTCGTTATTCATCAACTAACTCGGAGCCTCCTAGGACACTTCTTCGAGATGTCAAAAACCGATGCGGAGAGAGCTATGGAAATTTATCGCACATTCACAAGGCAGACAGATGCCGTTGTTCAGTATCTCAGCGTTGCTCGACTACACAAGCACCACACACGGGTCGAGGTGCCCAACCTCAAGCACGCTCCAGTCAATCTCGGTCGGCAGCTCGAGGAATACTTGAAAGATCCAGATTTCGAGATTTATCGCAGGCAGTATCTGGCTGAGCAGGATGCCAAGAAGAAAGGCATCAGGGGCCCAACACCAAAATCAGCCAAGATGACTGACCAAGATTTTCCACAACTGATGTCATCTGCCGCTAACAAGTCATCTCCAGGTGCGGCTGGTTTCGAATTAAAGCCTCAAGTAAACAAGGGCCCGGATCCAGACCTCATCGATTTTTTCGACTCGATAGAACAAAACCAGACGCCTATGCAGATGAACTCGCAGCAATCTTCTGTACAACCACAAGGAGTTCCCTTTCAGTCACCACAGGGCGGAATACCTTTCGCCACGAACGGATTCGCGCCGCAAAGCGCCGGTTTCATAACAAATGATGCCATTCAACATCATTATCTGCTGCAGCAACTCCAGCCCAACCTCACCGGCATAGGCTTTGCTGGGCTCACGTCGCAGCAGGGCTTCCAACCAGGTGCACTTGGGCCGATCCCGCAAGACTCTGTAGCCGACTTTCCTGGTCAAGAACTGAGCGTTCGGCCGCAACAGACGGCACTGACGACCAACCCGTTCCGACAATCCTTGATGGCCCAGAAGACTGGCTTACAAGATCACACGTCTCCTTTGTTCTCCTCTTCAAGCTTGAATCGTCAGTCTACGAACCCTTTCGTCCGCCCAAATTCCTCGCTCTTCCAGTCTCAACCGCCGTCTGCCGCACCTCTCCAGCCCACACTTACAGGCTCCAATCCTTTTACCCGGAACGGTCAGCAGCATTTTGGTGAGATGCAGGCAGGCATTGCGCTGCAGCCGACGGAAACAACGAATCCATTTCGCCACGGCGCATTTGTCAATCACGCCACGGGAATGGGCTGGCAGCACGCCCAAACGCCCATAGGCGGTAGCCTGGACCAACTTTCCACGCTGCCTGTCTTCCCGCGGCCAGCACAGTAAACCCCATGGCAACGGTGATGTTTCAGGCCGCTTTCCAAGCCCAATTTTTGTGTGAAACTTTGCGGCTGCCAATGCTTGAACGCTCTTGGTGTCCTCTCCTGTCTACTTCAAATGCCCGTCACATTGATCATACGCTCGGGTCGGAGCCTCTGCACATCGCCGCCTTAGGTTCTTCACTATTCTCTCACATTTTCTTCTTCCTTGCCCTTTATTCACGCCACAAGCCAAGCCGCGAGGGCCCTTGTAGGCATTGGGCATTGCATCCCTAAGCGAGGCGTTGACCTGGAAGCAAGATTGTAACCCTATCAAGGGGATATGCAAAAAAAGCGAGAAAAACTCGCCATCTGCTCCGAGACGAAGCTGACTAGGCTCACGGACCGTAGCCTGAAATATGTCTAGCCCCGTATCTCATATCCAGAGAGCGACGTCATCGTTGCCAATTACGTCCTTGATCAGCTGCTCGACTTCTTTCCGCCTTGGAAGTAACCTTAAAATACAAAAGAGCATGGGGAAATGGTCGGTCATTTGTCGTGAGACATCCCTTATTTTACCTCTTCGGTTGTAAAGATTGAAAATGTGACCCACCCACTCCCCAAACGCCTTGGATAGACCTCGTGTTCTGTCTCTTGTGCAACGTTCAACATCATATGTCCATATGATGTGCGCGATTGCTTCAAGACGTCTCGCTAAGGCGCTCAAGATCTATGCTTGCCGCATATGCATTTGACAGCTCTCTTGTCACCGTGTTCCCCAACTCAACTTCTGCATTCCACCTGTCTCAGTTTGGGAAACGGTGGAAGGTTCAAGAGGAGAGGTGTTTAACGTGGGCGAGGCTGCTTATATCAGAGCAAACCCTCAATATCAGGCTAGAGAAATTTTTGCAAGAAAAGGGAGGGGAAAGACATGGTTCACGTGCGGTCATGAGCATCCATGTCTCCTCTCGTTTAGCCGGTGGCCGGAGCCTCCCGGGTGGCGGTCGTAGGCACGGACCGATGATCGTGCTCAATGTCGGCCACGAAGACGCCGAGGCCGGAGAAGGCCTCGAACAAGGCGCGCGATATGTACTCGTCGGCACTGTAGCCCCCGACGAGGTATTCGTTATTGGAACGGATGACGTCAATCCACTCGCTGTTGGTAATCGCCCAGTCGATCCGACGACAGGGTGATGTGGTGAGGCGCCAGGTCGAGGCCGCCGAAAGGATCGTATGTTTTGTCGTCGAGAATGCTGGAACGTTTCGATCGATCGCGCAGGCCGCGGATGGACAGACCTCCAGCCCCCGCGACGGCGGCGGCAGCGGCGGCAGCGGCATCACGCTTCTGCTGGCCGCGTTTCTTGAGCAGGATTTTGTCGACTACCTCGGTGGCTCGGCCTACCTCTGAATTTTGCAGCGAGTCGAGCATCTCCTCACGGAGGCGCGCGGCGCTGGCTTTTTCGTCGGCCTCGTCTTGCATGTCCTGTTTGCGGCGCTGACGGACGGCATCGGCTTCGGCAGCAAGGCGCTTCTGGCACGCGTCGTCGGATTCGCGCACGAGGCGGCGGTTTCGTTCGATATCGACCTTGTACTGGGCCTCCCATTCGGCCAGTTGGGCGTTGGCCTTGGCGCAGGCGTCGGGCCCGCCGTTGACGAGGTCGTCGGTGAGGCACTCGACCATGTCCAGGTAGTCGTTGTAGGCGTCAACAGACTCGAAGTCATCTTCTAGCTTGTTGAACACGCAGGCCACGCGGCGGCGTATGTCCACCTCGCGCTCGACGCCAAGGTCGGCGAAGAAGGCGGCTTTGAAGCCGCGGAGTCGTAGCGTCTTGTGACAGCCGGCGTAGGGGCACTGGTTGGGGCCGTCCTTGAAGATGCGCTCGACGCACGTCTTGCACATGCGGTGATAGCACTCGGTATTGATGCGGAACTCCATGTTCTTGTTGAAATAGCGCGTCGTCTTGCACACGGGGCACGCTTCGTCCTGGTCGCTGGCCAGGGGCCCGCCGTCGGCATGGATTCCATGGCGCACCGAGATGTTGCTCGCGCCTGGCCGCGACATTTGGCTGCACTTGATTGTCGGCCGTCCAGCGAGGTTAGGCTGAACAGTCAAGGGCCAGCGTCGGTTTCGGCTATTCGCCTCGCTAGAAGCGATGATGGTGAGTGAAGCAGTTGCTTCTGCCGTTGCAGCCAGCCTTGTCGCAGAGCTGGGGCACGTGGGCAGCGTCTCATTAGCCAACTAAAAAAAGTGCCCCTCCAAAGGCTGTATCTACGTAATTATCCCACCAGCTTTTGTTTTCCCCTCGTGCCATCACCAAGCTGCCTCTTCCAAAATTTCTCTCATCGCCCGCCTTCTTTTTCATTTTTATTCGTTTCCCTGGGAAACGTAATTAGTATTTTCTCTAACCATCAGTGCCATGGGTGACACCACTAAAGGTATCTCTGGAAGTTTTTGCTGCCTCGTTCTGTCGGCGTCTTTATATGCGTATCTGAGCGCTGATCGACAGACATGCTGATGCTTCCGCAGATCCAACGCCCGCCGACGAGGCCGCCGCCCGCGCGAAGGAGGCCGAGGAGCAGGCTACGCTGCCATACAAATGGATTCAGACCATTGCAGATCTCGACATCAGCTTCACTGTTCCCGGAAACCTCAAGTCACGCGATCTCGTCGTTGAAATAAAGAAGCTGAGCCTGATAGCCGGTGTCAAGGGTCTGGACCCCGTCATCAAGGTATTTCAAGGCAGCTCGAGCATTAAATTGATTGCAAGAGACCCCTAAATCTTTACCTAACCTCATTCTTCAGGGCGACTTTCCACACGCCATCGTCGTTGCCGATTCCACGTGGACCCTGTCCACGAACAGCAACGGCACCAAAACGGTCGAGATCCACCTCGACAAGGCCAACAAGATGGAGTGGTGGCCGCACGTCGTTATCTCGGCGCCTTCCATCGACATCACTAAGATACAACCCGAGTCGTCCAAGCTCTCTGACCTGGATGGCGAGACGCGTGGCATGGTTGAAAAGATGATGTACGACCAGCGTCAGAAAGAGGCGGGCTTACCCACGTCTGATGAGCAGAAGAAATTGGACATCCTGAAGAAATTCCAGGACCAGCATCCGGAAATGGACTTTAGCAAAGCCAAGATCAGTTGAGCCGCTGTGCTGTGCGTGCGCTCAGTGCGTCGGGGGCTACAATCATAAAGGTTTCTAAAATGTACAAGTTGGCGTCATGGACACATAGGCGTATTCCTCAATGAGAAGATAGAGGATGAAGCTGGACCGACCGTGATCCCTTACCCTTGTTATGGCCTTGATTCGAGTGCCTGTGCTGTTCGTTCTAGCAATGCGTTGAAGTCCTTGATCTGCTGCAAAAGGCCGCCCGTGGAGCTTCCAGAGCTGGCATCGTCCGCCACTCTCGCCACCAGCAATTCCAGGTTGGCCAAGTCGGCCTTCTTCAACGCCGCGTGAGACGATTCTGGTGCTTCTCGGCCTTGTTCTACGGCAAGGGCAATGTCGTGCATGATGCCAGAAGTATGTATGCGACGCTGTGAATGAGCCGCAGTAATTAGCTCTCGCCTTAGTCCAAAGCGTATTATTTATCGTGTTTGTGAGGGGCGGCGGTGCTGCTGATACTCCACGTACCGTCGACTCTTTGCTCTCTGCCTCGTGCTTGATGCGGACGGCGTCCATGCGCAAAGCCACTTGTTCTCTCTCACTATTGAGGTGCAGGATCTCCTCCCGCAACGCCAATTTATCTTTCTGTGCCTGGCGAAGCTGCTTCCGAAGCGAGTGCCAGTGATCTAAATGTATTGTCTGTGAATCGAGGGGTCAAGTCAGTACACATTACAAGCCCATATATACCGCGGCAGGGAGGGAGGGGGGACGGGTGGGATCTTGTGGACGCGGTTTGACGCATAAAAGAGTGAGCGCGATGATGATGTTATTGCTTACATGCTGGAGCAGCCTGGCTCGAAGTTCGTCGCGGTACGCTTCAACTGCGCGTATCTTGATGCGGCACTCTTTCTTTTTCGTCGGGTTATCCGCCGAGGTGGCCAGTTGCTGGAACTGTGCCAGCGTAGTGGCGATGACTTCCTCGCAAACTTGAGCCAGAACGTCCACGACGCTCTCGCCGGCGCGGTTGGCAAATGGTAGTTCCATTTGTAAGGGGTCAGTATCATCGGCGTCAGCGTCGGCCCGCCTCCTATGGTTGGTGAAACGTTGAACTGTGATTTTGACAATGTCCGTGTCCCCGGTACCCTTGCTGCTCTTCTGCCGCTCTGCTTCCGTCGGCGATTCATCTCTCGTTTCTTTTTCCCCGGCTGGCTGCTTTTCTGGGGGCTGTCTCTTCGGTGCCGAAGCCTTGCTCGTGCGGGTTGGCTGTTTTTGTATGGCAGGGCTTTTTCCAGGACGTGGGCGTATGCGAGTCACTACTGGCTTAGGACTTTCCTTTTCCACGGCCGGCGAGCCGGATCCAAGTTCTGGTGAGTTGATACGCACGCTTCGTCGTTTGGAGATCAATGTCTTGGCGGCTTCTGTCGCGTCGACTTCTTCGGCCTCTTCATCCGAAGACAGCTCGGGTTTTTCTTGAGGTTCTATCAACTCATCCAGTATGGATGCCTCATTGACTGGCTTCACGATGTTTAGTTCCTTGTGAACCGGTGTGTCTCTGGGCGTGTCTGGCGACAACTCGTCTAACTCATAGACCCGTGACCGATGTATGGCAGTTCTTTCCGAGCTCCGTAACCGAATTGATGCTGCAGCATCGCTTCTGCGGACCTTTCGCACCACAGGAGAGGACGACATAGGGCCCGTACTGTCTATACTCAACACACTCTGTGTATTCATGTTAGAGCCGGAGGACGGGTTCATAAGTAAAGTTCGCCTGTGCCCATTTCCAGGAGCATCTGCCGGACTCTCCTCGACTTCTTCGAGCAGAGAAATCGAAGAACGCAAGTGCTCTACTGGCTGCAGGCCTGCCCGCGAGTGCAATAATCCAGGCTCTCCTCCCTTTGGGGGAGGCTCATGCGGCGAGGAAAATTCCCCTATAAGGGGGATTGGGGCAGTATCACGCGGGCGCAGCGGCTGCGTCTTTGCACTCTCCATGATTGCAGGCTGTGACGGCTCTTCTGGCGCGCCAGTCATGGCCTTTGCTGCCAACACTCGAATGGGTTTTGTTTGAAGCAAGCTTCCAGAATTTTCCTTGTCTTCGCGTTTCCTCTTCTTCGCGGAAATTCTTATGTTGTGGCGAGCAGAGCCTGCAGAATCGCTGGCTGGTGGCTCGCTGAGGCCGTCAAGGTTGAGGCTGAACGAGTCATCGTCGACGTTAACACGCCTAAGCGTAGCAGCGGGAATCTGTCAGTGCCCGTCGTATGCGATACATGAAGATGGTAATGGATCAAAGAAGACGTACTGCGCACCCCGAAGACGCTCGTTCAGTCGCTCTGCGCGGCGTTCCCGCCCAGCTGCGTGTTCTGTCAGCACGCGATCCGGCGTCCAGAAAGGTAGGTATAGGTCCGGACCTGCGGCCATGTTGCGACGTCAGCGCTGAGCATGGAATATGATTGTTTCCGCAAAAAATCCAAGCTGACGTTTTGAGATTTGAATGGATTTGTAAACACGTATTGAGTTTGAGGTAGCGTAATGCAAATTGTGACGGGCTTGACGCGTGGTTTTGTAGATGTGTGTAGTTTTGGTAGGAGCGCTCATGGAAAAAGAGGCGGAATGACGTCGCGGGGTTAGTTTGTGATGTACTTCGTACCTAGGCCAGTCGCCGTCGTCACACCGTCCCACTCTAAACTACCCTTAGCCGCTGGGCGCTTCTTTGGGCACAACCGGCTGCACCAAATCTCACGAAATGAAATACAGGCTGGGTGGAAAGAAAAGATATGTTTGTTGGATGATAAACTAGCATCATTTCCTTGCAGTTGTTTAAGCCAGTGTACGAACACGCCCAGAAATCACAATGTTGGGGAGTCCTACAGGACATGAATCACCGTACAAACCCGAAGTCATCGCGCGGGCTATGCTTGTTCTTCCTGTGGAGTAAGCACCTATTTCTCCCGTCCTTGATCGAAGATATGCCTACGCGAAGATTTAGGGCCGCGTAACCTTCGCCAAAGACCGCGGAGGGCTGGGCTTACTCGTGAAAAATTCGCTGGGTCAACGTCGTCTTGCCATACTCGGACTCGAGCATTTCCTTGTATTTGAAAGGAATCAATGCCGGTACGCCTTCAAAGATCCTTTCTCTCAGTGGATACAGATAAGTATTCTGGCGAGTACTGTTAATTAACGGTCCGACGACGCTCAGCCTTGCGCTCAGTACTCACGCGAAATTCGTGGTCATTCTTGTCGTACATGACTCCCTTGCCGGCCGGATGGTTCAGACGATACCTGGCAGCGGTGACATCAATGTAAAGCCCCGTGGCCATGTCGATCCAGCGGGTATCGATAAAGTTGAGTACGTCGTCCATTTCTCGGTGCTTAAAATGAGCATTGATATCTAATAAATAGCGTCCTTTACCCATGCGGCCGTACTTGTAGTAGTAAACAGTTATGTTGTGGTATGCGGCGAGATAATACAGGTCCGCTTCAGTGACTTGCACGTCGGCATCGAAGTCCCAGGGCATGACCTGCAGGCTGTCAGCGGTACATGACAAGGCGGATCTTCGGGCCTTGCCTTCTTTCCCCACCACCAGCCGAGTAGGCTTCCATGCATGAGCCATATCCGCACGCCGAGTCTTTGGCAAGTCGCCAGGTACGTCTGGACTAAAACGCGGAGAACACGGCGATGCGACTCCTCATCGAGCGCCTCTATCATGAAGCGGGCATCGTAGTGTGGGTCACTGCGAAGCGAGGTAAGCGGGGTATGTGCATCAAACTAGACGATTGAAAATTTTCGTACAAGGCTTCTTCTGGAGACAGCAGTCAGTATGAGATAGCTTGAGTTGTATTAATGAAGTTGGTGACGCGATCGAGCTTACTGAAATACTTGGGTTCGGAATATGAATCTTCGTTGGCCGGGACTGGGTCTCTCTTGATGAGTGGGCAGGGAGCACCCCAGATTACCGAGAACGAGTTGCAGTAGAATGGCAAGCAGTAAGCCCTTCATCCCTCGCTATGAAGCGTCGACTAGGAGAAAGAGCTCCGGGCTTTTAACAAGCATCACGATCGGGGCGAAAGCGTTGGGTAAGTAGAAGCCGATAAATTATTGGTATCTATTCAACTTATCGATAGTTAACTACTTCGTATAAATGGAGTACTAGGGGGGGGGTCATAAACTGGCACACACCCTTCGACCTTCCATCCTGTTACAGGGAGACGGGGGGCCCAGCTATGAGGAAAAACCGCGCCTACAAGAAAAAAAAGATACCTTTGATTCTCCTTGCTAGCCACGAGTAAGCTGGAGTGTTCTTTCCCCCAGTAAGTGCAAGCTTCCTCTTTCTTGCATCGCAATGATATTCACAACCCGTTTTCAAGTCATGGAGACCACGTGATAGAAAAATAGGTGTTCCGAATGATGATTCTCTTTATTCATCTGCACGGGCGTGCCTGCTATCTGAACTTGTGCTCTAGGGCTTAGAGCCCGGACGCGGATAACAATATAGCAAGGCAAAGTGTGCATCCGTAAGACCTGACCGCTATGGCATGTATCACCACGTAAAGATGTTGAGACTTTATTTTTGAGGCTATCTAGCTCTGCTTTGCGTCTTCAAACTCATCGTCAGACCCGTCATTAGCAATCTCTAGGCCGTCAGCTTCGAGCCCAAGGGCTCTTTGACTCCTACTATGCCCAATCTGCTCCGAAATCAATATCGCAATGACATTCCGAATAAAGTCCTCTTCGTAGGATCGAGGCCAAGTCATAAATGCCGCCCTGAACAAGCTCGTTGCAACGGACAGGATGATCTATCGAAGGATAGGCCAAACTGGATCGAATGGGTTTTCCTTCTAAGAACGAGGGCGCAGTACTGCATGAAGCAAGAGAGATAATCCTTAACAATGATTGAGGTGTGCATAGAATTGACGACTGAACAGAGAACTATCTGGGTAATGAATGTATTACTCGTGGTTTTTGGTACAAGGAACAAGGAGAAATTTCATGAAGCTTACCAGCGGTTTCTCGAGCCACAAACGAGGTGGATATCTTCTTGTTCAAGCGGCCGATGTGCTTGAAAGCGTTCGAGGATATCATGGGCACAGGGAAGTCTGCACTGCTGTGTGAACTGCCCACGGTAAGGGTCCGAAGGCGCTGGGTTTGGCTCGCGTTCCGATGGCATCGCAGTAAGAGCCAAGCGGCGCTGACGGGCTAGCAAACCAATCACTGGATAGGTGATCTCGAGAGGCAGCCGACCCAGCCATTTTCCCCCGAGGAATCGGTACCGTTAGCTTAGCTGCTGCCGCGCCGCTTCTTGGATGTACTGTCGCTCTTTGTTAGCAATCATCTGCATCATCGCCTGGTGCAGATGAAGGATATCGCCAGTACCGGTTAGCAGATATGACATGATATCCTTGTGAGCCGTTTCTACAGGGCTGTTGATCCGCAGACCGAAGTTGCGATAGCGGTTAATCCAGCACTTTACCCACTGTTTCCGCCAAGGCATATGTTCCCGGGAAATATAGGTGAGAATCTCTACTTGGTGGGCAAAAATGTCACCAAAACTTCAAATTTGTGTCAAGATCGGACTCAATTGAAGCATAGATAAAAGTTTTCCAGGCGGCAAACTTGCCCTCACGGGTGCACTCCATCAAGCCGCCCAGGGGCCCGTTTTCGGCTTCAGTTTGGGCGACGACGCGAGCGGTAAGATCGTCGGCTTGGACTTCGTTTTGAAGCTCGTGCTCAGACTCACTGTCCTCTGCGCTTTTGCCGCCATCTTGCCACCTTGAGGTTATTCGGGCCTTGACGTTGCTATGGATATGAAACACTCAAAGTTACTGCTGCGCGGATAGAAAAGTGAGTTTGAGGGCGAGTTTTAGAGCATTTTCCTTGTCAGTGATCACACCACATGACTCGGCAGCTTTAATCTCCTTCCAGAGTTCATCGAGGCGGCCACCAAGCTATCGATACCCTTCCTCTGTTTCGGAGTTGATGAGACCAAAAGCGAAGTTGGCAAGGGATCGTTGATAGGTCTGCCCAAAGGCCTGAAAAAAACATACATCATGAAACGGTTTGTGTTGTAGGTGTTGTCGAGAACAAGAATCTCAGGAAACATTTTCCACATATTTTCACACCAAGGATAGATCCGGAAGAACCCTTAAATCTTTGTTTCATCTTGATCGTCAAATCTGACCGTGTGCTTGATCTCATCACTCTGTAGAATGACTATAAATTCCTGGATGGCCGTCAGGCCGTCCAAAAAACTCAAGACGGATCTTTTGACCATCATTAAATATATGCCTTTTGTCGGAAAAACGATGTCCAAGGCATTGATGAGTCTCTGATGATGAAGTCAACATTTGACATCCACGTGCGCCATCCCAAAAGAGCAAACGAGGCTGGGACACACGCTAACTGCGTCCGCCAGTTTGACCGGCTGGCTGCCGAACAGTTTGAGGAAAGATTCGTGCCTGTTGAGACAGGTCGATCCAGATCTGCAGTACCGCCATGAGTGCGTGTATGTTTGAGGCTTCCGCCGTTCCCCCTTCACTATGTTACCGACCGGAAGTCTCCTCCACTTCCTCCTAAGCCCGGCTTGGCTTCCCCATAACCAGAAGCCGAGCCGAAGTAGTAAGCTGTGCATTAAGCCTCATCTTCTCGGCACACAATATTGTAATCTCGCTGTTTTTCAGATCAAGCGCAAAGCCAGCCTTTGTTGTAAACGCATGGAAATCGCGACTGACGTTGTATGAGCGGCGCCCTGCAGTTGTTGCTGGGAAGCCTTCAACAGCATTATTAGTAGCCGGCTTGGCTATTGCAGTCAATGGCCTATCCGCATTCGTCGGGGCGATGCCTGCTGCCCGGAAGCCTGCTTTGGCGTTTTTTAATGGCGTAAATGTTTGCCTTGAAAAGCTTCTCTGCATACTTCGACGAAGCGCTGTTTTTTTTGGAACTTTTAAGATGGCGGGCACTAGCCCCGCGCCCTGAGGCATGCCCACCGGTGGGGCCGGGCTGACAGTAATGACGCCTTCGTCCCATTACACCCACTTTGTTCAAGTCGACTTCTGAAGGCGCTCGAGAATTTCTCGTCCCGCTTCGAAGTTGGGGCTCTGCCTATGTGTTGAGCCAGAGTCCGCAGCAGTACAAGCAAGTTCTTATTGCCAGTGGCATACCGCGATACATGCAATGGGCGCGCTGCTATCGAAACGAAGATGCCTGAAAAGACAGGCTGGATGAAAAGAGAAAGAGAGAATTGGTGGAAGAATCATGGACTGAAGATACTGTTGATGTCTTGATATGCGACGCGATAGTATGGCGGAAAGGGGGGCTGGCGGAAGGGTGGGGTGCCCCGTTAACAAAATTTCGTGCATGCTATATTTAGTGGGAGTATCGCCGTTGAGGCAGTAGCGCTTGTTGTGGCAGGCGGTGGGCAGCTGCCGCCTTGCTGCGTGGCCGTGCGATTTTCTCTCCTGACAAGTAGCACATTTAGAGGAAAAGCAGACGTCTCAAAGCCCCTAGACGCCGGGTCACTCAGGCTGCGACTACGAACCAATTGATGTGGCGCGCTGTGGCGCATTACCATCGCGGGGCTACGATGCTTCGCTTCAGCCGCCATAGCCTCGCGGCGAGCGGTAGCCTCCTCAACTCATGGCCCGAAGCCCTACGCTCAGGGATCTCAGTGCGTTTGGCGAGCTCTTCAGCCGACTGCCAAAAGAAGCGGCAGCAGAAACTCAGGCAGTTGTGGCATGCCTGTAAGTGATTGGGCCGCGCTGCCCGAGGCTTGCGGTCTGATTGCTCGCTGCTCATAGATGCTCACTCGGAGTCGTCCGCGGAAAGTCAATCTGGAAATGTCTTTATGGGTTTCCTCGGCAAACGGCGGACTTTTGGCAAGCATCTCTCCTTCGCCGATATCATTTTGCCCTCTGGTGAAGTAGCACAGATATGCTCTAGCACTGAGCGAGAAGGAGCAGAAGCCGTACACCAACAGTTTCTGCAGATCCCGGCCCACACGCCTGTCTGTGTCCACGCTGAAGTAGAGTCTTCGTCTCCAGGAGAGGTTTCAGACGTGCATAAGTCACGTCCCGCCAAACGAAAGTTGGCCCTACGGGCTATCAGGCCTCTCAATAGCGTTCCCGCCGATCTAATTGTCACACCCGAGGTCCATTTCCCACCCAAAAAACGACACCTTCAAATTCGTTTTCATCCAGAGCTACGGGCTCGGCTAATATTCCGATCCTGGCTCAAAAACATGTTCAACCGGTTGTTACTGGAAAAGGGCTTCATTGAAGTCGAAACACCCACACTGTTCAAGTCGACTTCTGAAGGCGCTCGAGAATTTCTCGTCCCGCTTCGACGTTGGGGCTCTGCCTATGTGTTGAGCCAGAGTCCGCAGCAGTACAAGCAAGTTCTTATTGCCAGTGGCATACTGCGGTACATGCAATGGGCGCGCTGCTATCGCGACGAAGATGCCCGAAAAGACAGGCAGCCCGAATTCTCGCAGGCGAGTTGCCCATTCAAGATTTTCTACACGAGGGCAATACCTAACATTCTCAAACATCTATGCAGCTCGATTTAGAGTGGGCCTTTGCCGGAGATGAAGATGTCAGAAAAGAAGTGAATGAGCTTGTCCTCAATGTGCTTTCGGCTCTTTGTCCCGCTCTTAGCTATCAGGATGTCCGCGGGCACAGGATCCCCAAAGTCGCAAGTATCCCGGCCAGCCCGATGTCGAGAGGCATTGAAGATGCACACCAGTTCACAACGGTTTCTTTCGCAGACAGTATTGCCGCATACGGGACCGATAAACCAGACCTGCGCATACCGAATCGGATCCATAACATTCACAACCTCGAGCCAATCCGCAGTTTTGTCAACAAAATGACGGAGCTTGCCGACCCCATCATAGAGGCTTTCACGTTTCCGTTGAAGGCCTGCTCGCCTCAGGTCATCGAGGCGTTTGTCAACAAATACATGGCCAACGTAAGCTCTACGCACGGCGAAATGCACGAAGGTGTGCCCCAGATACTGGTCAGCGACTCGAGCCGTCCTCTGAACGGTTTTTCATCGCTTGGAACCGAGTACCACCGCATCCTGGATTTGGTATCAGGAAGTAAAGGCGTGAAAAATGGCGACGTCGTCATTTTCCAGGCTCGGAAAAAACCCACTGAGCAGGACAATTCCGACTCGACCTCACTTGGCAGGCTCCGGGCCCTATTGTGGAAAGCGCTGGTGGCTGAAGGGTATATGGAGATGCCACCGCGCTTGGGGGAGTCGGGTTCCCTCCAATTTGTTTGGGTCACAGACTTCCCTATGTTTAAGCTTGTCGAGCGCAAGACGGATGGAGGCGAAGAGCCTATAGCTACGAGCCTTTCCGCTACACACCACCCCTTTACTGCTCCCAAGTCGACAGTGGACATGGAGCTACTCTTCACAAGCCCGTTGAAAGCGAAGAGCGCCGCCTATGACCTTGTGCTGAATGGGATCGAGATCGGCGGTGGGAGTCGACGCAACCACGTGGCGGAAATTCAGGAATTTATCATGAGCGATGTCCTCAAGATGGCTGAACACGACCAGGCACAGTTTTCTCATCTCTTCACGGCGCTCCGGGCCGGCTGTCCTCCGCATGCCGGCTTCGCGCTTGGATTCGACCGGCTGACGGCACTTTTAACCGACACGTCGACGGTGCGGGACGTCATTGCATTTCCCAAGAGCATGGATGGCGAGGACCTGTTTGTGCGGTCGCCGGGGAAACTGACGATGAGCCAGCTGAAGACCCTCGGCCTGAAACGGTTGCATGCGCCCTGACGGCCGGTGGGATCACGCAGATGTGTATCACGGGGCCAGGTATATCTTGACTGATTTCCTTGGATAACACGAGTATTTTCTAGCTAGCAATAGAACAGCAAGCTAGAGATATCTCGACACATCAAGCAGCACACGAAAATCACGGTACCATCAATCATTCGCACGATCCAAGCATCGATTCCAGCGTCAACTCATCTTATCATCAGAAGATTTATTCTCCACATCTCGCAACGCAGACCAGTGCTTAGCCGTTGTATGAATAAGAGGTGGCCGTGGGAATGGAGTTCAGCTCAGTGGTGGAAGAGGTCAAGTCCTGCTTCATGCCAAGACTCTTGTCATGGTCAACGTCAGCCTGATAGGCACCACAGTACACCGAGGTGATGAAGGTAGCGATGTCTGTTTTTTCTTGGTCAGCCGTGGCAGAGCTCCTAATCATTCGTGGCGTAACTCACTGGAGATGACCCTGAGCGCCACTATCTTCAAGAATGACAGGCCAGCAGACTTGGTCATCTTATCATTTGCGCAGTGCGCGAAAGAATGATTGAAGTTATCGGACAGACGATCCTTGTTGCTGCAAATACCGTCGTTGATATTGCCCATGCGGCCGTTTTCGGCTTTGCAAGTGAGGGTTTTGCTCTGCTCCCAAGTGTGGTGGCCGAAGCAACCGATGAAATTTCCAACCTCACTGGCGAGCAATTGGAAAGCGTCGTGCATGTCCTGAAATTTGGCTTCCTTGGACATGGCGCCGGGAGCCATATGGGCGGCCGAAGCGGTAGCGGCGAAGCCGACAGTGGTGATAGCCAGGAACTTCATCGTGAACTGTTGAGATTTCTTGTAAGGGACAACTGAATGCTTGATGGGTCGAGCGAGGTGACGGCGGCCTGTGCGGGAGTGCGGAGAGAGAATGAGATGAGCGAAGCCCAGATGAGATTGAAAATCTAGAGAGGTGGATGAGTGGATGGGATGCTGAGTGAAGAGGCTGTTATCCAAGGAGTCCAGACGGCGGGTTTTATATTGTCGACAAGGACGCGACTTCGATCGACCCATGTCCCTCCTTTCTTGCCTATCTGCCTCTTTCTGAGTCTGATTCGATCAGGATGCATGCCTGAGTATGGCCTGGCATCCCGACAGAGGCGGACTCTCGGATTAGAGACAGCAGCAGTGCCACTCATGCCTGCACATGGCTCCGAGACGACCAAGGCGAAAGAGACAGTGAGCCGACGGGGCGGCATCGGTAGCCTCGTCAACCGGCCTCTTCTCGCGATCGAGGAAAGCGAAGCAGTCGGACAAGTCGGCACGCATGGGCACGTCGGCTCGCAACACCGATCCTGTGGTCGCGTTCCAGCGTCTGTAGCAGCATTCTCCATCCCTTTGCACGCTAACGCGTGGGCTCGTGGGGTGGCCGGGCCACTCGAGCCGTTATCGTGAGACGAGACGACGTCAATGGGGGAAAACACGTCCAGGCCAGCCATCGCCGCCTCAGGCAGGCTTTCACTTCTTGACACGCGGCAACGGCATGCCGGTTGGTGAGGAGCGTCTGCGGCTACGACATGGCCGTCTCACCAAGCCCCAAGGCGGCTACGAGCCCGGCCCTGGTTCTTCTCTTGACCTCTGAGACTAGCCTTTACGACTACTGGCGGCATCAACCCAGGTCACCCATTGGGGCGGCTGAGTGGCCTAAGCGAGGCCGGCCCTCCTGCTCGCCCTTACCCGGCCTGCTGCTCACGTCTCAGGCATTGACCGGGGGCCTCTTGGCGCCGCGTGCTCGCTCCGCCATGAGGCTCGCGACCGACGTCGATGGCGCGCGTGTCTTTTCCGGGTGGTATCTGGTAACCATGCGCAACCCAAGCCTACGCTTGGCTCTGGGCAGTGTGCCTCGTCGTGTCTGGACGATGCATAACATTCAAGGCCTCCTGATCCGGCTGAGCAGCCTCGTCCACCACCGGCGCCTCTCGGCGCCATCCTCCTCTTGCACGTCATTCTCCCTCACGACGCTAAGAAAGACGGTCTCCAGCGTAGGTCCGCCGATGGAGTAATACTCGATGCCAACGGCTTGCTTGTCGGACTCGAGCATCTCGATCAAGCCGGCCAGGGGCGCGGCACCGGCGGAGAAGACGAAGCGCAGTTGACCGCCCATCATGGCGCGGTCGAAGCGAGCGGCAGGTATGCGCTCCTCGACCCAGCTTGCCACGCAGCTCATTTCCTGCGGCGTTGACGTTGGCGCCGACGTGAGCACCAGACTGACGTAGTACAGGTTGCTATAGCGCTCGCGTAGCGATTGCGTCGTGCCTATAGCCAGCAGGCGACACGCGATGATTGCGGTGCGCGTCGCGAGTGCGTCGGCTTCCTCCATGCTGGGTGTCTGCGGGTGCGGGTGAGTCTCGAGTTTTGATGATGCCGCTCGGAGAGAAAGGGCCCTAAGGAAGAGAGAGGGGAGGGGAGAAGGATTGAGGATTCCTCGTCATCGCCATCGACGCACGTACCGTCAGCAGCACCGAACGCTCTGCCGAAACGTCCTGGATCAGCTTCCAAAACGACCGCTTGACCACAGCATCCATGGCCGATGTCGGCTCATCCAGGACAATCACCGAGGGCGTGCCTATGAGAGTAATAGCCAGCATCAGCTTGCGCTTATTGCCGCCGGACAGCTTCGAGGCCTGTGTGCGCGCATGCGGCGTCAATCTCAGCTTGTCCATGAGATGGTTTACGTTGCCGTCGATGTCGCTAATGCCCTTGATGCGGGCGTACAGCACGAGATGTTCGCGCGTGTTCATCATATCAGGAGCGTCGTGCTATGGACACACTGGCGTCGGCGTTGCCAGTTAGTAAAGCATTTCTGACCGCTTCAGCGATGGCTGGTGCCTACCACTAACCTCCGAAGTTCCGTCATGACGACGGTGAACGGCCGTCTTCCTGATACAACAGGATGCGCCCCTGGTCCGGAGATAATTCGGCCTGGATCATGTTAACCGTCGTCGACTTACCGGCGCCGTTGGGCCCGATGAGTGCCATGACCTCGCCCCTGGCCAGGCCAAAGGTCACGTCGCTGACGGCTCGCTTGGAGCCAAACGACTTGCTGAGGTGCAAGGCCCACAGCAGATCGGCGTCGGCCTGCTCGGCACGTGCCACCTCGGCCGCCACGCCGTCGCGGCCCTCCTGGCCGCTGCGTGCCTTAAGCGTTCTGAGCTCGACATCGGCGCGGCCCTTGTCCTTGGCGGTGGCGGGCTTGGCAAAGAGGACGGATCTTGTCGGAAAGCCGCCCTCGAGCCATACGACGAGCAGCAGCAGCAGATAGAGGACGGGGCCGCCGAAGCCGCGCATAGACCCGGCCGGGGCAGGCTGGCCGTTATGGCAGCCGGCCTCCATGAAGTTGAGGCCGATGGCGAGCGTGCGGAAGACGTTACCGATGGGCAGAAAGAGATTGACGCCGAAGGCGACGGTCGCTGCCCTACGGTCGATGTCGCTCGTGGTGACGCCGCCGTCGGAGAGTTGTTGAGTGAAGAGCGTCAGTCGGACCGACCTATATCCTTGGCATGATTCCGTCTCACTCACAGCGAAGGACAGGCTGGCCAAGATGTAGGTAAGTAGGCCGACGCCTAGGGTACACAGATAGGCCGACAGCGGTCCGTTGGCAAAATGAGCGACACAGTATCCCGTCAGCGTCGCGGCCAGGCCGTAGAGAGCCAGGACGGGAAAGACGACGGCGCTGGGGCCGTTGAAGCTGAAGAGCAAACAGGTGACGAAGGTGAGGCCGACGGAGATGAGGACGATCCAGATGAGATCAAAGGCGCCATAGGCCGCCCAGAGCGCCGCGCGTCGGATACCGTTGGCATATTGGACTGCCCTGACCTTGCGGACCTTTTCGATGGCAGGATAGAGGACGAAGAGGGCCGGGTAGAGGGACAGAAGCAGGCAGTAGAAGAGGTAGATGAAGCCACCCGCGTCGGCCACCTAGAGCGAGTCGGCGTTAGCTAGGGAAGATCAAGGCGCGGGAAGCGGGAGGGACCTCACGCGGCGGGATTTGGCGATGACCTCCTGGGACGAGTTGATCTTGAAGCCCGACTGCACCTGGCTCCACAAATCGAGAAAGCGAGATGCTGACTGCTCGCCGGACGTGTCGACGCGGTAGGCGATGACGGGCTTCTCGGTGGGCGAGCCGGTGAAGATGCCGTCAATGCCGGCCCTGGTCCTGTTCTCGGAAATATACCCGAGTAGGGCATCGCGCGAAGGTTGGATCAAGACGAAGCGGCTGTAGGTCTGGACATCGGTTTGGTTCAGCTCGGCGAAGCGAGCGTTGACGAGGTTGAGGCTGGCATTGGCCGACGGCGGCGCCAGCACGAGCCGGGTGCACGAGTCGGCCTGCGGGCAGGATACGTTCCAGCTCAGGGACGGAAGGCAAACGGGGTCAGTGTCAGAGAGGGCGCCGCACAGGGGCGGCTTGTAATCCTGCAACGTGCTGCCGAGGAGCAGGGTCAGGGCGAGGGGAACGATGAGGGCGGCGGCATAGGGCGCCCAGAAGCGCTTGAGGACAGTCCAGCGCTTGCGGTGAAGGACGCGGAACTGGGTCCAAAAGGAGGTGACACGGCCGGGCGTCATGAGGAAGCCGTCGACGGTGGAGTCGGCGCTCTTGGGGCGCTCGGGGGCGTCTTGGTCGGCCAGCAGGTTGAGGGAAGACGTCCTCAAACTGCGGCCCCGAGATGGCAACATGGGTGACGCCGGAGCTATCGAGCCTGGCGGCCAGGCGGGCGACCGCGCGCGAATCGGGCACGGCGCAGACGAGCTTGTCCTGGTGGACGTCCATGGGATAGCCGTGGCACATGTCGGCGGTGATCAGGGGCGCCAGCACCTTGAAGCCGCCGCCGTGGCGCTCCTTGAGCTCGGCAGCGGATAGCGCCATGGTCCAGCAGGACGATGTGGTCAGCTAGCACGTCAACCTCGTCAAGGAAGTGCGTGGTGAAGATGATGCTGCGGCGAGCGCGCTGCTCAAGAAGGATCTCCCAGATGGCGCGGCGCGAGAGCAGGTCGAGGCCTGAGGTGCACTCGTCGATGAGACAAACGGCCGCATCGCCGACGAACATGCAGACCAGCTGCAGCTTTCGCTTCTGGCCGCCACTGAGCTGGCCGGCGCGGAAGCCGCGCTTGGGCTCGAGGTCGCATTGGCGGATCAGCCGGTCGAGATCGCTGCGGCTGCGGCGGCCAGCCTTGAGGCGGTCCCAAATGGTCACGTGTTCGTCGACGGTCAACTCGTCCCACAACGGGTTGCGCTGCGGGCAATGCCCATATCTGCGACGGCCGGGCGGCGAGCCGGATGGAGCCGCGCGATGGCGTGGTGAATCCGGCCATCATTTGCAGCGTCGTCGTCTTGCCAGAGCCATTGGGACCAACGAGACACATGATCTGACCACGGTGCGCTTCGAAGCTGATGTCGTCGACGGCCTGGACGGCTTTGCGCCGGCCGCAGCACACGAGGCGCGTCAGCCAGCTCGGAGCGAAGCGCTTGCCCAGGTGAACCGTCTGGACCACCACGTCGAGAGCGTCCGGGGCCGCCGGGGCGAAGGACCGGCGGCGGCGGTGGATGCCGTGCAGCAAGGCCTCGACGGCCATGGCCAGGACAGGATAGACGGCAGCCTGCAGCGCCAGGTAGCCCAGCAGGCCCAGCTGGCTAACGCCGTATGACGACGAGAACATGCCGACCTGCTCGGGCGGGAAGCGGCCGGCGGCGGCAGGCTGGCCGGTCAGCTGCCACAGGCACATCTGCTGCAGGAAGAACAGGCTGTTGGCGCTAGGGAAGGGCGCGGCCAGCGCGGACACCACCGCCTGCTGCGGCTGCGGCTTCGCCACGCCGACGTACATCTGGGCCGCGCCGGTGAGCAGCAAGAAGAGGAAGACGACGTAGACGGCCGAGACGCGCGCCTTGGCGAAGGACGAGGCGAAGACGGCCGAGCTGTTGACGGCGAAGCCCACCAGCAGTTGCCAGGCCACCAGCAGCCCCGGGCCCGACGCTGGAAAGATCAGCCGCTGGTAGAGCAAGCCCATGGCGGCGTAGCACGGCATGGCGGCGAGGTCGAAGGCCAGCAGCCAGCCGAAGACGCGGGCAGCGACGGCGCAGGAGCCACCCATGGCGTCGATCAACTGCGCCATTCCGGCCTCGCGCTCGGCCGTGATGAAGCCGGTGAGCCGGTAGATGATGGTGACGTGGACGAGGGCGAAGGCGAAGGCCAGGACAACCCCGACGGCGGCCGCGCCGGAGTCGCTCAACCGCTGCTCCGCCGACACGTCGCGCGTGAAGAGCACCGTATCCGGCGCCAGGCTCGAGTTGATGATTGCGTTGTTGATGGCCAGCTGCAGTGGCAGATAGACGTCCTCTTGGTCGCTAAGGTGCTGTAACACGTCCGAGAAGTGGCCGTTCCGGGCCGGGTCGCCGCGGATCGTGTAGCGTCACGTGTGCCGGCCGGCCGCCGCCGTCGTCTGGGGCGAGTGTGTCGCTGAAAAGGACGATGGCGTGAGAGTCGCTGGCGCCGCGTGAATTGGGCAAGCACATGTCAAGAAGCGCCGACTCGTCGCTCTGCTGGACGACCAGCTCCCGGCGCAGCGGCTGGGTGAAGGTGCGGATGACGACGTCGACATCTGGACCGAGGCTGGGCGGGCGTACAACGACGACTTTGCGGGAGACGGAGTCGGCGAGCGAGCGCACGGGAGCCGCGGGCGAGATGCCGTAGCTGCCTAGGCCTGACACAAAAGGAGGGTATGGACAGGAGGAGGCCAAGAAGGCCAAGGGGGATACCATAGATGGTGAGCAGGAAGCTCAGGGGGCGTCTCATCACCGAGACGAGGGGATGTTTTTGTGGACGAGAGCCAGAAGCTGGCGTGCGAATGAGAAGGCCATGTTGATGGGGGGGAAAAGAGGGGGATCCCTGGGATTCAAGTTAAACAAGCGGCGAAGGAAAGCAAGAGAGATGGGGCCGGAAGCCTGCGACGAGAATTGGACCGCGCAAGGCAAAAGACGAGGGCGTGCCCGATTTGAACGGTCCTCTATGAGTGTGATATACCCTTCCTCTCTCTATCTCTCTCTCTTTCTATCTCGTACACCTGAGCCTGATATTCTCCTCTAGCAACGACACATCCGTGTCCGTGGGGATATAAGCGCGGCAGAGGACCGACATGCGGGCACCCTCGTACGTCACATTCCTTGTCCGGGGTGCGTCGAGTGAGCCCAACTTGCTGGTCGTCGAAGCAGCCGGACTGGGCAGTTGTCCATCATGCGAACAAGGCGCAGTCGACCAGGAATCCATGCTGTGCGCAGCAGGTCTGTCCTGTCGTGCCCGCAACAACAGGCGCCCTGGACCCGTCCCGACCTTTTAGTTATTAGCCATCCCCTCAGACACGCGGTCCCGAGGCCGTGAGAACAAGCTCCACTCCGGGGGGGCGGTGTCCTTTTCTTCATCAAGTTGTGGCAGTGCCAGGAGAAAAGGTGTGGGAGAGAGAAGGAGAAAATGCCTGTGCGGCAGCGAAGAACAGATTTGTCCTACCGCCCGCGTCCCCACGCATCATTGGCCTCGACTCCAGGACCCGAACGATTGTGCCGTCGGCCGCCGAATGTCTCCTCTTGTTGCCGCCTCCACCGGGTAGCTCGACGGGGAAAGGAAAAAGTTTATTAGCCGTTCGATGCTTGCGCCAAATGGTCTTCTTTCGATCAAGCAAGGTAGTCGCTACGACTTGACGCCTTCACAGACGCTCATATATCCCTCAGCTCCGCCCCTGTTGGAGCGCTCCCCCTCCTCAGATGGCCTCTTGCTTCGGCTTGGCCCGCTTGCCATCGCTTGCGTCCCCGGCAGAGCATGTGAATGAACATGGGAAGCCGGCAATCGCGGGCAACGGCTGCGGGCAACGGCTCCTGATGGGGCCACGCGCGTGCCTCCAGGGGCACACGACTCGGGCCTCTTCATGCCCAGGCTAAGGCCTTGACGCGAACCAAGTCCAGGCTAGTCATCTCAGTGATAGTTTACCATACTTGATGAATATTAATCCCGAGGTCGCGTGTTTGTTTTGCACGTGCGTTCCAAGCACTAAAAAACTCGTCGAATTCAGAGAGGACACGGAAAAACGGGTATTCCGTTTCAGCACTCCATCCCCGTCCCTTCTTCCCCCCAAGCAAAGTTTCAAGCTTTTCGCGGCTGTCAGATTTGGATAGTGTCAGCATCATGTGCACAATACAGCACTAACACATCCCCACTTCCGCGAACCGAAGTCTTCAACCTCAACACCACCAGCACCTCTCGCTTCGTGCGAAGACACGTGCTGCACGACGAAAAATGTATCCACCGATCAACTATTTTTAACCGCCCGGAGATGGGTTTAGTTACTTGTATTACAGTTTTCTCTGATGTTCGTCTGGCAGAACGCACAGGAATGAGGAGGGGGATTATCGAATCGGGCATTTCCAGGGTACGACTACCATTACTCGAGCGCTTGTTTGTATGGGATGAGACGCATCACTGCCCCCGAGTTGCATCAGGGATTCATGTTTTATAGCTGGTTCGGGAATCTTCAACAACACTCCCGACCGGCGTATGTTTGGACCATGATGCACCGTCAGCCGGTCCTCATCTCATGGTACATACATCAGCACCTGCATGTGCATGCAGATTTCGCCCGCCAAGCCACTTACAGTACTTGGTCAGGGCTACGTCCGGTGTCACTGGCGGCACCGAAAACAGGTGAGACAAAACAAGGGGATCTGCCGTCGTGGGCAGTAAAGCTGTAAGCAGTCGGGCCAGGCGAGGCCGGCCACTTCCTCGCGCACGCAGCAGGCTGAGCCTTCACGGCCACTGCAGCTCAAGGCCGCATGCCATGTCGGGAATGCATATGACCCGGAAGCCGCCAAGAAAGATGGAACGGCAATCCCCAGCGCCTGACTAGTATTCAAGTCAGTCAGGGGGCTGGCGGCGGTTGTGAAGGCTTTAAAGGCTGGCACTTATAAACCACCTTGCTCAATTCGCCTAACTAACTGACGTGGTTTCAGACGCAATTACGTGTTGTCAAGACTTGGCCATGTACTACAAAAATCCCCCGTATCTGTTATACATAAATAATGGCACTTTTGTAACTTGAACTTCCGGCACAGAGATGTTTCCGGTGAAGAGCATGGCTCGATAGAGCAGATGATTTTGAGCCTCTGGCGATTGCGCGAGGCAGCACGCGACATTTGTCGAGAATGTTGACTTGCTATCTAGGATGCCTTGCCCAGCAAAAAAGCGACATCAAGCTAAGCCATAACTACTTCGTAGCTGCCCCTGTAACTGATGGAAAAGGGAAAAAATGGTCGCATTCAGGCAGGTCATGATCACAATAGGCTTGACAGAGGACGAAATCTAGGCCGAAGTTGAGAGGCCATTCATACTCCCATCGGAAAGAAGAGCCCCAGAGAGCTTGGCTATTTCTCCAATTGATGCTGTATGTAAAACGAGCGTTGGAGCTTTATTATGCACAACCATGCCATGCAATTAGGGTGGCACTGCGTGTGTCGTTGACACGTCATTGCGCGCAACATTGAGAGCTTGGCCCGCATTCCTGGCGACAAATCAGAACATTGCCTCTTTACCTTTGGAGCTGATTCATGCAATGTTTTCCTGGACGGAGACGTCGGGGACGTGACACATAGAGTATGCAGTGGCAGTTGACGGTGAGCCGTTACGGCGCCGCGACGTCAGGATACGAGAGAGAAAAGAAAGGACGCGATGAACTGAAATCTAGGAAGAAACACTCATGTAGTTAGGCAAAAAACAAGAACAAGGAAGCTATATAGAATTCCGGCCACGCTTCCTGGCGATGGGTGTTTTTTTCCTCAGAGTACGGACGGATTGGGGGGATGAACTGGCCATGTGTCGCATCAAGCCACCATCTCTCCTAGCTATCGGTGCAAGGCAAGGAGACCGCTGCATAGCTCAACCGTGGCGTAACGCGGTGCTTCTTCTGCTTAGATGGTGATGGGTGGGCTTATCTTGTCGGTTAGATTTGACTCCTAACAGCGCTATTCGGGCCTAGCATGTGGCTTAAGGTATTTGGGCCGGCATATCAATCGTCAACGAAGCTTTTTTGCGTCGTAGGTCTCTCAGTAACGGCAATCACCGACCGCACCCGCCCTCCACGCCGGCGTCTCCGCCGCACGGCCGGCGCACGCAGCGAGGATCATACAAAACGCCTTGCATATATGGTCCTCGCTCGTGCCAAGGCCGGCGAGCACGAGAAAGACAGGCTGCAAGTTCCTGGACGTGAAATAGAGGGCCAGCAAACTAAAGAGGCCAATGGCCATCCGCGATAGATGGGTGTGCTGGCGTCTGTAAAGAATCAGTATTCGACAGCATCATCCACAAGACAGTCGCCGAGTTTGGATGTAGCTTACCACTACTTAAAGCGGTGAGTGGCTACCACTCGGCATGTTCGTTGCGCGTGGCAGATGCTGGCGGGGCTGACTGGGTGTTCAAACTCCTGATTGAGGTCTTGCAAACCATCATCTCTATCTACTTGTTTTCGGGAAACTGTGAGTTGGTGGGCTATCAATCTGTCAGATTCATCGACGGGCCACCAATGGTGGGGCCCGCCGATGGGCGGCAATTGTTTGGGACACACAAGTGAGGTCAGAAGTTAGAGATCTTGTCTTGTCTATCTCTCTATCTCTCTATCGGAAAGACCGTCTTTGATAGACGTGAGTTCAGACCCGCTGTGCTGCCTGGTAGACACCCGGTCATCTGGTCACTGCTGCCCCTTTGTGGGTATTTTTGTCATGACGCCAATCTACACCCGTCTTTCGACTAGCAGTCTCTTGGATGGGACTTGATGCGGCTGTTGGGAGGAGGCGGCTAATTGCCGGATGCGACAGCTACTGCTGCGGGACAGGAACTGGCTATTCCTCCCAGGGGGGCCCACGGGCTAGCTACCGTTTCTCGCGATGAGAAGCACCGGACTGGCTACCGTTTCTCTGAGAAGAAGCACCGGGCTGGCTACCGTTTCTGATGGAAGAAGCAACGGACTGAATACCGTACCAAGAGGTGTATTGTGAAAGTGAATTGTCAGGTTTCACGTCCTCCTTTCCCTCTACTCTGGCCGAAGGAGCGTGACTTTTATATACATAAGAGGAAAGAAGGATTTCCTTCTGCCTAGGAAATCTCTGGGATGATCGTCCGCTCTCTGGTGCTTGCCCCCTCCCGGCCCTTATCTCCCTTTCCTTAGCCTCTTCTGTGTCGCCGGGGGTCTGTTATTCTGTAACAGCTACTCGATGCGACCCAATCCTACTCTCCAGCGAGTGCGCGATATTCCTTCCAAAGCTGTCGCATAGCTTCTGTCCAGCCAATCTCTACCGCCTGGTCCACTCACTGCGACTCAACAAAGGACCACCGGATCCACAGGATAAAGGGCGAGAGCTGCCAAATGCGCCAAAATGTCGCTCTTAACGGCATTTCACTGATCCAAAATTCATCCACCCCAAATGTGTAAGTAGCCGCTGCGAAGGTATGGCCTCATCTCATGCTCACGTCCAAGTTTCGGGTTTTTCGCCTGTTTCAAAAGCCATTCCACCAAGACCAGAGCTTCCCAGATAGCATCTTAATTTCTTCTTTCGGACAGCCTTTCAGTGAGTTCGTGGCTGTTTTTGAAGGGTTCAATATCACTAGGTACTGCGCATTCACCGGCCAGTCTTGAGCCGGCATCCTTTCGTCGATGATGGCAGGCTTTTTTCGACTCCTTCATGGCATCGGTCTGGCCCCATTATGAGGCCTTCTCGATACACATATTTCGTCCACTCTGTCACCTCTGCCTGCGGAGGTGTCGGCCTGCAGTGACACGGAGCCGACAAAGCACGCAGCCAGCACGGGCAAGACCTATCCAACGCAAGCCAGAAATCATGTCCCACCATGACGTCTGTACTAGAAGGCTACCTTCATTAAACACGACCTGAACATGAGTCTGCCTTCCCGACTTACCATGATCCGGTGGGTGCGCGACCTGTAGATGAGGTCTTACCCAAGCGCCTGTGTCGGAAGACTCAGACATGGTGGAGTCTACCGTTGTAACTCATGGCATTGCGGTGACCCCAAGACCGGGAAATGAGGCCTCGACGAGCACGCCGGCGCATGGAAGACTTGGGCTCTGTATAAGTCTATAGATAATATGATGATTTGCAGCGTAACGGAAAGGGAATCTCTTCAAGCGAGCAAACTCCTTGAAAGAATATTACCAATATTCATATGCAGCCTCCTTCTGGCCCTGCTTCTTACAGCCATATTTGGGGAGCATCTCGCTTCCTCGGCCAACAAGATTCTCACCGCTGTGGCGGCCTCTGGTTCGTGATTGTAACGGTCCCAGAATCGAGATTAGGCCAAACAGAATGGCAAAAATATATATATTGAGCTGCCTAAAGAACTAAGAAAAGGACCCTGCCTACAACCGGGTCGTGCCAGATATACCAGCTACTTCGTATGACAGGGAATGCTCGAACCCCCCTTTTTTTGTTGTCGAGGAAGGGAATAGTCAGGCCGAGAACTTCGGTGGCACCGGTACCGTGGGCTGAGCCAGGGTTGGAAATCGATCGTACAATCGATTTGATCGAATCGATTTTGAATACTGTTCGATCGATATCGCATAAATCCGACCTCCAACAGATCGATTTGATCGTCGTTTGTCATGTCCATCCATGGTGTCCCGGGTAAGTTACGTAGGATAACCCACGATTCTGTCGCCAACGCGCCTGCCGAACACACTGGCAAATGAGCGAGGGTCCGAGCAGCCAGTCCTATCTTGTTGTTGCGCGTCACTTATTGCGTGTCGACGAAAGTATCGTTAATACGCTCCCCATCTTTTGTCGGATGCAAGCCTGTCCATTCCATGGACTCAGTACGCGTCGCAACCAGGGATTACTTGGGGCCCCAGCCCCTCCGAGAAGAGTTCATACTCCGTTACAAAGCTCGACCCTATAACCTTTACACCCTTCGATTTGACCTCCGTGTTGTTTGCAGACGTTTCCCATCGGGGACGCGGTCGATGAGGGCATTAAGATTGTCTCGTCCACGCCGTCTCTTCAACAAATATTGATCGATAAAAATATGGGCTGAGCATTGGCAACTTCTTTGCTCCTGCTGTTTCCAAGGCTTTACATTTATGAATATCGTCAAAAACAGACTTAGATGCTACAAATACCCTACCGTCACTTTTAATTACTGGCTCATTGACGCTTCCCTGATAACACGGAAGGACTAGACATTATTACCTTGAGTCGCATCGTCCGGCGCATGGAAGACGGGCTTAGTTCCAGCCAGGTGAGCTCAAGGATTCGCACCATATCCTGTATCAGACCTATGGCCTTACCAGGCCTCATACAGCGTTGTAAATAGGGCCGAGTGATCAATTTTTTCCCAAAGTAGCCCATCATCCCGATAGATTATGGCAGGTATTAGATTGAAATGCCGCATCGGATGATGATGGGCGTGAGCTTCTCCAAGATGTCTTTCTGGAAAGCTACGATGGTACTGTTTTGTTGGCGCGGGTCTATGGCAACGAGCAACAGCACATGACGGGCTTGGGTTTGTACAGCCCAAGGTAAACGCAGACCTCTACTGGACCGCCCCAAGGGCGCTTCGTTCTTGTGGCAGAGTGAGGCAGGTGAAACATTGTGCGCTTATCGTCAGGAACTTGGAGCCAGCTCCTTTACGAGCTTAGAGATGGGGATTAGGTTGACGTGGGCATGCAGCATAAACTGACTGCCAGTGGAGAAGACCTTCCTTTGGACCACTGGGACCACCGACTGACAAAGCACGCGGTTGCCTACTACTGCTGGAGCGTCCTCTCCCCGGCCAAGGTAGAGACCGACGTGGTGTAAGAAGAGAAACACCGGGCTCTCTGAGTACTGAGATCAAATTCTGAGGATTATTTACTCACAAAAGCATGACTTCGTGCCCTTGTCCCGCCTTTCTCATGCGCCTTGATGACTCTGTATTCAGATTAATCGCGCCTGTTGCTTTTCTATGAGTTGACTGAGTCTTTAAGGTGGCCTTTGCCTTTTATGGTAATGGCTCGAGTGGAATACAGCCGGGCTAGGGACGCTGCTGCGGCCAGAATTCTAAAGCTTGGTTGACTTGGAAGGGATTTTTGCCCTCTTCAATCGCTTGGTCTCGGAGCCTGCCGCGGTCGGGAGCTGGCGGTAAATACGGTTATTCTGGCACCTGATCAGTGTGCTCCTCACCTGTACAAGGTCCGTACAAATCTTTTGATGCGTAACAGCCTGCGTGTAGGCATGATTGTGTGGCTCTGATGCCTCCGGTCTTTGCGGTGGCCAGGCGCCGAAACCTGCGGAGGATCCAGCAAGTTGCGTAGAACATCTCGAAAGAGCACGGCGCGGCGGTAATGATGGTGTCCAGCGACGTGACTGGCAAGAACAGTGCTGATATATTACTTAGTGATCATGCAAGGAAGTTATGTTTGGCCAAGGTGGTGGCATGCTGCTTTTCATGCAGGGGAAACCAGAGTTACGATACGTGTCAAGGGGTACGGCCACACAAGCGGAGTAGAATTGGTATTGACGATACAGTGATAGGAGAAGGCGACGTGATAAGAGACGTTACATACACCACGACTGAGCCACAGAGACCCGCTTATTTTATCATTTTTATAATATTTGTTGGTGTCAAGGAGTGGCTCGCAGGCATCGGGCCCAACGCCGTGCGTGTCTTCTCAGACGGCTCCTCCGACGGGCCAGCACGCTCGGCGTGGGGATTCACAATCCGCGGAGGCGGGCCTGACTCTCCGCCGCAGAGCTGGCTTCCGACAGCGGGCCCCTTCCCGGAGCCGAGGTCATCGATGCCAAGGTGCAGGGCGCCTTGCGTGGACTACAGGCGGCACTGCGCCTAACCACGCGGTTCCCGGAGCGGATTTACGTTCTGCTGGTCAACCAGGCCGCAGTCCACGCCCTACAGTCGGGCTGGGCGACGTCTTCACAGTCAGCGGTCGCTGGCTTTCACGCCCTCCTCCGGACCGGTAGAGTGGAAGTAACCAGGATCCCAGGCCACTCCAAGATCCCAGGAAACGAGCGAGCCGACCAGCTGGCAAAGGACGCGCTCAAGGACGTCCCTGAGGAGCCACCAAAGCTTTGAACCTTTCGCGGCCGCCAAGAGATGGTGCAGATCGAAGTGCCTAGAGCTTGTAGAGGGCTGGTGGGCGGACGCCTGCTCACCAAGATCACAAAGACCGCCGGACAAGCTTGAGGAGATGCTGGGTCCGAAGGGGTGGAAGCTGTTCGCCGAGTTTGCGACGGCGGCGGAGGTGTTTCGCGATATCCCCGCGGGATAGGGCGGTACGCTTCGGGGGCACCGGGCAAGGGATAGACACGGACGTGTCTGCAGGCAGGTTTTTGCAGGAGCAAAAGGTCCGGGCGCGTGGTTGACGGAACTGAACAAGATTCTCACTTGGGGGGAATCGCTGGGTTTTCCAGCCGGCCAGGGAAGAGGGGAGCAAATCTGGGCGTAAGGCACCCTCGATTCAACATCGTATTGTGCTGAGCGTAGGCCGGATACCGTGGATGGGACGAGAAAGGCGTCATAACACTGTCAGGCCCGGCCCCACCGGTGGCATGCCTCAGTGCCCGCCACCTTCAAAGTTCAAAAAAAAATCGCAAAGTTTATTAGTATTAGATAATTAACTACGAAGTAACTTGGGAAGTACGAAGTACAGTGCGGATCGTTTCCAACTAAAACGGTTGGTCGGTGACGCTCTACGGCGCACAAATAGTAATGAGGCTGACGATAAGCGGAGACGTTTGCAAGTTTCGCCAGCACAGTTTACGGTGATAGGACAAATCATCCATTACGAGGCAATAAGCATATCATTAACAGAGCACTGTAGCGGTATTCCACCCGAAACATCGCCTAGTGGACAACAGAGGGCAGACGGGTGGAGCAGGAACCACGGATCCTCATGCTTTGCAGGCTGCCGACCACGTTATGAGTGTGCCCCCTCTTCTCGCTGATGCTGATAGCTACCAGTCAAGTACTATGGCATATATTAAGCCGCGGGCGCATTACGCAGAAGCCTCCGAAGCATGTATGACTCGAAGGGCAAGCCCCGTATCAGTCGCTGCAGCTGCAAAAGAGCCGAGTGGGCCGGCTAAAGTTGATCGGCGCTTCCCATGGCGTCTATGATTCTGCAAATAGACCAGGTCTGGCAAAGACCAAAGCAATCAGCTACTCAGTAGCACACCTTCATCGATGTCCCGAGGCCGTTCCTTACAAAATGCCATGCCCAACGAAGGACTTGCGAATCACAGATCAAATCCCAAGAAGGCGACCTGAGTCGCTGTAATTCCCCGCTTTGTTCTCGTTGGGTATATTTTTCGTCCTGCGGCGAGTCTCGCTTCTTATTTTCCATGTTTCAATCAGAACTATCACAATCTTCTCTAGAAGAATAATGGCCTTGACTTCCTCTTGTATCGCCACTGGCTCACGCTCCCTGCCGCATCCGAGCGGTTAATGACACTGTATCACTAAACGCTTGCCTTCATGACCACCTCGGCACCGTTCAGTCGCGATGCTATTCTTGCTCGGCGTTTACGGTCATGCTGATTGGCCGACTATTCCATCTAGCCGTCGCGCGGCGCTTAGCCTGTCTTCAAGTGGACCAACTGCTTGCCTCTTGCACTTCCTCATGAGCCCCTTGCCGAGCAATGCCAAAGTTGGCTGAGCCGTTTACTGTCCCCTCGCTTGATCCATTGCTCTCCTTGTCCCCTTAGGCACTGTATTTACATGTCTTTGTCCGCGTCCACATGATCAGCCAACAACAGAAACCGGGTAAAGTAAAGAAAATGCCACGTTGTTAGCCCTAACGCCGTTGGATCTTTTCCAGAGCGTTCTCTATTGTCATTTGAGGGTTCTACATCTGCTGATTGAGACGCAAGTTCAATAAACTCTCAGGCGCACACATTCTACTCACTCTCTGCCGCTCAAGTGACTGGCCTTGGGTGCCGTCGCCTCGATTCATTACCTTTCTCTTGATATCGTACTTTCCCTGTCATTTTACATCTAAATTGCGTCTATGCGAGGAATTCGGTCTCGACGAAAAGAAGGAATATTCGTCTAGCCACAATGATGGCTCTTCAACAGACCGACGTCAAAAAGGCACCCTGCCCGGATTTACCCGCATCTCTCAGTTCAGAAAATATCGAGATCGACAAGTCTCAAAAGTTAGAATATCCTCATATGCAAACGGGCTCCGCGGTCACGCCTTATCTCGGCCTCACTGCCCGGTTCTCGCAAATATGGATCAACCGCTGGACTGTTTTGCTGTTGCTGGTCCTGGTCCGCGTCGTGCTGCTAATAGCCCAGCTGAACGAAAACGTCAACGACGCAAAGGTCCAGGCCTTGTCGGCCTGCACGAAGGTCGAGGATATGGGCAGCTCCATGGCTTCCATGCCTCACTACCTGTCCGTCGTTGTCAATGAGCTTGCCGCCGGCAGCATAGAAAAAGCTACACAGGCACTTGTCCAGGGGCTGGACCTCATCATGACCGGTGTTCAAGCCATGATTTTTTTACATTAATTTTTTGACAGCCACTTATGTCTGTCTTACGACTGTCTTGATTTCATGGAAGTCTGGAAGTCGTCGCATCCGTCACCAATGACACCACACAGGCCTTCAATAAAGTCGTCAAAGGGACGACCGAGGAGATTAAGGACATTACAAGTTGCCTAGAAAATGCCATACACAAAGTCACAAATGGCGTTGAACATTCTATTTTCGGAAATTTGATTCCGGACATACCAAAGGTGGATTTCAGCAAACCGCTTGAAAACCTCAATAAACTCGACATCAAGCCTGATGACTTCGTCAAGGATATCCAGCGGCTCAACAAGAATATTCCAAACTTTGACGATGTTCAGAACATGACTAAAAAGGCGATAGCCATTCCCTTTGACTTTGCTCGCAAGGCACTCAACGAAAGCTTGGGCGCTTACAAGTTCAACCGAGATGTGTTCCCGCGGGCACAAAAGCAAAAACTTAGGTTCTGTTCGGATAATGACAAAATACAAGACTTCTTCTCCAGCCTTCGTCAAGTCCTCCACAAGGCTCGGACCATCTTTGTCGTTCTTTTATCTATATTGGCAATGGCCATGGCACCGATGGCATGGTTCGAGATGAGAAGCTGGCGACGCCAGAGGAAACATGCAAGGCTGATGATGACGAACGAATATGATCCGATGGATGTTATATATAGCCTCCCGACCAGTCACAGCCACTGGCGGCATCAAAATTGCATCCCGGCTAAAAGGCCAACGACAACTGGTCATGCGATGGTGTGTCGCGTACGCGACGTCACTGCCGGCCTTGTTTGTCTTGTCACTGGCCTTGGCCGGTTTCTTCTCGTGCTTCTGCTAGTTTATTCTTCTCAAGTCCGTCGAAAAGGAAGTTCTCGCTCTGGCTCATCGTGTGGGAGACTTTGCTGGCGAGGTTGTTACGCCACTAGAAAATGTTTCGAATCAATGGGCGGACGACGCCAACTCGGTGGTCAACGGACTCAATCAAGAGATTAACCAGGAAATTATTGCCTATGTCACCAATGCCACCAGTGCCGTCAATACGATCAACGTTTTCGTTGACGCGATGCAGTTTGGCCTCGAGACCGTCTTTAACGATACTATTCTTCGGCCGATCAAATCGGTGCTGCATTGCGTCATCGGAATCAAGATCGAAAGCGTGCAAAAAGGCCTCAGCTGGGCACATGATCATGCGCATGTCAATTTTCCACTTTTTGAAAGAAATATTTTCAGCAAGGGGGCCAATGATTCTATCGCCGGCAACTCGAACCTCCAGTCTTTCCTGGTATCACCCTCATCAACCACGACTGACGAGGTCACTGGGACCATAGGCCACGTGACAGCTCGACTTTACAACGGGCTGATCAAGAAGGCTCTTATATCTACAGGAGTTCTTCTTGTGTACTTCATCGTCGTGCTCATGAGAGTCATCAGGACCTTGACTTGCCTGGCAGTTCTCGACAAAACACACGCTGGAGGGAGTGAACCGTACATGGATGACAATTCCAGGTCGCCAGAGAAACAGTGGCGAGACAAGATGAGACCTGTCCAGATTCCAGCGTCGAGGCCCGACTGGGCAGAAGACAACCATGGAATGGTGCATGATACGAAAGAAGGCAAGAAAACGGACTGATGGGCATAGGTTAGGGATGAGATATTTGCCTGCGTATGAATAGGAACGGGCGTCTGGGCAGGGACCGAGGAAGAATTATATATTTATACATTTCAATTTGTGTCGTCATCGAGTCCACTAAAAGGAGCCAACAAAGTACCTTAGGGTGTGAGCCTAGGCTAGGCGTATTATGCCTGTCATATGCCGATGCCTCTACGCATCATGTCTCTATGCCTTATGCTTTCATGTGTCATGCCTATAATACCCTTCTCATGATGCTCCTATTCGGCTTTATTCATCCAGGCCTTAGCCCTGAAGTTGGTCATCTGAATAGATAGCTTATATAAGCCAACCGGTCGCACGCGTCCAATTGTGCTGGTCTCACCCTCTCAATCAATCGCTGCTGCCCCTCCCAAATATTGCATGCTCTGTCGTGTCGTGCGCCGGCACAAAGCCAATCCGTGCACAAGGCCGTAGACTGCCTAGGCAAGCCGAAAGAAACTCTGGGCCCGAAGGGCGGAAGACGTTTGTGGAGTTTGCAACGGTGACGGGGGTTAACTGGCAATATCCCCCTTGGAGTAGGAATAGGCCGCCACGCCTGCAGGGCATCTTGACCCTGCGGACGTGCTCTGTTGAATGACTAGAGTAAATTGACAAGCTGTGTTGAGCAGTCCTACGATGTTCCACGTCAAGCTATTTATGCTCCTAGATACATGCTTCCGAACCAGTCAGTCTTCTTTCTATCATCTCTTCAGACCTGGAAGATGGCTCGTCAGGTCCGTGAGGTTGTGTTTTCCGTATCTGAAAAACATCTGGTCAAACCAATCATAAAAGCCATCGTTTGGCATGCAACCCGTTAGCGATAATGCGATTACATGTGGCTCACATAATGCAGCAATACGCAGCACCGTGCCAAGTCGTGGAGCTGGGCGGAACTGCTCGAGTTTTTGCTCCTTAAGGGGAAACTGCGACAGCTGGCTAGGAACAACCCGAGGGCATCTGGGCGCGAAATATACTCGTTTTAACATCGTATGTAATCTGATGGGACGACTGTTGGACTCTTGATTCCTGAAACTTCGTCTGCCTGACAATCACCATATTCAACCCGCTGTCTCTCAGTACGTAATGCGTTGCCATTTCCTGCAATGACCTGTCATCCCCAAGTAGACGACATCGACTTTTCATTGGCAAGTGAGATTCTTAACAATTCTGTCATGGAACTGAACGCCTTTGTAGCCCATTCTTGCATCCCTTGTGCGAATCGAGCAGGTTTTGAAAACTGACGATAAATGAACGTTGCTTCCCCATCATTCCTTTAGGTACTTGAGCATCGCTTCGCGCTCTTCCACGGGCATCACTCTTAGCACCTCGCGCACACCCTTCCAACCTGCTTCTTTGTGGCCGCGGACTAGCTCAGATACCTCGATCGAGAGCCTCTCGGCCTTGAGCGCCTCGACCTTTTCACCAATCGCCTTACGCTCTCGCTCGTACCATTCTGCCACCTCCCTGTCGTTGTGGTCCCAGCCTACGATGCCCGACCAGTTCGCGAGAAGGTGTAAATTTCTAGTCCGCATCTCTTTAGCCTTGGTTGCACTTTGATCACTGTGAGCCGAAGTCGCGCTGAACGTCATGCGCTTCAAAATGTACTCCTCGTTGAGCCGCCGGCGGAGACGCCAGTAAAAGAACCTTCGGGCATTGGTCCACTCCAAACAATTCCGAATGGCGCCTTTTGCCTTCATGCGCTCGGCACGATCGTGTAGGTCAGCAAATTGTATCACGATCTGCGCGTACACGGGTAAGAGTTGCTTCTCCCGTTCCACCATCTTCTTCTTGACCTCGGCAGCCTCGGCAGGTGACAACTTTTTATCTTCGAGCTGATTTTTTAGGCTTGCATACGTCAAGTCCATACGCGCCATCGTCTCCAACTGCTTCTCCCTGCGATACTTGATGCCGATCAAGCCTTCTGGCTCCAGAACACCGCCGCGAGATTCAACGTCGGCGTACATTTCCATAGCCGTGGGGTTTATTTTCGGATCGATGACGACCCAAGATCCACCCCGCAGCTCACCAAAAGGTGGAATGTACACGAAAAGGGGCTGTTCGAATTTGACCAGAGCGTCGACGATAAAAGACCCGTACTTGAGCACCTCGTTGAACATGTCACGTTGTCCACCAGAAAAGCCTCTCCAGTTGGCCAGAATCATCAAGGGCAGCTGTTCGCCGAAGTTGAAATCGTTAATGGCTTGGGCTGTCTTAAAGGCCGAATTAGGGTACCACACGCCGCCAGCCTCATTGCTGACCTGCTCCATGGAGTCGGGGTTTGCCGGATCGGCCGGAGTGATGTTCTCCACCGAACGCGTTTCAACAGCAATCACGCCCATAGGAATGCCGCCCAGACGTGCGCGACCAATCACTACAGTTTGAGCCCAGCCCCCTAACGCCTCGACGAACGAGTCCTTGTCGAAGAGACCGCTTTGAAAGCTGCCGTCTTCTTCATGATTGCCCGAAATGATCCACCGCACATCATAGGGCTGTTTCTGCGGCGGGAAGTAGGTCACGTCGCGATTCCAGTCATCGGCGCTCGGGCTGACGGGCACGGGGCCGTTTCGCTTTTCCGGAACGAAGGACATCCATTCGACAATTTTCGAAATGCCAGCGAAATCATCGTTGGCAGTCATGTGGGAAACACCATTGCGGTACATGATCTGTGTGCCGCCAAGCTGCAAATTGGACGTATATACCTCACGGCCAAGAAGGTTGTTCAAGGCCGGAGCTCCCGTGAGAATTATAGGCTGGCCTTCAATCTGTACGGCGCGCTGCCCAAGGCGGACGAGGTAGGCACCGATGCCTGGTACCATGTCAGTGGGCTGTCATCTGAATTTCCAAACGTCGTCTCTTCAACTTACCCACGGATCTGCAAGTGACCAGCGTCACCGTGAAGATATCATTGTAGGCTCGGCTTGTTGCACCGGCGATGAGACCGGATCCGCTCAAAGATTCAACACCCAGACCATCCTCCTGTCCGACGATGGTGACAATCTTGTGCCGTTTTTCCCCATTTTCCGATATTTCCTGGGTAATGACCTCGTCCTTGAAGCTCTTCCTTGTCTTCTCGTCGAGATACAAATATCGGAAGCCACCGTCTTGCTTGTTCGGATCGTTCCAAGCGACTTTGAAGTGCGGTATCAGCTCTTCAGCCAGACCTAGTCGGGCACCAGAGTTAGCAGACAGATAGATTCGAGGAATACCCAGCCTGCGGGCAAGTTCGGTGCACCGATTGAAGAAATTGTCCTCCACGGGGCCGAATGAGCCGATTTTGTAGGTGATGTCGTTGGCTAAGACGATAAAACGGCGACCTGAAGGATATTCAGGTGTGCGAGCCTTGAATATCCAGGCAACCATGCCACAGGTATTGGTCCCTGGCTCCCGATTGACCTCATCAATATTATTTTGGTCGTCCAACACGAGCTCCGTGAACGTGATGCACTTGCCAACCTTGGGCTGCTGAGAGGCAAGAGTCGGCTGGTTCTTGACAACCTTGGCCCAGCTGTTCTGGATGGCTTGGCGAAAAAGCTCAGGGAAGTCGTAGACGTATTGCGTCCCCATCAGATGGGCCTTGTAGCGCTTGGGCTGGAGGGCGTTCTTGGTTGCGTAAGGAGTCGACACGGAAAGCAGGTGCAACGGGCCTTTTTCCTTTGTCCCTCCTATGCTGTGGAATACCCACTCGCCTTTTTCAGATTTGCGTTCTGCGTACATGTCAACATCGACGATGTAGCCAGAGGTATTGGTGATGACAACACGAAGGGGATAGGGGGTGCAGGTTGTGGGGTCTGTGCAGATGATGCGGATCTCGACCTGAGCAACGCGCAGCCTCCAACCTCGAGCACCGAAGCGATCCAAGAAACCTTGCAAGCTCTGATCCACCTGCTGCGGATCTAATTGAAAGACGGGAGTGAAGTTCATGAAAATGTGGTTCAAGTCGGAAGAGTTATTGCCGATAATCTCCAGTGCGTCAAAGATATCATTGATGACGCGATCGGCCTCAGATATGAGATACTCGGCCGTCGGTATTTCGTCGCGGAGGCGGCCGGGCCGGATCACGGCGCGGGTAAAGTAGCGTTTGTCGGTGTCCACCGCCTTGCCGATAGCCTCATATACATGAATATTTTTGTTTTGTGTGAAGACGGGTTTAATATGAAATTTCGCAAGGCGGGCGAGCTCCAGTTGAAAGGCCAGTGCGGGTTCGCTATGACGAATGCTGTCATCTTCCTCGTAGTCAGGTCCACGGAATGTGTAATATCCAGGGTACGAGCCGTCGCTATGACCGCAAATAAATGTCAGGCGACGTACGCCGCAGACGAGCAGCTCGCTCCTGAAGTGTTGCACGATTGGCAGAATCCGCGTCATGATATCCTCGTCGTTGTGACTCTCAGCATCTCGCACGGCTATGTTGATGACAGCTGACAGTTCATCGTCTCTCTTGACATCCCGTTTCACGGCGTTGAAGGGTTTGCGCTTCCCGTTCAGATCTGCCAGAATGTTCGTGCCATTGTGTTGTCTTCGAAGCTTGTTATAGTAGGCGAGCATATCAATTGCCTTCTGAATCAACTCCTCGGCATCATCAAGATATTTGCAAGGAACAATGATACCCTTCCGCATTGGCTCCTCTTCCCATTTTCTAGAGAGGTAAGACATGTCACTAATAGAGTAAATGCGCTTCACGCTGATCTCAGAACCGCTAGGAGTGCCCGGCGTTGATGGCACAGCCGACGTAAGCGGCAGACCAAACTCGGACTGGCCGATCTTGCGCAGCTGAAAGTCCCAAGAAAGGAAGAGAGGAGAGTCTGTTTCATCATTGTGGTACTCAACCTGCTTCAGAATATAGGCACGATAGGATCGTCTGACGTATACCTCAAGTGACGCTAGCGCCACCCATGCATCTTCGTGGGCGAAAAAGAGAGGAAGCACATCAAAGACTGTGTATTTGGAGTCGACAACTTCTTTTATGACGTCGAGATTAGGCTCGCGATGATCCCAGCCACTTTCGCCATACCGCGATTCGATTACGGAAGACCTCAAAATGTGCTCCAGTTGGGTAGTGCGCTCCTCCAACGAAGGTAGAGAACATTGTATCATGATTTCGCGAGCTTTTAACGATACTTTGGACGTAGCTCGAGACGAAAGTTCCGTTAGCATGCGAAGAGATTCACGCAAGTGCTTTCCAATATTGCCGACGTTGGGCTTATTTGGCCGGTATTCGTCCAGTATTGCCAACACGAGCGAGCTCTTGGCACTCACACGGCTGTGCGAAAGCACCATTTGTACGACCTTATTAATGTTGTCCTTATGCTGGTCACGCAGCTTAAGAATGACACCGTCCTCTTGTGCTTGACTCAAAAAAAGCTTTTCCACTTCGCAATAGGTGTCCAGCAGACTTTTGATGAAGTTCAACTCTCGTACCTTTTGGCCATCAGCATGGAGTTCGAGAATCTCTGTCAAAGGTGCCAATGTCGCTTTGAGCAATTCACCGTCACCATCCGCGACGCTGTCATCAAGGAACCGGTAGAAGGCCTTGTGGAGCGCTTTCGCAGGAAACTCGCCGTGGCGTGCTCTTGAGCGCTCGACAATTTGAGCAAACTGCGAATCCAATTTTTGCGGCATGCGCGAGTGGAGGGCCGAGAATTGGGCATTCCACTCGCCATATGGGAGTTCGGGATTTCTCAACACCTCGACAAGTTCCTTCAGAGAAGGGGCCATGATCACAGAATTGTCGTAGCCCATGAGTATATTCATGACGATGTCTCGCAGGACGCTGAAGCGTTGGGCGGGCTTGTTGCCAACGACGACAGGTTCGCCGTAGGCGGGAAGCTTGTCGACAAAGGCCTGGGCTTGTTTCACGCGGCTTGGATCATCCAGGGCCAGAATACCCAAGATATCTCCAGCCTCCAAGGTCGATCCGGGCTGCTTGATTAGCTGCACTATACCATCTTCTTGCGCTACAAGAGGCATGTACATCTTCATAACTTCAACCTCGGCAAATGTCTGTCCTGCTTTTATGTGGGCGCCGTTCTCGATAGCGTATTTGACGAGCTTGCCAGGGCTAGGAGTTCGAAGCTGTGTAGGGTCATTCTCCTGTTCCAAGAGGCATGTTTTGCTGTCAACAGACAGGCGCGTGGCGCCGACTTCTTCTTTCCAATAGACATTGTGGCTGTGCCCATCAAGAAGAATGAGGAGCCCGCCGTCGGTAAGGGCTCGGACTCCAACTTCACATTTAGAGCCGTTAATAAACAGGTGGTAGCTGTCATGACTGGCACGAGTGGCCGTAAATTTGTATCGAAAGCCCTCGTAAATGAAATCAATGGCGAAAACGGTTTTGAGAATCTCCTTGGAAGGTACCTGTCCCTTCTCTAAACCAGCACGATACTCAGCCTGACATGTCTCGCTGGCAATGTGTGCTTTGGTAGTAGCCCCACAGACGACGGCAAGCATCGGATCGGGCCGCTCGGCAGTGAGCCGCTTGGAGATGAGTTCATCAAGCCAGCCAGTGGAAATTGTATTTTCTTCAAAGTCTTCTGTCTCGAGAAGTTTGATCAAATACTCCACTGTGGTCCTGAAGTCGCCACGAATACTCAACTCCTTGAGGGCAACAACCATATGCTTTCGAGAGGTCTGTCGGTTCTCGCCATATGCAAATATGTGCCCAAATTGACTGTCTGAAAAGCTGTGGATGCCACCCTGAGTACCGACGGAAAAGTAGCCCCAAACATTAGAGCTACTCCTGAAATTGAGCTCGTGCATAACACCGTTAGAAGGCTTGAAGCCCTCACCAGGGTCTTCAGAGGTAATTCGACAAGCGGTTGTATGGCCTGTAGGTGTCGGTCGGCGTTGAGACTGAGCTGTATCCTCGTGCTTGAATTCAAAGTCGATCTCACTGGAGGCCTTGGGATCGACCCCATATAGAAGACGTATGTCCCGAATTCGATGGAGAGGAAGACCCATGGCAATCTGAAGCTGGGCAGCGGGTAGATTGACGCCACTGACCATTTCGGTTGTGGGGTGTTCCACCTGAAGTCGAGGGTTGAGTTCGAGAAAGTAAAATTTGTCATCTGCGTGCGAGTAGAGATATTCGACGGTGCCTGCAGAAACGTAACCGACAAGCTTGCCAAGGCGAACGGCCGCGTCTTCCATGGCCTTGAATGTATCGTGCTTGGCGATAGTAACGGGAGCTTCTTCGATGATTTTTGGTGCCGTCTTTGAACAGAGCAGTCACGGCCGAAGAGGGAAATGTTGTGACCATATTGGTCGGCCAGTAATTGCACTTCCAGATGTCTGGAATTGCCTGCCAGCTTCATAATGAAGATAGGGGAGCCAGGGATCTCGCTGGCGGCAGCCTTATATAATGCCTCAAAGTCCTCTTCATTGATAGCTTTGCGGATGCCTTTGCCACCGCCACCCTCAGAAGCCTTGATCATGACTGGAAAGCCAATTTCCTTCGCTTTGGCCAAGCCTTCTTGCCATGAGGTCACACAGCCCTTGGCGTAAACAGAGTCGTGGACGGTGACGATGCCCTTGCCATCGATCTCAACCTCGTCAACACCAGTGCCAGACCAGGGGATACATGGTACGTGAGCGTTTTGGGCAACAATAGTTGAAGAAATTTTGTCACCGAGGGATCTCATGGCTGATCCGGGTGGGCCAATAAAGACAATATTTTTGGGTGAAGCGGCTAACGACTCAGGTAGCTTGGGGTTCTCAGACGCATGACCCCTGAGCAAGTAGACGGTTGTGAACTTTTGTGCTCCGGATTTTGTAGGATTAAGAGGAGACAGTCGAGATGTAGCAAACGTGGCTGTGACTTACCATCCTGCCCAAACGGCATGAACATTCATACGCTCAGCAATGTCGACAATCAGTTCCACATTGGCGTAATTGTGATTGTTGGTGCCGCCGGGAACTTCGACATAGTGATCTGCCATTCGAATGTAGTCGGCATTGGCCTGCAAGTCCTCGGGTGTGGCCATGACGGTAAAGTGAATGGCTCTTTCGTCGCCGAAAGTATCGTAAGCCCATCTTCGAACGGAGCGAATTTCTTTGACCGCGGCAATACCGTTATTAGCGATGAGGACCTGTAAGTTCAAAAGGTCAATGAAGGTGTGCGATAGTCGTCACAGCTAATGGGGTTGGCTTGCGTTTGTTATGACGGTGTGTCCGTCGTTCTGCACAACGAAGTCCTTGACCTTGCCGGCAGGAGCGTTGGCCAGCTTATTGCCTCCTATAAAGTGATCTGCGATCCTATACTTCTCGGCATATGATACCTTGCCGTTTGCCACAGGTATCGTCCGCCCATTGGCGCCATTCTGCGCGTCGGACGCCGCCATGCTCGTTCGCTCGCAATGTAAGTTCTGTGAGTTACAACAAGGCGGGAGACGGCAACGCAGGAGGGAAAAGTCAGTAATAAGAGGAAGGAGAAGAATTATATGGCCAAGGAAATGGACGGGAAAGTTGCAGTCAGAGCTGTATGTGCTCAAGTCAAGGGATCACAGACGAGGTGCACAGAGCTCTCGGGGAGCCTGTCGGAGGAAGGCTCGGACTCGGTGCGCCACCGTCTTGCACCACTCCGAAACAGGGAGGGACGAAGACGGATGCGCGGCCCGCTAGAGGTAGGATGCAATCGGCGAAAAAAAAGAGGACAGCCAAATTCGGAGTATTTTAGTTCACGGGTTATAGTACACGGCTAGAAAACCCGAAAGAAACCTGCCGTACGTTATAAGAAGCAAGACTCCGAGAATAAATGCACGTCAAAGACAAGAAGCTTGCCGCATTCTGTTGGGGCCCAGCCAGTGCCGGTGGCCGGGAACTTCAGCAGGGGTAGGCCCAAAGGGAAGATGGTTATTACATGCTGACCTTGAATCGAAACCTGTACCGGTACATTGGATATTCCAAGTTTTCACACGTGATCATTGTATTTGCTACAATATGGCTGATCAACTACAGCACAGTGCCGTAGTGCGAAGGAGAACGGACACAAAAATGGCTGTCCTGAGGATTCGGGATGCGTGCGAACATAACGAAAGCATATGACCATGACCCTCTTCAGCCTGGCAAAGACGCATTGATTCCTTGGCAACCCTACTACACAACCGCGGTGTTTCCCGAAAAACAAAACCAGAGGCACAGTCACAGTATAAGTATCCACGTTGCCTTGGCGGGAGATTAGAGCAAGGATCCCGTGTGTGCGAGGCTGAGTTGGGCCGTGGCAATTCGCTGCCGCCTCCGCCTCCACCTCCGCTCGTTCGCTTCAACGCCGGTGACGGCACGCCAAATCTCCGTCGCCCAACGGATTCTACTTCATTGTCCTATTTTTCACCTCCCTTAGCACTCGGTACTTTTATCCAAGCCTCTACGTCATATTTTTTGCAATTCGACGAGTAACCGAACATTTTCAGGTAAGAGTGCGAAAAGCAGAATCTCTGATGCGAACGGGGACCATCGATGCATTTAGCCTACGTTTCTAAGCTGCCGGATTTCATCTTGAACAACTTCCTGTTCTCATCTTTAAGAAGCCCATGTCCCTCACTCTTACAGGAAGATTTGCAGCCTTATGCCGCCCTCTGCTGTTCTAATCTTGACCATCGGCATCGCAAAAAGTGAAAATCCTGACTACTCGACAACAGGGGCATGCCGCTGCGGCCGTCAGTACTTCTTGCCTATCATCATTAACGCGTACAACATCTAGGGAGCAGAGGCTAACTCTGTAGGTTGCTTTTTTCTTATTAATACATACCTTACGTGTCTTCCTACAAGCTGTGCGCTGCAGGGCGGAGGTAGCAAGAGGCCCAGGGTCGACCTAGTAGTATCTTCAAAAATCGTACGTTCTCCCACGATCCTGTCAACAAAACGTTTCCTACACTTGGAGTAGTAAATCCAGCGATTGGCCAGGCGCATGCGATTTGATTACGATTTGATTTATCGAGGCCTTCTGTATTAGTCTTTATTCACCAATTTGTTTACATGGAAGGTTGACCAACCAAATATATGAGCGCAATTTTTTGCAGGCAGTTGCACCTTGAGTCATCGTTGTAAAAGTGAAATCACAAATTGATCTGTTGATGGCTACTTATGTCAAATGTATAATTATCTACGATGATCAATCTTCATACACGTATCGTTCAGAATCCAAATCGTCATGCCTGTTCAACCATCAATACAAAGGTTATCCCCAAGAAAAAAACGGACAGCCCACGGCCACTTGGCCGCCTACCCACTATGCGGATGAGTCACGCTTACAGAATAACTCACGTGTTCTGACACGTGCAAAAGAAAACATCAGCTGCCTAAATAGGGAACAGGCATCACCCCTCTACACGGCGCGGCGTAGAAGCCGGTCGAATCGGAGGGCGTGGGTAACACGCGCCTCCACGTCGTTTGCTCTTTTGGGATGACGCACGTGGATTTTCACGTGCTACACGACGTTAAACATCAAATCAAATCAAATCAACAAAATTGAAGGGTACGTGTGGGGAATGTGCGCATGCAGATTTGCGGTGTGGGAGCTACGGCGCGACCGCGCCACGATTACTAATATTTCCCCTGGTTGTATAAGTTAATGGATTCCCTTGGTTGTATAATTATGGCCTTTTTTTGTCATGTTTTACGTCGTGCCGGCGCACAGCACGGACCATAATGGTCACGTGCCGGTTAGCTCAGCCCACAGGGGCTACCTTTCACGGGCTAAGCCCATTATGTACTTCCATGGCTTTGCCATGGATGACAGACCATCACAAGAGTCAAGGTTATGCCGAGCCGGAGTGGGGCCGGGCGGGCGCTGGCTCTAGATAGATCATGAGTGGACCCTGGGGCGTCCCTTTCTTCTTTTCTCTCTTCATCTTGGAGTGATACTTGACAGGGCGAGCCCTGGCAAGCCATGAAGCTGCTACTTTATGAGGATTGGCTTTGGTTATCTTTGTACGCAGAGATATAGATATACAAGGAGGAGAGGTAAGCCGAGAGGAAGGGAGAGAATTCAAGCAACTACACCTACCTCACGAGTCTACTCTGCATGCTACGCGCTGTAGAGAGGAGCGGACCCAGAGGTTAACCTGTTGCTCATCCCAACTTGGATCCTCAGCACGACGTGGAATAATCATAATTATTCGATCAATCCGTACGTTGACGCCATCCATGCCGTCGTCGCGGGCCTGAGCGCGTAGCGTCGGGTTTCGAAAGGCTCGACGCGCCCGCGCCGCACCCGGCTTCTCAGCCCTCTCCAAACCTTCCCCTCGGCAAAGCCTGCCAGAGACACCTCTCCCTAAACCTTTAAGGAGACGTTTCGGGTCCTTGCTTGACGCCGGCGAGATCGCACAGGTTCTTCCACTGCCTGCGCAACGAAAATCGCGCCATTTAAAACCCCGGGCGCCTTGCCTGCCAGTCTTGCGGCCAATCATGTCCGCCCCTCAGGCGTTCCCGGTCCAGCCCACGCCGGCCAAACCATCCACCGCCCGGCTCCATCCTGGAGGCTTTATTTTCGACCGCTGAAGTCGAGACTTCAGTCTGGAGTATAATTCTCCAGGAAGTGCGCCGACTAGCCGCTTTGGTCGAAAGCAAATGTACGTAATTCCCTCAGTGGGTTCGACCCTGACTTTCGTACCTTAACCATCCATGAGGTCTTCCAGACCACCGCCTCAAGGAGGTTCTACACCAACCCGACTCCGTTTCTCCCAAATTACCCTTCTTCGGCCAGCTAGCTTTTGCTAACGAAAGCCGGCTCCCACGCCGACGATACCAGACTGGCAGCCACCACCCCTGCTGTTGCCACACTGGTGAGAGAAAAAGACCTCCGCGCCTGCTCACAACCAAGTCCCAGGATCAGCGGAATGATCCGCCTTGGTCATCGACAGCGGCGTGCGTGGCGTCTAGGCTGTCGGTGACTTGGACGCCATCGGGGACGAGCACTCCGTCTCATCTGGCCTGGCGCTGATCTCTGTGCACGGGAAGCGCAAGCTCCTTCTCCAGAATGCGGTGCAGATTCGCGTCGAGTTCGGGGCTACTGCTGTCAAGGGGCAAGAGAAATCGACCCGGCACGTTCAGCACCGAGTCTTTCAGTCTCAGATCCATCTGAACGAAACTATCGACGTGATCTCCGACATCATCCGGGCCGAAATCGAGCAATCGATAGGACCATCCGCCCACGCCACATGAGCCGGGGCAGGAAACAACAGGTCGGTATCCACACCGACCAAGTTCACAATTGGCCGTCGGTCATACGGCTCTTCGGCCAGGCAACACATCTCAGGGCCGTGGAGTAGAAGGCCAGGATGACATCTGCGAGTGGGCTCCTAACCACCGGCTTAGTTGCGCCCGTGCCTCCAGTTGTGCCCAGTGTGCGTCGACCGCGTAGGAAGAGCCCTGTTGTGGCTCTGCCCGTTGCCTCAACTGCGGATCACAGCCGGCCACGGACAAAGCCTGCCCCGCCCGCCCGCGTAAGGAAGGCGGCGTCATCACCCGGCCTTCTCAGAGCAAGCCTAGGGCCACCCCGGAAGCCCGGGCCCAGCAGTGGGCCCAGACCCAGGCCGCTGCCCGAAGCCCAGCTTCTCCGCACCCTTCCGGACGTACGAAGTCCGGGCCGTCCACTCTCTCCTCTTCCGGCCCCCCGCCTCATGCCAAGTAGGGAACATCATCGAGCGCGAAAGAACGAATGCCAGCCAAGCACACATGTCCTCCATGCTAACGTGGGTCGTGAGGGGTGTAGCCTAGGGCATCGCACTGCAGCTTGTCTTCTGTCGAAGCTGGGGTGATGTCCACCTAAAGCCCTGCACGAACGAGGGCAAATGCTCTGCGCCCATGCGCAGAGTCACAAATACACTCCCGGAGTACTTATTGTTCGTACCTGTCGACAACTATACAGACCATTAGAGGGTCCTTCTCTTCGCTGCGTCAGGAAGGGAGGAAGCAGTACAAAGTGGTGGGTGCAGGTACAAAGCCCAGTTGAGCCCGTGACGCCCTCGTTCCATCCGCAGTATCTGGCCTACGCTTAGCTCGTACGATGTTGGATTGAGTGCACTTCCCGCCTTGATTCTTCTCCTTGCTCCTGGCCAGCTGGGAGACTTAACGATTATCCCTCGAGGGGGATTCATGTACAGTTCCAGCTACCACGCGCCCGGTCCTTTTGCCCCTGCAAGAACATGCCTGTAGACTCGCCCGCATCTACGCTCGCACGGCTACCCTGGAGGCGTGATGGCGTAACTATGCCGAGGGAAGATCGGCCAATAACCCCCGTAATTGCGAACTTCGCGAGTAGCTTCCAGCCCTCTGGGCTCCGCAGCTCCTCTAGCTTGTCCGGCTGTTCACGAAACTGCCCCAAGTCTCTCCGTTTTGACAGTGTCTGAACATGCGGCGAATTGCCCAGGGGAGTTCTCGCGTCTGCACGAGCAGCGTAGCTCGGCCATCGTAATTGTTGAGCCACTTGTAGTATTCGGCGAAGTCTCTATATCCCTTCCGGGACATGTAGAGTTGGATGAGAATCCTCCGAGGTAGACTCAGCTACGGCAGTTTTTTTCCGGTGCATGCCGAGCCCCGGTTGCTTGTATCTTAGTAGGCAGGCGTCCGCTCACCAAGCGTCTATGAGCGCCTGACACTTCGAACGGCACCACCTCTAGGGAGTAGCGAGATTTCAGTGCGCTGGTGGTTCCCTGGAGTCGTTCTTGAGCGCGTCCTGGGCCAGCTTGTCAGCTCATTCGTTTCCCGGGACCATGGATTGGCCCGGAATCTAGGCTACCTCTACTTAAGCAGGTTGGAGGGCGTGAAATCCGGCGACTGTTGATTCGGAGGATGTCGTCCAACATGACTTCAAGGCGTGGACTGTAACCTGATAGTCTAGCAGATTTAGCGCTCTTGTGACGCCTACCTAGCGCGTACTTGTCGTTTCCACAGCCCATGAGGTGACTGATCACTCAACTGTGGAAAAAATAGAGCCCTTGATTTCTTGTGCATCTCGGAAGACGCTGATACAACCTTGAAAAACTGACGGCATGATCATAACAGTAACATCTAAATGCTCGTCGCAGCACTAACCATCGAAATGTTGGCAGTCAATAACGTTTGTGATACCCGACGCCATTTGAGCTGGTATAAACTCTCCAAAGAAAGTAGGCTAGTCATTCCCGGAAATGCACAGGCTTTATCGGATCATTTTTATCTTCATGAACGATCTAGGCTTGGCCTCTCGTGTAAACGAGTGGTGATGTATGTTGATCAGTGTGTCAGGCCCAGGCTAAAGCATTTTCCCAATCCTGTTGTAAAACTGCCCCACACTATTGGTTGAAGACTATTCACATTCCGGTCGGAATTTAAAAGCCCAAGCCACATCCGAACGTGACGTGGCAAGACCGGTTTGCCCAGTGCTTGATATCATCTCGTTGTCCAGGGTAAAATTTAAATAGTATTATGCTGCGATATTGGCTCAGAAAACTGACGTCTTCAAGAGCTTGACCAAGAACTTTACGTGCCGTCAAGACGAAAGTTTATCGAAGCGCATTACGCACCGAAAGTAATATAGCTAGCCCATTTGCGTAGAATCTCGTCGTCACGCCTGAACGTCTACCGATGATTCGTAGGATGACGTTCTTTGTGCGAACTTATATAGGTCAAACAGCTTGGCCCTTGGTTTGCAGCCAAGACTAAGTACCCCTATGCGGCGTCACTCACTTCTACGTCGGAGGAGCTGCGAAAGAACCAGTATCGGGCGTCCCATTCTGTACACTTCATTCGGCATCTCAATATGTTGTCAGCTCAAAATCCTGTGCTCAGCTTTTCGTCTAAGCTGGAAAGCGGCCCAAATGCTCACCAGTCCCAATCTGAGGCTCTTCAGCCGCCAGTGAGAGAGAAGCTCTTCGGCCGTCGTCTTGCTGTCGACATTATCGATGAGAGGGCCAGGTCCGAACCCGAGCGCCCTTGCCTATTCGTCCCACAGTCCTCGGAGACTAAAGATAGCTGGAACAAGGTTACATACCGTCAGATTAGCAATGAGATCAACTTCTTTGCCGGAGACATCACAAAGAGATATGGCCAGCCTTCGAGGAATGCTTTTCCAACTATCGCATACATCGGACCTAACGATGTTCGATACCTCATCATGATGCTTGCATGCGTCAAGTCGTCATACAAGGTGTTCTTCACATCGCCACGCAACAGTTTTGAAGGCTACATTTCCCTCCTCGAAGCGACACAGTGTAATGCCGTTTTCTTTGCCGAGTCGAACCAAAAGCTTTTTGAGAAATGGCTTTAAAAGAGAACCATGGAGACCGTGGTGGTGCCCTCCGCGTCTTAGTGGTTGAGCTCGGAAACGCCACCTTTCCCATACTGCAAGACATTCGAAGAAGCGCGCTGGGACCCCATGTGTGTTCTACATACTAGTGGCTCGACAGGAATCCCGAAACCTATAATCGTCAGGCAAGGGTCATTTGCTCTGGCTGAAGCTCTCCGACATATGCCACCAGTCCGCGGTGCCAGGTTCTCTTTGCTCGAGTGGAGTGAGCGGTCTAAGCGTTTTTTCCTTACAATGCCGATGTTTCACGCCGCGGCAGTTTACGCCCTCACAACTATGGTGATTTTCTACGACCCGCCTGTGGCGTTTGCGATTCCCGATCGGCCATTGAATTCTGAGCTTGTGAGAGATTGTCTCGAAAATTCTGGGGTCGAGTCCACCATGTTGCCTCCTTCCATTCTGGAAGAGCTAAGCCGGAGCGATAAAAGAGTTGAGACGTTGAAGAAGCTGAAATTCGTGTCTTTCGGAGGCGGTAAGTAACTTCTCAAAAAAGAAAAGGCTCTCTCTTAGAGGTATATCTGCTGATGTTCAAACTACAGGAGCTCTCTCGAAGCAAGATGGGGACAACCTCGTCCAGCGCGGAGTTACATTAGAGAACTCTCTAGCCTCAACTGAGTGAGTAATTTGGGAGCACCTCCGGTGAGCAGAACGAAAACTAACCCTCGACTCAAAGGCACTTTTCTTAACCTAGATATTTCCAGAACAACTCAAAATATTGGAATTATTTCATCTTCAACATGGACACTCTGAGTGCCGACATGCGGCCTATTGATGAAGACCCGGAACTGCGCGAGCTCGTATTCGTTCGTAAAGACGGTAACAACGGCGGTCGCGAGCAAGGTGTCTTTTACAACTTCCCAGACCTCAAAGAATGGGCTACAAATGATCTTTTCAAAGCTCATCCCGAGTATTCCGATCACTGGCTGTATCAGGGACGCATGGTCAACATTATCATCTTTTCCAACGGCGAAAAGTTAAACTCTGTATCAATCGAGCAATGTGTGGCGAGACATCCCGACGTTCAGAGCGCCATCGTTGTGGGACATCAGCGATTTCAGCCTGCCATACTTATTGAACCTGCTAAACAGCTCCAAACCGACGAAGAAAAGAAAAAGTTCGTGGATGGAATCTGGCCAACGATTGAAGATATTAACAAAGAAACCGTGGCACACGGTCGCATAAGCAAACCGTTCATTGGACTTACAAATCCCGACAAACCGGTTCCCAAGTCGGGCAAAGGTTCTGTCCAGAGAGGCACCGCAATCAAGCTGTACAAGGATGATATTGATGCCATTTACAACAGCGTGTCCTCAGGTGAATCAACTGAACCAGTGTCCCTGGACATGAGCAATTTGGAAGGATTGACAAAGTCTATCGAATTGATGCAGTCAGCAGTTGGCACGCCACCGCTGCAGCCGGACACTGACATGTTCAGTGTTGGTGTTGACTCCTCTCAAGTCATTCAAACAGCAAACTTACTACGCAGCGGAATCGAGACGTCTAAGCCATCAGCCAAGAAAGGTAATCACGAGCTAGTGGCCCCAAAGGACATCTACGCCAATCCAACGCCTTCGCAATTGGTGAAATTTGTCATGGCGATGGCTGATGGGGTCCGCTCAGCAAAGCGGCCCGCAGGACGAGATTGCAGTCATGGATTCGTTATTGAAGAAATATACAGCCGATTTCCCGGCACCGATATATATCCGGCAAGCCCGATTCAGCTGACAAAGAGCAAACTGTCCTCACAGGAACCACCGGCTCCCTGGGCGCCTACATGCTGGATATGCTAATCAAGTCGCCTAACGTTAAGTTGTTGCAATGAATCGTGGAGAGGATGGCGGCAAGTCTCGTCAACCTGGTGTGAATGAAGAGCGAGGCTTAAGCAAAGATCTGTCCAAGGTTCAATTTCTCGGAGTTGACCTGTCCAAACCGAAATGGGGTGTCGATGAGCAAACCTTCGCCAGTCTTCTCAAAGACACTGACCGAATCGTACACAACGCGTAGCCTGTCAACTTCAATATCGGTGTAGGCTCCTTCGAGCCACACATTCGTGGTGTGCGCCATTTGGTGGATTTTGCGGCTGCAGCAGCTAAGCGGGTGCCAATCATCTTTCTGTCCAGCGTGAGCACATGTGGAAATTGGGCCGAGGCGGGAAGTGTACCAGAATCCGGATTCAAGTATCTAACCATGCCAAACTTGGGCTACGGAAGGTCCAAGGCTCTTAGCAGTATGATTTTGGAAGAGGCTACGGCGAAATCTGATCTAACCACAGCAGTTATCCGTGTCGGGCAGATTGGAGGGTCTCGGGGCGAAAAGGGATACTGGAACAAACAAGAATATTTCCCCAGCCTTGTTGCCAGCGCAGTATACCTCGGAATGCTACCCGATGACTTGGGTCCTCGACAAGTCATTGACTGGGTCACGATTGAGGAGACAGGAAGCTTTATCTTGGAGATTGCTGGAGTTACGTCACCCAGGAAATGTTCCGAAATTTCTGGCTATTTCCATGCTGTCAACCCATCGAAGACTGACTGGATGGATCTTGCGGTTGCGATCAAGTGTTACTACAGTGATAAGATCAAAAATATTGTCAGCTTAGAATAATGGACTAACGCGCTGGAGAAGAGTGCCGGAGAGAACGCTGACTTGGAAAAGAATCCGTCTATCAAGCTTCTTGACACTCACAAGCAGGTGTTGATGGGACAGAAGGCTGGCAAACAAAGCACGGCGTTCGCCACCAACCGGGCTAGGGAGCACAGCGAAGTGGTGCGAAAGATGGACAACATCACGCCGAGTATGATGAAGCATTGGTGTGCACAGTGGGCTTTTTAACAATTTCTCAACTTAGTGCGATCTGCGCAATGAATGTCCGGTCAAATGGCCAGAATGAAGACGACAGGGTTGTCAGGTCAATTTGACCCAGAAGGCGCTCCCAAAGGATGGCGCTCCCGAATCAATATGACCTGTTGTCAGGGATTGCTGGTTGTAATTATGTATCTAAAACACGACAGTTCAACTGGGGGTGCGTCCAGAGAAACTCGCACGATGCCTAATTTTGATTGGGAGGATCGAGAATTTGGAGGTTTCCATTACTAGTCGATAATACCTGGTGAAATAAATCTCTCTTGTTAATTAGAAATGGACTATTGCGTCGCGTCTACTATCGAAAGTTTTCCATCATCTATAGTTTGGTGGGTGATTGGGCGTTGAGCCGCATAGGAAACCTTGCAAGGGATCAGGCAGAGGAATTACTAGAGGCACATATCATAAGCAAAGCACAAGGGAAATACTCAAGATTCCGGTTGCAAGTTCAAGATTGGCTCAAGGTTTTCACGATGGTTTTTGAACTGTACGAAGTAGAGTGGACCGATAAGGCCTTGTGTCCGCTCCTACCGTCATCCGACGCTTGACGGTTCCAGCTCTTCTGGTGCCACCGAAAAATCGAGATACGCATCGAAGCTCAACGGCGGCGTTTCAAACCCATCTATTTGTCTCACTGGCTATTCCAGGACATAAGGCATAAGGTCTCGCCATGTCTGATCGCGATACCGACCCAGAAGCTAGCCCAGCTACCTCTCGAAGGTAGGGTTACAGGCTAGTGTCCTTGCTCCTTGCTCCTTTGCTCTTGACTCACGGTATTCCTTGCCGGCATGCGCTCGCCAACCGTATCGAGGCATTGCAGTTGCTTAAAAAAGATAGAGCCGCTCGAATAAGCAGGGCTGACGTAAGGGAAGCATTGCGCTCCGACGCCTACATCAACGAGGCAGAGATATTACAAGCTCTCGCCGCGAGCCTTCACCATTTCGAATGTTTTTTTGAGTTGAACCCATAGCCGGCCCGTGACCCGCATTTACGGCCGCTTTATAAGCTAAGAAGTGTTGAGGATCCTTCTCACGGGGTTCAACTGGCTCCCTCGGGGCTCGTCCCTACAGCGCGCGGCGTAGGAGAGCTCTTTGAGGAAATGTGGTTGATTGTCTAAGAGAAGAAAAAGCATTTCCGCGACCTTTCGGACTCCTATTTATACATGTGCGTGCCCTAATGTGGTCACGTGAAAAATGCTTCCTTTTCCATCAAATCTACGGATCCTCAGTGTGTGCACGAGGACGCGACTCAAACCCTCACCCGAAAAAATTTTCAGCTTCTCGCTTCTGTTAAATTTCGGTAGTGCCAGTATACTGTGCACCATGCTATACTAACACGCCACAACTCAGCGAAGCCAACTGGCCCTCGACCTCAACACCAGCACCACTCTCTTCCCCCGGGCCCAACGAGGACTACACACCACACGGCTTCCGCGACGGGATTCCTGGGAGGGATCCCCGTCGCCCGAACATGCTCAACTCGTGCATCCGCCACGATTGAGCGGTTTACCATCCAACCTCGTCGCCGCCGATGCAACACCTCACCGGTCCGACTGCGCCGAAAGGTATTGCTCATGAACCCAACCTCGCCAGGTTTTCTCCCGCGGGAGTTTTCCCTGGCTTTTCACGATCCTTCGTATGACGGCTTGCGGGCGTCGGACGCGCCGGACCTGAGGGAGAGGGCCAACCCAGGCTTCAGAGGGAGTGGAGGAGAATTCCGGTTGGGAATATGACGAAGAGGGAGCGGCGGAAGTCCTAAACATACGCGCACCCATGATGGTGTTGCGGACAGGGTCGGCCTGAATTGACGGGCCCGAACCCCTTTCGACAACCTGCTGGCTTGTGAGATAGCCGACTGAGCCGGGAGACGCGATTAGCGCGTGCTCCCGCGTCGGTTGCCCTATCGGGATGGCGCACGTGCATGACACGTGCTGCACGACGTTAACTAAATCTACCACAACCACCCCTGTGAGAATCGGCCGTAACGTACTTCACTACCTAGTGAGCCAGTCCCAGCTCAAATCTCAAACGTTCACAATTCTGAGTGTGATTGAACACAATTTGAATCAATAATAAACTAAAAAACTACATGAGTGGAAATTTTGACTCTTGGGCACGATCGAATATTATGCCCGGGCAATTTGCAGCCACTACAAAGCCGTTGTGCGCTGGTTTTCTTGGTCGCGCCGAAATGTACTCTTGACCTCTGGACCCTATTCGCTTTCTCCTCCGCAAGTCGAACACCTTGCTCAACAGCTAAAACACCCCCATGCGCTACGTACGAGCGTCGCATATATCTTTTTCTCTTTCGCCTCTGGTTTTCGCTACGGAGTCGCTCGTTTTCCTCCGACAGGAGAAACTGCGTTATGCATTGCCATTTGGCATCCCTTCACCAAGTAACGCATTGCCTGATCGGTTGGGCTGGCTTGCTCATGCGATGCCTTCGTACGATGTTCCTGAAAATATTTAACCTGAGCATTCAGCTCAATGATGTTGTGAGGCGTTTGGTCAGGGTTAGGATATATTGCAGAAGCAAAGGACTTGATGTTCTGACATTCAGTCGGGAAAGGACCTTCTGTAGGTCATATGGGACAATTCCAACAGCCTCGAATGCAATTCTTTATTGTCTTCTCTGTAAATATCATCCTATGAGCTTGGTAATAGAGTTTCAGAGAGTCTGTCTTGTCGATGTGGAAAGTCCCCAGTCCTACCTTATCCTGGACAAGCCAGCCGTATGAGCTCTTGAGTGCTGAAAAGCATACAAAATCGAGAGGTTGCAAAAGATACGTCGAATGCGGTGGATAGCAGAGCTATATGATTAAGCTCTTCTTGCAAAAATCGTCGAACTCCGGAGTCAAATGGCTGCCATTACTATCAAGAAGGAGAAGCTGATACCTCCCGACCAAACGACCACGTGTATGTTTATCGAAGACCTCCGTCAACCACTTGAACCCAAGGTCGTTGTTTGTCCAGCCATTTTCACTGACACCTACTACTCAGTTGGGCGGAATTCCGGTCTGGTACCAATTTGATTGGTGGACTTTGCCTTCGAAGATAATCGTAGACGGCAGGGCCCAGCCCGTGGCGTTGACTCCTTGGATGACTGTAATCCAAGTCCGGTTCCCCGGCTGGATGACCTTTGGGCGGCCTGAATTAGTCCGAACTGATTTTGGGTTGTCTTTTGTGGGCTGCTTTGTCTGTGTGATGACTTTTGCAGTTGCGATCACCCCTATCTGAAGCCCCGTCTTTATCAAAGTTATAGATGTCCTCCGCCGTAATACCGTATTTTTCAATCGTTGCCCTCACGAGGCTGAACCATTTATTGATTTCCTCTGGATCTTCACATTTTGCCCGCTGGTAGTCATACTTCCGCAGGTACTTCGACACAAGCGCGTCGTGGCGCTGCACGAACCACGTAAGCCAGTTTTTCCCTACTGACAACCTAGGAACGCGTTGTGACAGGAGCAAATCGGCCATCCTTCGTACGAATGGAAGAGTCGATGAAAAGCCACGTTCATCGAATGAGATAATTCGATCAAGAAGCGCCTGTTCTTCTGTTGCTGTCAATTTGTGATTGTTGGCTTGAGCGGCGCGCCGTGCGCCGCGACCAAGTCGACGTTGCAACGTAGCTCTAGAAACATCGTACAGGGGTTGCAGCTGCTCTGATACTTGAAACTTGGGATGCTTGAACGGCTTGGACAGCAAGATCAATTCTTGTCTCATACGGTATGCTCTGGCTAGCTACGATTGTGGCCATACTTTGCTATGTGGGTGGAGATATTGATTTTTCAAAAGTTGAGTTAAGATCAGTGGCTCACTAGGTGGTGAAGTACGTTACGTACGTTAATTGTCTAATTCCTTTTTTCTAAAAATGAAATCTGGTTCTACTGGGCTTTCTACATACCCGTGAAAAAATGACAATTTTTTGATAGTTGTTGAAACCGACCTGTCGTTTCGATGGCGGTAGGACGGTCAGTGGAAACAGGAAATGGCTTGGGAAACCCTAGACGAGGGTGGGTATGAGATCAGAAGAGCTGTAAGTTGTAAAATGCGGGTGGTTTCCTCAAGAATTGTACGTCCCGTCTCTTTCGGGCCGCCCAAAGACAAAATCACGTGTTATCACACGTGCGACAAGGGACTCAATAACGAGGTTGACAAATGCGAGTGGGGCCAAACCTCAGCAGCTCCCGGTAACTTCCCTTCCAGGTCAGCATCTGCCGCCTCTGCTGCCTGTCTCCTCACCCACGTCCTTGAAACCTGCTGGGGGGAAACTGATGTGGTAATTCGATGTAGACAGTCCGCTTTTTGTGTCGAGGCTCGACGAACACCGACGCTTTTAGAAGCCCGCTGCGCGGGCCACGACAGCAGATGAAGACGACTCGTGTTGAGGAGCGTTCATTCAAGTTCTGCTTCTCGTCTCTCATCCTGGGTGTTGTCGGAACGAGCAGCCGATCTAGCGCCCGCTATAGAGAAATGTGGAAAGCCATGTTTGACTTTGCATTGTGTTTGATTTGATATGTTTTAACGTCGTGCGGCACGTGAATACTTTGCGTTGTGTTTTCTTCGTGCATGTGACTGGTTTTAGCGTTCATGTGATGACCCACGGTGACGTTAGCCACATATGACCCTGACCCATTTAAATATGGGCCTGGGGGTATTTCCCACAAGCCTTCTTTGTTGTGTGGCTGCTCGCGGAGCAAAGACGGAATTAAAAAAAAACCTTTTTCTCCTTGTGCATGCGTGGCCTCCTACCTTATTCTACGTCAAGCACATGTGCGAACATGCATGTCCATGTCCACGTAGCCTGTTCGACTTGTCAATCAATTCTTGGACGGACTGACTTCGAGTTTGCTCCCTTGCTCGCAGGCCGTTCTTGAAACATGAAGGCTGTAAGGGTGCTACGACACTACGCCCCTTGCTCGCGCTGGTATATCCTGGGTGAAATGTAATCTTCCCCTAACGCCGGTCGCAATCGCTGTAGAAGATGCTTTTTCCCCCTTCCCACCACTGGCATTCAGCCCTGTGTCGTGTGGTCAAACATGATCAAAGGCCACTGGCTACCTGGTGGCACCATGGCCATGTCGCCTGCTGTCTGGCTAACGGTGCCGTCAGCCATCACTGGCGGAGTGTTCACAGTGCCTCGACCTGCGCCACCCAGGGCAAGAAGCGCGTCAGCGCTATATCGCTCCGGGCAGCCTGCGATAGTAGATGTCCACTGATTCCAAGCATTTTCAGTCCCGGTTTGCCACATGATATCGGTCGATGCTTGCGTCGAGACAGGTTGTGTTGATTGTGAAACATAGGTTGCCATTGGGTTCTGCTGTGCAGAATTGCTCTGCACCACCGTGGCACTGGGGACAGTGGCATAGAACAAGGCCGGCTCTGACTGGAAAGCGGGTGCGGGTGCGGACGCGCCGCCTCGTGACGGCTCTGTATACGTCAATGAAGGGCAGGATGCCTGACCATCGAGGCTGGGCTCCTGATAGAATCCCTTTCCTTGTCCATCCGTCTGGGTCGCGCTCGCTTCGCCGGGCACGCCTTCGCCTGCCCGGCTGCTCGGATGCAATGCGGCTTGTGGCAGTTGCTCTTCTTGTTTGATGACCACCGCAGCGGGCGGGGATGACTTTCCGAGGTCCTTTTCCTGCATGTCATGCTCTATCCAGTTGATTGTCTGTTCTATAATCTGCCTAATCTGGTTGCTGATGCCTGTGCCGCAGCCTGTCTTCACGTCAGTGATGTGTTGAAGGCCGACTTGTGGAAGAACGCGCCCTCACCCAACTGTAGGCTTGTATCTCCGACAATGGTGAGCCAATTTTGCATGTCTTTTCGCAGCACCGAAACTTGTTCGGGAGTTGTCTCAAAGCGTCTCTCCCAGTGGGCCACCAGCATTGAGAATATGCATACCCCATACACTGAGATTTGGTACCACGTAGTATCCAACGACTTCTTCTTATTTAGCTGTTTCATGCAAATAAGAAATTCGCGAGCTGTCTCCTCACAAATGCGTGTATTTTCCGCCATCATCCTCCTGTCAGTCGTCATGGCAACCGAGGGGTGACGCAAACACAAGCGGAGTTCGAGCCCAAACGTTCGCGTGTAGATCGCCTGGGGAGACGCGTTCTCAAGTCCTCCGGCTGGATCGATTCGCAGGCTGTCCGGGAGCTCGGTCTCCCACTGCTCAAGCTGCCTCTCCAAGGCGTTCACGACTTTGATATAGTTCTGTACATCTCTTCGTACGCTGTAAATGTTCGAGTACATCTCCATGAAGAGGGGAATTATCTTGAAGCCAGCAAGACCAGCCTGATAATGGCATGGGATTGATTGTGATGTATCGACACCATGATCACTGAGCAGCTCGTCGGCAATGGGTTCGGGGAACTCGGTGTCAAAGTCTCGCACGTTGACGGGCAAAGGACACCCCCGTTTGCCGTTTATGACCACGACTACTGTCAAAATTACCCACCAAACCCTCTTGCGCAGTTCGTTCTGAAGATGCGTGCTCTCTCCTGGCTTCTTTGATGAGCGGTGCAGGTTCAGCTCCAGCGCACGGTGGAGAGCCATGCTGGCCATGATGGAGCCGCATCCAGGCTTCGGGAAAGCGCGCGTGTGCAGAGCAATCATGGCCAAGGCCTGCACGGCAACCAGATCTTGGCAGCAGAGGAGGTCGTAGATCTTGCTCAAAGCGAAGTGATAGTGCTTATTGGACAAATCATTGAGCTCGTTGCGCCGCTCCGTTTCCTGCCAGTTCCGCACACCGTACTGGAAGAAGATAGTACTAAAAACCATATGGACTGTCACAAGATCTGGAAGCGATGGCTCAAAGTTGGGCTCGTCGTAGATTTTGGTCAACTGCGAGCATGTCAGTTGGCAGCATGTCTGAGTGAAGCACGAGTAAAACTTACTAGCCTCATGAAGGACGGCTTGTGTAGAACGGGCAAGAACATGCCGATGGTCAAGAAGTACCAGTCGGCATAAGTGAATGCGTCATTGCGAAGCGGCAAATCAACATAGATGGGTGGGTTGACACCCATGTAGGATTGCAGGAAGGCCTGTACCGATTTGTTGTAGAGCGGGCCGGAGGGCCGAACATTGAGTCCAGGCTCGTCCATGTCGGGCGCATCGAAGGACATGGTGTCGATGGTCGTGCCCAGCAGAGAGAGTTTTGTGCCGCGGATTGAGCTCAGAGGTGCGTTGTCCGGTCCGACACCGAGATGACTTTGTCCCGGGTGCGACTCCCACTGGTGGTTGAAAGGGAGGACTGGAACGGCGTGAGGTGGCTTGGCCGTGAGATTTCTAACCCACAAAGACCCCATCTGAGTCCAGCTGTCGGCATCGGAGGAGGAAAGGTCGCGAACATGGTTTTCGAGGTCATCGACGGGGCCATCGGGAGGGAATTGAGCCCAGGTGGCGCCCTGCCAGGGCCTGACCTCGACGCCGTTGCTCCGAAGCAGTTTCTCCAAGTCACAGATGTGTGCCAGCATGCCGTTTTTTTCGCGCTCAAGCTCTTGCATATAGCCCCTGCGCTCGGTACGACCGGTGACGCGGTCAGTAACGAAGCAATCGAGATTGAGGTTGACACAATGGGAGCAGCCCTCGGGGAGAGCGTCGCAGCGGATCTTGCGGACCTGGGCTGTCGTCAGCAGGGTTTGAGGGGAAAGAGAGCAGAGAATGAATCAAGGGCAGAATGGAGTAGGAGATGGGAAGGGGGAATGCTAGGGGAGAAGGAAGAGGAAAGGGGGGGAGGTTTGAACGTGCCTTGCACCGATCGCAGGCCTGCCCGGTGCGCGTGTACGACTGCAGACGGTTTTTGACGACTGTGGAAAAATCCTCACTCCCACATTCCGTTCGAGGCAGCTTGGGACGGGTCGAGGCCGGAGTCGAACAGTCGTCCTCGCCGTCGGCCGACCGTTTGGCAGGTCGGCCGGGCATTGCAGCCGCGGGCTTGTACTTAGGCCTGAACGCGCCCGGGTGCGGCGAGAGGTGTCGCGTCGAGGCGGCGGCCGAGGGCGGGGAGGGTCGAGTCGCTGGCGTGGCCGCTATGTCGGACAGCGCCGTTGGGCAGGCCTATCCTGCCGGCGGATGAGGTTAAGGAGGAGGTGGTAGTGATGGTTTTGGCGGCGCCAGCAGCAACTTAGCTTGGATGTGACGGCGGTGGATGCAGCAACATTGGCCTCGGCGGCGGGCGTAATGGCAGTTGGGGTCGGAGCTGCAGAAGTTAGTTGCACCACTGGTAGCCGTGGTGATGTCGCATCCCGCCAGGATGGGGGTGCGCGGGGGAGCATTGGCATCGGCGAATCCCGCTACAGCGGCTGCCGCAGCTGCGGGGGGCCACTGCTGGGGGCGGTTGTGGTGGTTGGTGGATGTTGTGGTGGCCGCTGTTGTTGTTGTGGTGGTGGTGCTCGTGCTGCTGTTGGTGTTGGTGCTGATGCTGATGCTCCAGGTACTGCTGCTGCTGCTGCTGCTGCGGCGGCGGCGCCGGCGGATGCCCTGCATCGCCAGGGGACATGATCCGCGACGGCGTCAACGGCGGAGACCTGTCGCTGCACATTACCATCAGCCTGCCTGAGCCGGGAATGCGTGGCGGCGTCTTCAGCCTATGCGGCGCTCCCGCACAGGCGACTCGGTGGTCCGGCTGTGTCCATACAAAGTAAGGATGCGACGTCGCGCCGTACAGCGAGTCCACACGCAGGGCCTCGCCCGGCCGCCGCAGTTGGGTTACGACGTCCATGGCCCCGAGGTCGCTAAGCCGCCAAGTCAATGGCCTGCTAAGTCGGCACACGATGCATCGTCGTGATTGGAGGCCGTCGCAGCTTCGTGTCGCTAGTCCGATGTGGAGTTGAGTGGACTTTGGGCAAGATCCAAAGGTGGCTTGGCCAGCAGCCCTCCTGGGCGTCGAGAACTCTGTCGCTGCTTAGCCAGCCTCAGCGGC
>KN173730.1:0-34108 GCA_000758425.1 Nilaparvata lugens yeast-like symbiont | reverse complement strand
TCAGTCAATGCTGCCCCGCCGCAATGGGATGTTGGATGTTGATGACTGGTGGATTGATGGCAAGTGCGATCGCCATAGAGGCCGATACAATATGAGCTTATGTGCTAGGAGCCAAGTTTTGTAGTTTCGTCGTGCGCGCTAGATAGACTGTTCGGCGAGCGATTCTCGCTTTCTTTGCCCTGAACTTTCTACTCCGTAATCTTTCTCTCTGGCTCCATGCATCATGTCACCTAGTCGGGTCAAAACGCCCTTCATCCTTTGAAACCAATAAGCGGTGATTTCTTTTGCCATCAAAGCCTTCCCACCATGGCAGCCATAGACGCGCAAAGTGCGCAGGGCGAAGACGACGGGGAGGCCGGCGCCGTCGGCCGGCCTCCACTTAGGAAACCTGTCCGACGGTCCCGTGTCTGTCCGCCTCTTGGCACTTTCTAGAGAACTTGTGATGTGCAGTAGTTCATCCCCCAGCAAACCGCTGACCTATGACAGGGTCGAGAAGCTACATAACGCTTGCTCTCCCTGCCTTGGCTGGTTGACTGGTTGATATTTTATCATGTCAGGTGGTTCTAGCCCTGCACTCCTAAGGAGAATAAGACGTATCGAGACAACTAGAATTCAAGATCTCCAACCTGCGACGACGCCCACCAAAATGCCTGATCTCCTTTCCTCAGGTTGGGTGGGTAGGGGCGCATTAGCCATGGCAGGCATGAACTGAGGGACAGTCCCTCTCGGGAAAACTCTCAGAAACCTCTCTTGCACACATTCACGACGGGCCGTCGGGTGAACATTCTCGGAACAAGTTCTCACTGACCATGCTACGTAGTTACAGCCAGTGGTCGACAAGCCACGTGCCGGCTTCTCCAGGCCGCAGAAAGTACAGTGTCAGATCTCGGCGATGCAGACCCAGCGCGCGGGGCGCATCCGGCTTCATGTGCGCGCTGTTATGGGGTTGCACATGATAGGGGGCTACACGCTATGGTACGTATGACAACCTCAGCTCGACATCGACACTATGCCGTTTAACATCTTGAATTTGCTTTCTGGTTTCAAGGTCGGATGCATTGCGGACAGACAGTTTAACTGAGCGCTCTGAACTCTGCCATGCCAAAAGCAGCCATATTTTTTTTAATATTGCCTGCCATGCACTCGCTACTTTCCGCGCTGACGCATCGCGACCCCTTGGCCTACCCTCAGCTGCTCCATCCTCGCTTCCGACCCGTGCCATTTAGATCTCATTTCTTTGCTGGAGGATTTTACACCGACCCTACCCGGCGCTAGAACTTCGTGCTGGCACGGAATAATAATACCTGAGACGCCATGCCTCCGTCCGATCCAAAAAGCGGAGCAAGTAAGGAATTCCCATCCTAGGTTCTCGACCACATCCTCTTTCGACCCGCCCTCGACTTCGTTCCTCACCTTCCCACTTGCTGCGGAGTCACGGGCCATACTTTTGGGTGTGCCATGGCCCTCGAGACGTTGAGCCTCGAGCATCTCCCCGTATCGCACGTTATTCGACTAGCTTTGTTCTATGATGTCAAGAACGTCTCTTTTTTGCATCGGCAGCTCCTGGAACACAACGCCGCCTTCGAGTACGCCTTCGTCGACGCTTCGGTGGTACGCCAGGCCCCCGCATCAGCGTCAAGTCCTGCGCGACACGAGTCAATCAGATGTTTTGTGTCTGCCAAGCCTACTCAATCTAACCTTCTCTCAGATCCTTTCCCGCCGTCAGCTGATCTCGGCCGTTTTCAAGTCCGTCCTTGCCGCCCTCAATGGCTGCCTCAAAACGGCCAACGTGCATTCCGAGATTGTCGCTTCGCTAAGCACCTCGAATAACGCAAGTTTTCCTAGCCCTTGGGAGATGTAACTGATAATAAACGCCTGAGACCTGGCTGTAGATTGCCGATGCATATCGCCGCTTCGGCATCTCCCCGCAAACAAAAGACCTTTTGGTCGTCAAAGTCGTCTTCCCTACAAAATCCTGTCGGGAACCGCTTTCGGACGCAGCAATCTGGCATCATCTGAGCACAAACGTTGAAGGCAAGGCCGCTTCCGTGACAGACGAGAACATTAACCTTGCCACGAACCTCACTAAAGTGCGCAAGTATTACAAGATCAACGGACTGAGTTGGTTAGAAAACATCAAGAATCAGCATGAGCAGCGCCTAGAGATGGAAAAGATTATTCTTGGGTCTATGGCTTTACGAGGGCTGTAGGCTTCCCGGTCTTTATGGTCAAGGAAATTTTCTTCCCTGAACCGTCTTCATCCGCTACAATTATGTGCAGCAATTTGGCGTCATTTGACTATGAACGCCCAAGTTGAGGCCGCTTCGACGATGAACGAGGTCATAACCTTGCTACAAACCTCACCAAGATGTGCGATGTATTGCCAAGCACAATGAACCGAGCTAGTTAGAGGAAGTTTCAAAGAATAAAAACACGTATTCATTGCCGAGAGGTAGACATACTTATTTGCAAGCCCCTAACTTTACACGGATAATTAAAGAGCCATTCGATGCGGAGATACGGACCGAGAAGATGTACCAAATTTTTGTCTCAACCAGGGTATCGCATATGTCCAAGATCAGCCTAAGGATAGGAGCAATCCGTGTCGGTTCGTCTCGGCACACATCGTACAAGACCCTCTTGGCGCCTAGTTACTCGATAGTGTGCAGCATCAGCTCTGGGACGGTCGAGATCTCCCATGATCTGAGCGCGGTATCAATAATCAACAAATCGGACGCTAGTAGGCGATGAGAAAATATAAAGCACATTGAGCCGTCAAGTCATCACGGCGCCAGGCTAACTAAGCGCGTTTTTGCATCGGCGGACAAGTTCGGTCCACATAGCGTTACGGCAATCCCGTGTTCGCTGCACCGCGTCCTTGTTCTCTTGCGCGCGTCGCAACAGATATTTCATACACTCTCCCGTCGATCCCCATACTAGATATTTGTATACCGGAAGGGCCATTGTCGAATGGCTGGCGTCAATTAGTTCGCAGCTTATCTCGTCCGCCATACCCTGGAGCTGTGCAAAGGCAATGCTTGACTTGGCACCGCCCGCATCGCAAATGGCGCGCGCGCACCGCACTGACTCTGCATTGTGGGTAGCGAGAAGAAGATGCGTGGCGGGAAACTCGCCTTCCCCCTTGAGCGTGCTGCTCCACTGACGAGTCAAGATACTAGCCGCGAGATTGTTGTAGCACGCGTCTGTCCCTGTTTTTGTGTCGTGGAAGCACTCTCGCGGATCCGAACCCAGATACGCGCCACGCACTAACTTGATGCCAAGACTGAAGCCTCTTTTCTGGGCGTCTGCGAGGTGGCGTGAGAGCACATCGGGGGTGCATTTCTTGTACGCTTGATAAGTGTTGTAGATAGTAGCACATTCCGGTGACTTATTAAATCTGCGGGCAAATGACATGGCCCAGTCGTCAATGCCGTCCTGAAGCAAATTCTGCTCAGCATCAAACAGCAGGCGCACGTTGCACTCGCTGGCAAGCTGACAGATTGAATTGATAGATTGGGCCAGATAAGGCGACGGTGGCAGGCGCTGAGAGAGGCAATGGATGGCTACACGACCAGCACCCGTGAATCTGTACCCGTGAGTTGGATCCATTCTCGCACTAACTTTGCCTTGGCAAAACTCGAGGGGCTTACTTGAGTGCAACACAGTCGCCCGGTGCGGCCAAGCGTACGGTTTCAAGCGTGCCTCTGGTCCACGCATTGATTTCCTTCTCAATCATCTCCCGAGTCTCGTCAATGAACTTGGACGTCTGGCTTGGTTGAGCTTGCCGCCTGGACATAACGACCTCTTTTGCGTAACCGAGTATGACACCGGTGAATCCAATTCCCTTGAGCTGTGCGATTGTTTGGCGAACCTCAGGGGCGCATTCACCCGCACAGAACTGGGCGTAAAAAGACTTCTTAAGCGCCTTTCGTAGGATGGGGTTCTTATCTGGATTTAACAAGGCGTTTGTGCTATGTGCTAACACAGTCATGAGGCGCAGTGACAACGGCAGGAGTAGTGGCGAAGACGACACAGTGTTGGTGCCTAGCGAACGTACTATCATGCTTAGAGGAAGAACAGAGAGCGGCGCGCGGTTTTGATCGGTACTGGGTGGAGGTGACGTTGTGTCTGAATATTCAATCATGGTCGAAGACTTTCTGTCTGATGAATGGATAACGCGTCGCTGTTTAAGGTGAACAAATTCGCCACCTCGGCGCGTGCGCAGCGTCGGAATCACGCATATTGATATACGCGGATGTGCAATGGCATTAAATAGATTGAACGAGACATTGCTGTTGACCGTATGTGCTCTGCATCCTAGATGGCCAGTGAAGCCGTGAAAAGAGCCTGGTGTCATGATTGAGCTCTCGGGTATGTGATATAAAGACTCTTGTCCGTCCTTGGCCGCGAGGATCAGCTTTCTGTTCCACAAATACGCAGACGCTGAGTCACGCCAGGATCTGGCAACTGAAATCTTCCCTATTATCAGGTTGGAGGATGTGCGAGATGTTGAAGTTGAGTAAAGGTTTCCACGACGGGTGGGTACAGGGAATGCCACGTAATTGATGTGGGAGATATCACTGAGACGCACTAAGTGGTAAGGTGAGTTAAATGAGTTTGGTGCAAGTGCCCTCCCGCGTCCAAGTTTGCCCCTATCTTTGCGGGGGAGACAGCATGTGGCGTAAGCGATGGCTTAGAGCAAGCCCCTTATTATATGCCCCCCCGTGAATAACATCTGGCGGGCGAGCAATATCGCGTGCCGCTCAGAACCGAGCGTAGAAAGCGCGAGTGATTCTGACGCAAGGTAAATAAACCACCTTGCCACCCCTAAACTCGGCCAACAACTCCACCGGACGCCGATCAAGGCCGGTCGTTGACCTTGGCAGGGGCTGGGTGCTGGTGAAGCTGCCGCAGGGACATGACCCCCGCTTTGGGCATTAGTGAGTCCCGAGTATAGCCGCCGAAAAATGTTTGACCGATTTCGGTTCCGTGCTAGTGGAATGCATCCAATACGGTAGTCCACAGGTGATATCAGGTCAGATCTAGCTTATCTTGCCTTTAAAGCTGTGTTGCTGCGCCATGTGGTTGCATTGTATTTAGACTGGTTGCCGAGAGTCAGGGGAGCGCCATCACCGCTTCCGCAGACCATGAACTAATATACGGGGGCTGTGTGCACAAGCTTAGTACACGATACGTCCCTTGCGTATGTGTCGCATGGATTCTTTAGACGAGCGCGATCACCGACAGCCGAGGTGCCGTCGGGAGGGCGAGGGGCCGCGCATGGCGTCGGCCTTAGCCTTTTTTTCGAGGCGCGCCAAAAGCGAAACTAATAAGTCCTCCCCACTTCGTTGGACCTCTGGCGCCATTACTGGGGCACCGGGCTCACCGTGCAATGCGGAAGCGTACCGATGTCGGAGGACCTCGACGTAGCCTATCGGCCTGCCGCGGGCTAAGCCAACCAGGTCCTGGACTCCCCCATACGTGAGCCCAAACAAGAAGCCTAGCTTGGCTGTGCGAGCGGTTGCTGACAGAGTAAGCCTATCTATACAGCGCCGAATGGCCGTCAGCGCGCTGGCTTTGGCAAATGCAGGAATGCTATGGCCGCTTTTTTTCACTGCTTCTCCGAGAGCAAACCTTGTGTGCGGCGATTCAAGAAATGGAAATTAGCACGTACGCCAGAGGGAGAAGGCGCCTGAAACAGATAGCGTGGCCACAATTGTCGAAAACATGTCGTTGCAGCCTCGGTATCGGTCGACGGTACTCTCCAATGTCAGCGTGAGGGAGCTCCAGAATCCTGTCCTGGCCCCCATACGAAAGCCTTCCACTATACCGCCTTGCATAGCATGATAATTCTTGGATTTGTGGTAAAAAATACCACCCAGCGGTGGTGTAAGGCATCTTGTGCGCGTGCTCGGCGCGGAAACGCAATTGGGCCATTTGGCCGCCTTGCGCGGCCCCAAGGACGAAGCCGACAAAGCAGGACGAAAGCGAGCCAAAAAGAAGCCGGGTTGGCGTTGTGGTAGAAAGTCGAGGGCACTGCTCTGAGGGGAAAACGACATCATAAGACTGCGAGACGCTGACTGCGGCGCCATGCGAGCTCAAAGGAGTGGAACCCTTGATCGACGCCATAGGTGAAGGATACGCGACGTGGCTGGAGCCCCGATGTACGTAACAACTTTCAAAGGCGGACGCTGCCTTCTAATGCCAGTGGTCGCGACTTGCGGAAGATGATGACGGTAGATGGTTTGGCTGGTAAAGATCAACAACAAAGGCGGCCGGGAAACTATGCTTTGACGTTTGTTGTACAAATCACCATAGTCGCCACCACACACGTTAAAATCCCCCCCTCTTGCCATGCAGGGAAACCGCACGTGACCTTCAACGTACCGAAACATGCAATATTATCGGCAGCAGCTAACGAGTTGAGAAACATGCCAAATCAAAGCAGCTAATGAGAATTTGTGATTAACGCCGGCCCACCATTATCCAGCCAGACGAGCCGTAGCACAGTCGCTATTGATAGGAAACCCTCTCAAACGAAATTTCGGCTTTCGCAATGGTACAGGCTTTGACCTGCCGAACCCTCCTCGCTACGAGCTAACGAGGGTTCAGGCCGCAGTGGATGATAACAATATTTCTGTTCGATTCAAGCACGGCATCCACACAATTTACCTCTTCGTGGACGCGCAGGCCCCGTTCTCTGCATTGACCGATGCTTTGCTGGAGGTTCTGAGGGAACGATATCCCTCTGGGTTGACAACATCTGTGACGGCCCCGACTCAAACACCGATCCTTCCTGGCACCCGACTTGCCTATGGGGTACTCAAAATTGCCAGTGATCCTTCCAGAGGATGGAAGAAGCTAAACATTGGAGAAGCTGAGGAGCTCACACCGATCAAATGTGACTTAAGAGCCAACAGCATTGTTGCATTCAAGCCTGCTACTGATAACGATGAGGAAGGCTTGTTCGAAGTTGTGTGGCCTCAAGAGGACGATGATTACGAACAGAAAGACTAAAAAGACTACAGCAAAGCCATCTCATTGGATCTGCGCTTGCACTCAAGTGGCAATGGCTAATTATGAGATTGAAGCCGAACTGGGCACTGTTCTCCCCGTATTAGTTATTCGTATGTTGGAACGCAAAAGCTTTCCTCAAGTGCACGAGTCGCAGCGAAAGGCCAGTGAACCACAAATATGTGACCAGAAACAACATGTGAACTATGCTGTAATCACGAATACGGGCCTGATCACTGTCGATTCTTGCAATTGTCCTTTGCGTCCGTGGACTATGGGTTCTTTTGTGATGCCAAGCACACTTCAAGCCAGAATATAGATCTAGTGTCGGCCTCTCGGATATGCTTGGTCAAATATGTAGAGACGATTTTTTCCATTTGCAGAATCATCAGAACATCTGTTATTACCTTGCACTGGTATGCAAGACGGATTGCTATTGACGACATAGTTATGAGACGCATGATTTACCGAACTCGGAGACTGGCATTTGCGTTCTTGACATAAGTTACCTTAGCGTGTCCAATATGACTAAGCATTCTTCAGGCCCGCCGCGTCGCAGATACGAGCACAAACCCAACTACTTGTCCACTTTCTGCGCCTTCACGCTCTCACTTGCTCCATGATCTAGCCCTATTGTGCCCTTCACATGCGGTCGGATACATGTTGGTCGCGACTTACATGCGACATGGCTTCCGCCTGCTCGCGCCGTTGGCGGTAGCCTGCATCATCTATCTCTACCTCTACCCGATCTTTAACGGTTGTGCGTTTCCTATTCGATCGAGAGACCCAACGGAGGCCTTCGAAAAAACAAAGCAACTACACTGGCCATTTGCAGGCTTTCAGGCGGACCGCCAGCTGGATACGCAGGTGCCATTCCGTCTACTTGCGCTGGGCGACCCTCAGCTCGAGGGGGACACCTCTGTTCCCATTGCCTACCTTGGAATTTTGCCTCACTTAAAAAGCATTGGGCGGCGCGTCACTTTCCAGGCCGAGCATCCTTTCTTTCGAGATCGCATACGTATAATACTGCATGACATGATCGACCTTATCTTTGAAGATGTCCCCAATATCTTTGAATCTCTCCGAAAGCGCTTCGATCTCTTCGGAAACGACTTCTATCTTGCACATATATACCGCACACTGCACTGGTGGTCACGGCCCACTCACGTATCTATTCTCGGCGATCTTCTTGGCAGTCAATGGATCGAGGACCATGAATTTGAAAAGAGAGGACATCGATTCTGGAACAGGACGTTCAAGGGCGGAGAGAGAGTGCCAGACGATATCGCCATGTTCCCAAGCGATGCTTACAACATCTCGGGCGTCCTTGGCGGATCTTCTAAGGAAGATGTGTGGAGAAGAAGAATCATGAATGTCGCAGGGAATCACGACATTGGCTATGCTGGGGACTTGACTCCGAAACGCATGGAGCGGTTCGAGCGCGTTTTCGGGAAGGCCAACTATGAACTTCGATTTGCACTACCGATTCGCAATGTCGAAATGAAAGCGACGATACGCGACAAGGACGCGAATCCAGAATCGACACGCCTACCGCCTCATATCAGAGTACTAGTACTCAATGACATGAACCTCGACACTCCAGCCAAAGATCAGGGACTTCAGGATGAAACATACAAGTTTATCAACGCGGCCATCAGTTCGGCTCCGGCCGTTGAACACAAGGGCCAATTTACGCTCGTGCTGACCCACATACCTATGCACAAGCCAGCAGGCATTTGCGTCGACGGCCCTTTTTTCGACTTTCATACGTCTCACGACGGTGGAGGTGTCAAGGAGCAATACCTCCTCAGTTCCGACGCAAGTAAGGGTCTTCTTGAGGGCGTCTTTGGCCTTAGCGGGAATCCGGATGCGCCCGGCAAAGGACTAGGTCGTAGTGGCCTGATACTCAATGGACATGATCACGAAGGATGTGATACTTTTCACTTCATCAACCAGACTAATGGAACTCAGGTCTCAGACCGCTCGTGGGAGACGGTTCGATGGAGTGATGCCTGGGCTCGAGGACTACCCGAACACGGCCAGCTACCCGGGCGACGAGAAATTACCGTCCGAAGCATGATGGGGGATTTCGGTGGCAATGCGGGTTTACTCAGCTTGTGGTTCAATGAAAGCACTTGGGAGTGGGAACACGACTATATGGACTGTCCTTTAGGCAGGCAGAATTTCTGGTGGCTGACACACTTCCTCGCGCTGGCTGTCGTTTTGTGTGCCGTGATTTATCCCGGCCTTTTCGCCCTGGAAGCAGTTGGCGTTGATGTCGACGGGCAATTTCTCAAAGACGTTTATTGGGCCCGGACCAGGCTAGGTCATGTGATAAAAGGGGGAATCAACGGACTTCAAATGAAAGGGCTCATTGGCCATTCTCCTTAGACGTTGGACGCGTACCTTAACGCAACTTTCTGAGCATAAAGATGAACCTTCAGTGAGCCAGACTTTGTATGCCCTTGGCGTGAGTTCGTTGTCTCTACGCTGGACCTGTGACTCCGGTGTGACATGTTTCGGATGTCCATGGATGCTGATAGTTCTGAACTACCCGAGGAGAGATTAATACGGGCCGTTGCCGTGGTTCAACGGGCTTGAAGGGCAAACAGGATTCGTGAGGGCTGGTGCTGACCTAGAGTGGGATCGCTTACGAGAATTCAGCTCGGACCCGCGAGGCGTCACCAAGTTCAAGAGTAGTCATGCCATGGAATCAAGCCGGCTGCTAGGATACGGGCCTACCTCACTTGTCCTGAATATCAGCGACTAGAGTACCCATTTTTCCCGAGCAAACTACGATCAAATTCCAACCTTGAGCTCTCTAGAATACCACGATTCTCGAGCGTCAAAGTCGGATTGTGGTAAGGGAGTACTCAGCCTCAACCTCCCACAAATTCAAAGAGTGTCGCTAGTTTGCCGCATCCGAGGGTGTATGATGAGGACTGCTATACTATATATGGTCGCCGGAATTCTTGCCTCTCACTCTGTTCGCCATTCACGGAAGCACTACCCTTGCCGCAAGCGAGATGTTTGCCAAGATTGTGAGCGAAAAGGGGGAGACATGACACTTGGCGACCGCATATATCGCTCAAGAGGCATCAGTGCGCTCCACCCGGGCCATCATGTTGCCACAAAGCCCAAATACGGAGGCGAAGCGTGATCCTTTTAGTCCGCCGCGGAGATGGGCTGCTGATTATAAGAAGCCGACACTACAGCCTGGATTATAAATAAGGCTGGCCAGGATGCTGCTCGCCAACCTCTCGGACTGGCGACTCTCCTCCTTTGCTGTCTCGAAAACTTCTGGCCTCATCTTACAGATGTCTCCCAAGGTGTCTCGTCTTTGCTCTGCCTTCGCCGGGCTATGCCTCTTTTCTGGCAGTCTCGCGGCTGCCGCGCCGCCGTCCTGGCGCTCCAGCCGACGGCCACCTGACGAGACGTGCAAAGGCCACGGTCTTTCGTCTTTTCTGAGGCTAAATTCCGCAGATTAACGGTTCCTCACGTATGGGGGGCGTCATCTACGTCTACGGCGGGCTCGCCAGCAGCGTCGTCGGCTGCACGCCACATCTGTGGCCCGGGAAGCCCTTGCGACTGTTCTCGGCTCGACAATACCAGCGAGGAGTAAGCATGACCATTTTCTGTTTCTGCTGCTGCTGCTACAGTTGGTGTCTGAGAGACTCGCTTGGCTTGTCTGGACCGGGGCTGAACCGCCGCCTCGTCGGTTGAGATGGTTATTTCTAGTGTTGTGATAACCCGGACTGTGAGCGGTGCTGGTTCAGTGCCTTGACAATAACTCGAGCGATGAGCGCGTCGGCTTCATCAAGCTTTTCTCATGCATCGAAATCTTCTCCCGCGGGCGAGATGATAACCATGACCGACTATCACACGATGAAGCCAGGAACGTACACGGTGTCAGCTTCAGATGTCATATCCATCTTCATCGTGCCGGGAAAAACGGCACCATCTACGTCTTCGCTGATGCCTTAGCTCATCGCTGTGGTTGAGACGACTGTCATTACTGTCGGGGTCAGCACTGAGCCGCCCACGGACACTACGCCTGCCTCCACTCCTGTGGAAGCCTCATCCGCTGAGGAGACTACGGCGACGGCGACTCCTGGACATGCCGAATTTCCCAATTTTTGTGATTGCAGCAGGTTTCAGAACGAGACTTTAGAGTATTTTACCCTCTTGTTGCCGGAGTTCTTTTACTCACCGTTTGCCCCCCTTTTTCGCCCTCTTGTCCCTCAATTCCTCTGACTTCAAACCGGCTTGACTCTTCCGCTTGTGAAACAAACAGATTCATTCAATGCATCACGAACCCGTTTTGTGAGGGATGCCCCGTCGTATCATTACGATCTTCTCGCTCGACCGCCGTGACTCTTGTGCCGTCCAACAGCTTGACCGAGCGGCCTGCGGCAGTGCCTCCCATCAGCGCAACCGCGCGCCCGCCCTTGTCTAAAAACAGCCGCAGAAAGAATCACACGCGGGACCCGACGACGACGGCGACGACGACCCGGTCTTCCCGAAATGTGAAGCCTTCGCGTCCGGAGGACTGCGACTGCTCCAAGATCAAATATCAGAAAAGCAACGAGTAAGCTCCTTTCGCTCATTTAAAGATCAAACACCGTCCCTTGCCCTGACTGCCTTTCCCTCTTTTTGACTGTTCTTATCCTCTCCTTCTTGTCGCCTTCCTCCATCTACCCCTAATATTCACGTGAAGAAGGATCAACAAGTATCCATCCGAGTGCTGAGCACAAGCACACCAGATATTTCCAGTGTATTACAAACCCCAATTGCGAGAAATATCAGACGGGCGGTGGATGGCCCGATTAAAAACACATTTTGGCCTATACGTGTTGAAGTAAAATCTCAAGCAAAAATAGCAGCACTCCTTACCACCGCGTCGAGAGCTTGCGCGATTTCTCGAGCTCTTGGTGATAAATGACTAATCAGGCACGTCGGGAAGTGAGCAACGCACTCAAAAAGTGACAGGAGTTGTCTCTTCTTGCCTTGCTATCGAATGTCAGCCAATCTATGAATGCCGATAGTATACAAACAGGGTCACTGCGGCCGTTCCGGCTAAAAAGCCTCATGCCCTTGCTTATCCACGTCCAACGTTCGCCAGTTCCTGTCCAGCCTGAGCCCCGTCATCTGCCTCTTGCCTTGTGAGCCAGACAATAAATCCATGATAAAAGTATGACTCCCATGGCTGCCATGGATTCTTTTTCTTTGCATCGTTACAAATACAAAAGTGACATGTGCTCGCCCAAAAACTATCAAGCCTTGACTGACGATTCAGCGCCTGCTTCGATCTTGGAATCAGCTTTATTAAACCAGGTAGTAAAAGAGCCCATGACACTAGACATTGCCTCTTTTTGCGCTTTCTCCATGGCGACTTGTTCTTCTTTGAGCCACTTTTCACCATTTTCGCGAATCTCCTTTTCCATCAGCTCGTAGTTCCGCTGTCCCCTCTCGCGGGCGATGTCCTGTAGCATCTTTCCCTGGGCGAAGGCTTCACTGGGGTTCTGCTCGCCTTCAGGCGCTATCTTCATGCTCATGGTACTGGGCTTGAGTCCGAGCATGTTTCCTAGAGCGCCCATACCGGAAGGTTTCGAGCGCTTGGTCTTCTGTGCCTCGAGCTGTTGGTTGAACTCCTTGCGCGCAATCGCCTCACGGCGCGCAAATTCGGTAGGTATATGCTTGCCCTCGAACGATTTGAGAATTTTGCGCACATCCAAATATTGCATAGTGTGGACGTATTCGAGGAAGGGAATCAGACCAACAAGATCTTTATCTTTGGGGTCACCCTTCCACGGGTCGAGTATAATAGCATTTTCGGGCTGCTTGCGAAGATGCGAAGCGTTAGTGTCGATGATGATAACTTTGGAGAGATCGCGATTAAGGTATGAAAGGTCCTAAACGAAAAGGTCATGTGAGCACAACTCAACGGTCAGGATAGAGGAGCGATACGGGATTGAATACCTTGACAATCTCCCCGTTTTCGAACTTTGTCGCTTCTCGGAACAGTGGCCACATGATGAAACGGAAGGGATCAAGTTTGCGGACCAAAGGCTCAGCGTGCATGAAAGGTAATGTTGTAAATAACACCAATTCGTAATACTGACTCAGATAATGGATGAAGTAATCCATACCAGGTCGTTTTGCTATTCTCCAACCGTTTTCTCTGGACCACTCGCTATGGATGAGTAGATCATCTAAGCTAAGGCAAAGCGTATAAGGACGTTGAAAAGAAGGGTCTGGATCGGGTAGTAGTTTATCAAACGCTGGATCCTGGTAGTAAGAGATGGATGCTGCCATGCGCGCTCTTACGCGGCGCCACCACAAACCAGGGCCCCAACCGTTCGGCGCATCAAGGTGGCGGTCAGCCTCGGCCCCATCATTCCAATTGCGACCCATGAAGACAATCGATAGAAGGGAGCCAGTGGCCGTAGTCAACAAAACAAATCGAGTCCACCAACGGCGGTTGCGCTCGCTCGAAGGAATATAGGTATTTTGTCGGTCTCGAGGCGTGCGTTCTTCGTGGATTTCTTGTTCGACGGCTTGTAGTGCCGATTTTGATTGGCCGGTGTGCTTCCGCAGCTCCTGTTCGAGTGTCGAGGGAATGCCTTGTGTAAGGTCGGGTAGCTCATGAAATGGCATTCTTTGCTGGATTTCATCAGGTAATGAAGTCAATTTTTCTGCCTCTGGACCTGAATTGAGGCCACGAGTCTGATTTTCGGAGGTCGCATCGCCCGGAAGAGAGGGTTTTTCGGCGGACAAGGGCTTTTCGTTAACACCAGATGAAGCGGTGCCAGGAGCAGTCTGTTTATCGTGTTCAAGCTTTCGCTGACAGACGGAGAATTTTCGGGCGCCGAGCAGTTTAGATGCAAGGCCTAAAGAATCTCGTCGATGAAGTGGCGCAATGGACGGTCGCAATATAAACCCAGGCGATGAGGCCAGGCGCGAAGTCCGAGCTAGTCTTGGGAGCATCATGGGAAAAGTCGTAGGCAGGGAGAAAGTCACGAAGCCTAGCGACGCTCAGTTGCTCATGGCAGAAGTATGTGAAGGCGTGCGTCCTGTGTGCTGCAGCGCCAGCGGCGGAATGGAACACAGAGGGTTTTACTAGAAGGCTTGAGTCACGCCAAATAACGTCAGGCAGAGAAGGCTGCAGGAAAAATTCGGCTTTGCGATGAGTCTCATCCGGGATTACGGCAGGAGCCGGATTTTTTATTTTGCCGACTTCATCCCAGTACTAGGGGGGCCTAATAAGTCAGCCCCCCGTGCAAGAGGATCGAGCACGGGGGGTCCGTTAACCAGGAAAGGGTTCGCTGACCGGGAAAGGATACGTGTAGCTACATAATATTAATGCCAATATGTACACAAGCTGGAGTCTACCATTTTACGTGCAAACATTCAATATATGCAACATATCTTGTCATTCTATGTTACTAAGAAAGTGACGCTACTATTGCGTATTAGACCTCCAAAACCAGTCTGTTGTCGAAAGCAGCGTTCTTTCAACGCGTTCGCAATAGTCTCATTTTATTACATCAATTGATCCTCACAAGTCCAAATCAATCCCAATTCCTCTCAAAATCTCACAATGTATTCTTCTTGCGGTGAGATAAATGCTTTCGAAAGATGGATTGATGCGGAAACAGGGAAACCAATTTTTGTGAGAAATACTGCAGAGAATCTCAAGACGCGTACTGTCGCTGCTGCAGAATTATATCACGAGGATTATTTTCCCACGATCAAAGCTGCCGCTTCTGCACTCATTGTGCCGTATAAGAGACTCTGGTCTCGCTTACAGGGGCATCATCCCATTAGTGAAAATGGAGACAACTTTACGCTGCTGCAGCCGGAAGAGGAGGCGGAAGTGATATGTTGGGCACATCGTCGGATTACTCAAGGCCACCACATCCAACGACGATCACTTCAACAGCACGCCAATGCGATTTTACGGGAAAAAGGTTGACAGACAAAAGCTTCAATATCTTGGGCACGACGTTTCATGCGACGGCATAGAGATATTTTCCACCGCCGCAAGGCAGTCTCGCGAGATGCTAAACGTAAGGTTATGCAAGAACGGGCTAGAATTGATTCTTTTTTTAAGTCTTGGTCAAAATTTATTCACGACCACAACATCAATCGTGAAAATATTTGGAATTTCGATGAAAAGGGTTTTATGGTTGGACATCTGCAGAAAGGTATGTTCCTCTGGACTTTTAATGAAATCGACAAGCCCGTTTTGACAGACTCGCGTGATCTTGTCTCCGTTACTTCGATTGAAGCTGTATCCGCCGTTGGAGCCGTGATTCCTTCATTACTGATTCTTCCAGGCGTTCAAATCCCAGTTCGCTGGGTCAAAAACGACCTTGACGGTGATACGGTCATTGCGACCAGTCAAAAAGGCTACATCAATGACATAATCGCCATTGAATGAATCAAGCATTTTGAGATTCACACAAGGCTTGAAAACCCAACTGACAAGCGGCTGCTGATTATGGATGGCTGTGACAATCATTATACCGAAGAGATGGTTCATTTCTGTCATGATCGTCGCATTGATCTCTTCCCCTTGCCGCCGCATCTCACACACTATCTTCAGCCGCTGGATGTTGGAGTTTTCCGCTCCTATAACGACTGGCATCAACAAGTATTATATCGCGAGATTACCGACGGCGCCACTGATTTCAATAAGACCGATTTCTTGTATCATCTCCAAGAAATACGCACGCGATCTTTCAAGAAACACAATCCTATCTGCCTGGGAGAAATGCGGGCTGGTCCCTTTCAGTCCAGCTGTGGTTCTTGATCAACTACAAGACACGTTATCGTCATTGGCTCAAGATTTTGATCAATTTTATCTTCCGGGCGCAGTAAGAGTCGGCTGTCAGTCTAGCGAGAATCTCTCTAGAGCGCTTGCCGATGTACGGACTCCGAGGCACACATCAGGCACCTTAGAGCCATGTACGCCCTCGAAAAGGCCACGATTCGACTGGAAAAGTGTCGCAACCCCAAAGCACAGCTTTTTTCTCCTTCACCAGCTTCAAGAGTACGTCAAGATTCGGGTCGATGGATGCATCGATGCGGATGTGCCATTGACCCCGTCAGTTAGTCACGTCCTTTCGAAAGCAAGCAAGGCTGGGCGCATTATCGCCTTGAATGGCATCCTAACTACGGCAGAAATGGCCTCAATTAAAGAAAAGCAGATACGGCGATCGACGCTTAGAGAAAGTGCCCAGATTGTTGGCCGCTTCGGCTCCTTGAGTATTCATGATGCTCGGGTGCGAGTGGCTCGCGATGAATATAACCGCTGAGCCTGCCAAGAAGATGAAGCACGCCGCATGCAAAAAAAGAGGTCTCGCGATGAAGTCCCCTACATTCGTAGATGGATGCGCGATCTCAGAAGCGTTGTTCGGAATAGTATCACAAAACTGAAGTCAGCTGAGTTGAGACTATAGGGTGGCTTGAATAAGGCCGACCGTCGTGCGCAATTAGACAACCCAGAGCCTCTATGTCTGAGATACCGCATTTTTCGCGAACTCAGGCATAATGAGAGGATTGCGAACAGCTTCACCTGGCCCAGTGACTATGATGATACTACGATCAAAGAAGCAGCGTTATTGCTCGTCGCAGAACATCGTGGTCGCTCTTGTAACCACAAGATCATTATCTCTGGAATTTTACGGTATCGAAATCACGGAAATCAATTTCACAGAAGGTAGCAGCAGCGAGTTGGATGTTCTCAAAGTTGAGGAAGTTGATGAGGTCCTTGAAGATGCGGATGTCTTGATTTGAGGATATTCTTGTAGATATGGAATTGGTGTGGAGACACTTGCACCTATTTAGGGGAAAGTAGGTACTTCCTATGCTGTTATTTTTCTATGTGAAATCCACTTCTTCCATGTACCTTGAATTTCCCGGTCAGCGAACCCTTTCCTGGTCAACGGACCCCCCGTGCAAGAGGATCGAGCACGGGGGCCGACTTATTAGGCCCCCCCCTAGTACAGGGAGAGGCAGGCGGAAAAGAAAGAGGGCGGGTGGAGCAAGGGGGCTTGGGTGGGTGAGCAAGGTGCGGGGAAAGGGTCAAAACGCCAGCTGGGCGGATGGGAAAAAAAGGGTATTGGCTGAACGGGACGTGGAAATTGTTCGAGCTGCGGGCTGATTCGCGCTTCGTCCGATAAGGAGTTCGGCAGAGAGAATGTGTCTTGAAGAGGGCGGATCGGTGGTGAGTTAAGCTGAAGGGATAGTTGATCAGCCGGGTAGCGACCATCAAGCCCAGCTAGGGAAGAAGCAGTGCAGGCCGAATTTGCCGCTCACTCACCCTTACACTCCTCTATTTGTAAGGCTCGGAACGGCCTAAGAAAGTAAGCAGAGAAAGAGTGGCGGTTCAAAGTAAAGGAGGTCAGACTGTTTGTTGTCACTAAAGCCAGGGAAGAGAAATGTAAACGAATCAGCACACACATATTTTTCTCAAGATTATGATACTGTACTTTTCAGTTCCTTGAAAACTTTTTTTGAGCTTAAGTGAATTAGTCAGTTAAAGTCTTGTTAACTTCAGGCGCGTGATTATTTCTATTCAGTCCTCTTTTGCCTACCTGAACAGGGGTATTTCAAAGGCGCTCAAACCACTAATCGAGTCAACAGTTTGTATACACATATGGCCCTAGAGACCCAATTTACTCGCAAATACGATACAAAGAGGTATTTCGAGGCGTTAAATTTTTTTAACGGCCGTTAATTGATCCGAACTACCATCCCCTTCTCCACCTTGTGCTCACCCAACTCCCCCCCTTTTGCTCAACCCAAATGGCGCCGCTCCATACAATGACCAACTTCATTTACACAGAACCTGATCAGTTCTGAAGTTACTTGCATGTAGTAAACTGTATCGTAAATAAAAATGACGGACAGTCAGATTTCTCGAATCATTTAGTAGGGCCAGGTATGGTCAACCGTGAAACCCTGGTATCGCGAAATGACAATTTTGACCCATCCATCTCCTCCTGTTTCCTTTGCTTTCCATGTTTGTCTAACTTGCAGCATCAGTGGAAAATGGCTGCTGAAAAATCTCGCTTCAAATATACGGAGTCCTTCACGGCCGAAGCAATTTTAGATATTACAGATGTCACGGTTCCAGGAAGACCTTCTGAAAGGAATCCTCAAGGGAAACAGTAGTTAATAATTGAACAATGAGAGAGAAAGAATACAACTCCTCAATTTCGCACAAAAATTGAGCCTTTAAACACACAGATGCCAGGCCCTGGTCCTCAGTCGAGTCTTGAGGCACTAGACTGGGGATCCTTGGCCGTTCACGGAAGCCTCTCAACAAACTTCCCGTCCTACAGGGATCTTGTGCCCTATGGCCATAGAGCACTGCAGGCAATCTCGGCTTCCTAGCCGTTACAACAGACAATGTGGGTTCTCACTGCACCAAGCCGCTCAAAAATGGGGAATCCCCCAAAGCACTATTTCCAGCAGAATGAGATGCCGGTCAGCATTGGCTGGCCAGAATCAGCCTCGGAAAGCATCTATCTAGAGACTAGGAGGCTAGAATAGTTGCCTGGATTCTTCAAAAAAGAGTCTCTAGGCTATGCTCCGTCTCAGAATCAGATCCGCGCTTGCGTCGTGGATACTGTGAAACAGCAAGGCTGCGACTCTAAATTGGGACACCACTTGGTGGGAAAGTTCATCCAACGTCATGAAAAACTCAAAAGTAAGGTTGTGAGACGCAAAGACGCCAACCGGTTCAACTCGTTCATTCCCAAATCAGTTCATTGGTACATCGACATCAGGGAGAATGAGTATGGGTGGATCAAACAAGAAAATACAGTGAATGTTGATGAAGGGGTAATCATGTCAGGCTTTGTTATGTATTTGATTCCCTATAAAAATAATTGTCTAATCTGACTTCCTTAATAAATCTGGATGGCAGGCACCAGCCCAGCGCCCTGAGGCACGCCACCGTTTTAATAAGTCTGGATAGTTTGGTGGTTGGAAGATCGGATCCAAAACGCAAGGCTCTCTTGAAAAGATGCCAGTCGCGCAGCTGGGCCACCTTTATTTAGGCCATCACCGCCGATGGTCGCGCCTTGACACTAAGCATCGATTTCAAGGGTCAAGATTTTCAGAGCCAGTGGTTCAAAGAGGGTTGTGGCTTGAAAAGGTCTTTTTACCTCAGACGTAGCCTGCCCCATTTTCATACGCGCGTATGCCAAGGCACGTGAAATTGGCATGACCAAAAAAATATCATGTCGGGCTGGAGAACGACAGGAGGTTGACCTATTTCACGTGCCAAGGCATTGCGGCATTCTGAGATCCAGGAAGACATGGGCAATGCTTCGCCAGAATTGAGGCCGTATTTGGGGTCTGACGACACCCTAAAGACCAGCCGCTAAATTCGTTATCTAGGGAAAAGCAGATCACCGGCAACTCGAAGACTGTATCCCAAGAAACACTGGCTTGGTGGATTGTGCGTCGTCAGAGAGGGAGGTAGATTCAGAGATGGAGGGAGCTTCGGTAATTGAAGCCAAGGTACCTGAGCCGGCACAGCGCACCACCCGACGAGGTCTCGTTGTAAAAGGACCAAAAACATAATATAATTTTTAATTGTGTTTCAAATGATATAAATTCTGTGCCATTATTATTTCAATTCATCGCATTACAAGGAATTCAAAATTCGGGTTTTTATGAGGTGATTGCCATTTGGCTGAGCAAAAGGTGGGGGGAGTACTGCGAGGCTGTGTGGTCGGCACGATCTCTTGAATCGGTGGCGCCGCTACGCCGCTGCCTCAGCTGCCTCTGCCGTTCCTGCCGTATCTGCCTCCTCTGCTTCCTCTTACGCAATTATTGTAACGTCCTTCCTCCTCTAGTAGATGCATTGGATGTGGATCGCTTCGCAGATGGTCGGCAAGAATCCCGTTCGATGACTTCGTCTAATGAGACGCCGAGCCATACACTCGAATTGAGTCTTCAGCTGCTGGCTTGACTCGGATCGCCCACATGAGGACGCCTGTGAGCCCGCCCGTGAACCGGCCTGCTGGAAGCTTGCGAGGCAGTCGGCAAGCCTATCTCTTCCGGACAGCCTGTCCCATACCCTGAATCGACCTTGGAGTCCTTGGCCCGGTTTGTCACTGTTGAGGGTGGAGGCATCAGGGGCGTGAGATGCATAGAGGCATAGAGTATCTCACACCCTTATGAGCTGAAGAGGGTCATACGACCCCCCTTCATGCATCGAGGCGCAGTCCTGATACCTATTCATCTGCATGATCCCTCAAGGTTTCCTAGGGGCCGGACCTTGTGCCCGATACTTATACTCGAGTATTTAGTCTCGGGCCACGCCCGGTCACTCGGTTCTTACGCAGTTGCATTCATCTATCGTGTTCATGATCCCTTCGTCTCTTCCACTGTGCTCTTGGGTGCCCCCAAGAGTCACTTTCCCTTGTCTTCGAACATTATCAGTTCTCAGAATGCCAGAGAAAGAACATTTTGACTTTTACTTGAACACCAAGAGCCCCTTGAAGGCTCACTCTGTAACTACTGTGTCAATTCCCTAGAGGCGCCAGTTCATTGGGCTGAGCTGATGGAAATGTGACCTTTTAGGTCCCTTTTGTGCGCCGGCACTTAGGATACCTGGGGCTGAGGATCCTTCCCACGGGGTTCAACCAGCCCCCTCGGGGCTCGTCCCTACAGCGCGCAGCGTAGGAGAGCTCTTTGAGGAAATATGGTTGATTGTCTAAGAAAGAGAAGAAAAAGCTATTTCCGCGACCTTTCGGGCTCCTATTTATACATGTGCGTGCTCTAACGTGGTCACGTGAAATATGCTTCCTTTTCCACTAAATCCACGGATCCTCAGGGCAGACACATGCACGTGACTTCGTGATACCTAACAGGGCGAGCCCTGGCAAGCCATGAATGAAGCTGCTACTTTATGAGGATCGGCGTTGGTTATCTTTGTACGCAGAGATATAGATATACAAGGAGGAGAGGTAAGCCGAGAGGAAGGGAGGGAATTCAAGCAACTACACCTACCTCACGAGTCTACTCTGCATGCTACGCGCTGTAGAGAGGAGCGGACCCAGAGGTTAACCTGTTGCTCATCCCAACTTGGATCCTCAGCACGACGTGGAGTAATCATAATTATTCGATCAATCCGTACGTTGACGCCATCCATGCCGTCGTCGCGGGCCTGAGCGCGTAGCGTCGGGTTTCGAAAGGCTCGACGCGCCCGCGCCGCACCCGGCTTCTCAGCCCTCTCCAAACCTTCCCCTCGGCAAAGCCTGCCAGAGACACCTCTCCCTAAACCTTTAAGGAGACGTTTCGGGTCCTTGCTTGACGCCGGCGAGATCGCACAGGTTCTTCCACTGCCTGCGCAACGAAAATCGCGCCATTTAAAACCCCGGGCGCCTTGCCTGCCAGTCTTGCGGCCAATCATGTCCGCCCTCAGGCGTTCCCGGTCCAGCCCACGCCGGCCAAACCATCCACCGCCCGGGACTCCATCCTGGAGGCTTTATTTTCGACCGCTGAAGTCGAGACTTCAGTCTGGAGTATAATTCTCCAGGAAGTGCGCCGACTAGCCGCTTTGGTCGAAAGCAAATGTACGAAGTAGCTAAGAACAGAAATTGGTGAATAACCTATTCTGCACTTTCTTACACTACCCGACGTGCTAACGTCCTCCCGTACATACTCGAACGTACATGGGAGAAACCTCGCAAATTACAGAAGCCTCTGGCCGAGGCTTACGAACCAGAAAATGGGGGACTGCAAGAGGAGCTCTTACCCTGATCTTTCTTGCGGGGCCTTCGCGTTGTCCGCGAGGCAGATGGAGGCGGCTGTGCTGGCAGCGATGGCCCGGGAGGGCCAAGTGTGTCGCTCGCTAGAAGCGGCTTCCCCCTTGGCGCCTTTACTAGGCAAATGTCCCATAGTGAAAAATTCCCCACGCATCGCCTTTTCACATCTTACTTCAGTAAAAAATAATGAATCCTAAATTTACCTATTCGGAGGTTCAAGATGTGTTTGGTTCTATTGTCTGTGCCCGCTGTGGCGAGGAGAAACCAGCAGGTGACTTCTTAAGCAAACGGAAATTTGCTGGCACCACCAAGACGTGCCTGTAATGTCGTAGGCAGTGCAATTGTCACTTCAGCTCTATCTCCCTCTTTCCGCAAGACATCTGACACTGACTGTAGTAAAGTGATCCAGATCTAGGGATGCGATTCTGACGTTGAGAAACTTTGCCGCTGGTCTTACGTCAGGTGAGAATTCCCGCTCCCAAGAGAACTGAACGAGATGCTGCTCTATTGCCTCCCAATCACAGGCTCGGAGCCACACCTACATCGCCAGAGAGGCTACGGCACCACCATATAGCGAGAGGTTTAGCCGAGCCGTCAATCAGCCAGAAGCGTGTACTAGGGGGGCCTTAAATACTTCCAGAGTCGTTGACCCCGCCATATCCCAACTCGGTGTGAAAGGCTTCACTCCCTGACGAATGCGACCCAGAGATGGGCATGAAGACGAAATTATATACAGATTTCATGACTCCAAACATAGTTCACCTGTCGGCGGCGATTGCAGCTTCGTATCTCGGCGTAGACCGAGACAAGGTGTCAACTCACTGCCTCTGCCGCTATTGCGGCGCCTGCGCCTCAGCTTTTCCTCGTGGCTTATGCTGCAGCTTCGGCTCCGCCTTTTCCGATGAAAAGTGAGCGAGGAAAAGATGACGAGGAACCGGACAAGTCCGATTCCACAGCAGGGCACAGCCCCATGACACTCGGCGAACCTTCATATTCATATGTCCTAAATGAGAAAATCAAGTGGTTTTTTGAAGTCGTTATTTTGGGCTAACAAGGAAAGTTGATGCGAGCGGCATCGGCAGCAGCCGAGCGAGCTTCTAGATGGTGAATAGGTAGCCAAATAAGGAGGTGATAGAGACCAGTTTTCAGAGCTTGATTTGTGCTAATTATTTGGTGACTGTTTGACTGTTGGGCGGACTCGCAGCCTTCGGCTGATCGTATGCCTTGCACCACAGTTTCAATGCAAGGCGTGGCGCTGGTATAGGAACACTGTCTATATTGGTTGACCGAGTGTGAACCCGGTTTGAATCCATCTCGCCAGACCCGCTCCCGGCTTGTTGCCTTCTCGTCATGTATAAAAGGCCTCTCTCCTTCTGTACCATAGTCTCTCTCTTTAGACTCGTCAATACATTCATTCAAGGCATATAGAAGTGCAAGTCCTTCTGCCCTCAGAGCCCGTAACAGGCGCATGCTCTAGTGAGATACTATATAATTACTCAAATGAACCAGTCCTTGGGAAATGCAGTAGAAGATTACTCTCGCGCTGAAATCCTTCATTCTTCAAAACAACGCTGCTTGGAGCCTCCTATTGCAAGATCCAAATTCAATAAAGCTAAGGAGCTGACAGTCGCTTGGATCGTCACATCCAACCTTACGTTTACGGCTCCATCGAATCCGTACCTGCGCAGAGTCCTTGGGCTGCACGATGCGTCATTGGCGAAGGAGGTGCCGTGAAGCCGGCATTCAATGCGTGAGACTATGCGGAAGATGTTCGAGGTGAAGAAGAGAACAATGTCCAAACTGGAGAAGTCAGTAATGAATATTAGCTTTAGTTTTGACATGTGGAATTCCCCAAATCGGTACGCTTTCCCCGGCCTCCATGCTCATTACCTCGATGCCTCTTATCAAGTACAATCGCATCTCCTTGCTCTACGTCATGTTAGGGAGCCCATCCTGGAGATAACCAAGCAAAGATGATAGATGGCATATTCGGCGAGTACAGGATACGAGTTCGGATTGGCGCGGGCGTCTGCGATAATGTCTCATCAAATGACACATGCCTGGCGAGCCTCTATCGTTGACTGTGCCCTGCCATTACCGAGGAGAATGCCAGAAACCACCGAACAAGATGCGTCGGGTACATCATTAATCTCGCAGCTCGAGCTTTTCTCTGGGGAGAGGATCCTGACTCGTTTGAGCGAGAAGCTTTCACTGAAGCGGTATTCCAGGTTGAAGAGCGCCAGCTTCGAATTTGGCGGCAAAGAAGAGAAGTGGGCAAGCTGCACAACATCGTTCGTTTTGCCAGGGCTTCTCCACAACGGAGCGAGTTGATGAAGTCCCTGGCATGCAGCCAGCTCGACAATGTCAGGGGGTCAGCAGCTTGACCCTGAGGCTTGAACGCCGGTGCTACAACCCGGCAATTTCGGCCCAGACTTCCGGGCGGAAATGATCGTTGGGCAGTCAACAAGCCGGCAATTTCGCCCAAACGTCCAGGAGCTAGGGGTATATATATAGCCGCGTCTCCGTACAGTTAGTTGCGCTCGGCAGAGTGCGTTGTCAAATACACGTCGTGACTACTAGCTGGGCTCGTGGTCGCCCTGTAACAGACAAGGACGATTACCAACTCTTTGAGGAGGAGCGAGCGGCCCTCAATCTTGAGCTGATGCAGAATAATGAGACCAGATGGAATTCGACTTTTCAGATGATCCAGCGTGCCATTCCGCAAACGCAAGCAGATCAACCTTTTCATAGTGTACAGGGTGGTGATCAACTCAACCCAATCAACCTGTGCTGTCGATTGTGTGAGTTGACCGATTAATAAGCTGAACTTCCGTTGAGTTGATCAACATTGGCTCTATGTTGAGTTGGTTAACGTTGCGTTGATGATTGACCAATTCCCGCCCACATCGCCACTTTGATCGCCATCATAATTTCTGCAAAGGTCGACGGTCCAAGGATTCGAGGCAGCCCTATCCTCCATCAGCCTCCTCTTCCCGCATTTGCGACGGCTACTCCCGAAGCCAGTCTCTTACTGTATCCTCATCCGCTTCCTTCAGCAACATTGAATCGATTTCCTCTGCGATCCCCGCTTGCAACCATGATGGCAGCACCTGACAAATAAGAGCAATCGTGTTAGCCTCCAGCTGGCTTCGAAGCGGCGTCACCATGCGTCCTGCCGCCGAGAACAGCCTCTCGCACTCAGCACTCAGTGCCTGAACCGTCATCAAGTCCAGGGCCATTCGCGAGAGCCGGGAATATTTGAGCCGCTGCGCGTGCTAGTATTCCCTTGGGTCGTGAATATCGTTGTCCGTAGGTGACAGATCCCGTTGCCACCTAGTATACTCGTCCTCTGTCGTTTCAGGATGCTTCTCATCAGAGGGATGTGTTCGGGCCGTATCCTTGTATTGTTCAAACGGAGAACAGTATTGCGTCCGCTGTCGTTTTGGGCTTGGTTCATCATGATTGTCCATTGCAATGTCCAGAATCTTGTACTCCCTGTCCCAGATCGACTGTACCAGATATTTCGACTTAGAAACCCATGTCGGCCTTCCTGACCACACTGTCTCGAAATATCCCCATGGATACGCGGGATGCAGGGCCAGCGATGCGTAGTATATTAGAGTCTCGTCCAATTTGTTATAGTACTCATCGAGCTTCTTCCATCCCAGATTGATGTTGACGCTGAAATGCTCAGATTCGGGATAGTGGTCGACCATGGCTTTGGCTTTCTCTAATTCCGCCAGCAGAAACTCGTACCCAACAATCACGTCCCAAACGTCGCCGTAGGACTCGAAACACCCCTGTTTGCGCTTCCGTCGGATCATATCGCCTTGTAGCGCCTTGACTGCGTCTTCAAAGTTTTGCAGAATGTCTCGAAACGCCTCCAGAACAGACCAGTCGACAGACCAGTCGATATCATTCAATTTATTCTCGTCTCAGAATATCGCGGGCATAACTACACTTTCTCGGAGTCGCTTTGACCGCTTCGACGTGTTATCCCTTTCCCATTCTTGCTTGTGCTTTGACACCAGCGTCTCGAGACAGGGCCGAAGCTTCAGCGCTCGCCTGATCATGTGCAGCTGCGACAGCCAGCGCGTTTCATTGTCAAGAACCACGTTGAGTGGCTTTCTAGATCGAACACCAGGATCCTTGGACACATCGAATTCCAGCCGTTGAATACTGCGCAGGAGCGTGGTGAGTGCGTCAGATTGGTGAATCGCGATTACCAGATTATGGAGCTTACCAACCGGACCTCTCTTCCGCCAAATTTCATGCGCGGTCGTGGCTAAGACGTCTCCATATCCCACTCGACATTCGAACGTATCAGTAATCCTTTCCAAAGAGAATGGCTTTTACCACCAGATTGATTACATGACCAAAGCAGCGACCGCGTCGCGCCCTACTCGAGAATTTGAATCTCTCCAATTGTGTCTAAGGCAGTATCATTATTGGGTGCATTGTCAAGCGTGAAGTACCCGATTTTCTCATCTGGGATTTCATACGCTTCGATTACTTCGATGACCTCGTGCCCAATATTCGTACCGGAATGCCGGACTGTCAATTCAGGCACTCCGAAAGTGAGCTTGCGTGATTTACCATCCTTGTTTCGAAAGAAGGCTGTAACGCCATATAAAGCGTGCTTGTTTCACGACGTCCAACCGTCAAATGAGATATTTATCAACCCAGGTGCGTCTCTCAACACTTCGATCACCTTCCCTTTGTGCTTCGCGAACTCGGCAACGGCGCGCTTTCGAACGGTATCATGACTGATATGGGCATCTGCGTTCGCCACAAATGGGTTGAGGTATTCAAAAATGGCCCGTAGCCTCTTATTCTCGGGTTCTCGAAACGATAGGTTGCTTTCAATGATCCACTCCACTACTAATCGCTGAAAAAAATTTCCGATCAAAGCTCTTGATAAGGTGGTTCGCTATGGCTTGCTCTCGAGGCGCGTGAAGGTCAAGATGGAAAGCATTCATTATCTTCTGGTATCCTGAAGACGATTTCCTTCGAGACGATGGCACAGGTCGCTTTCCAGACGGATCTTGTACCTTATGGTGTTCCCAGAGATGACGCTCAGTATTCTGGGTGCCGACAGATATCACATTGCCGGGCTTCGGCCTGTTCCGCTCGATGCAAATTCTGCAAACCCATTTGCGATCCGTTCCTTTCTCGATGTCAAAGCCGTACTCCCAAACCCATTATTTTGTATTTCTTTTCTGCTGGGACCACGTGTAGCCACGGAAGTGACAGAACAGTCGATCTTCTTGTCGACTGACACGAGTCTCAGCAGGCGTGACCCGCTCATTAATGGATGGGGCTGGTGTCAAAGGCATCGATGCGAAAGGGGAGGCTGCTACGGGATCCATTCAAAGTGGGCAGGCTGGGCCGAAGACGCGATGATACGTAGGTTATAGCTCAAAGGCAGTGACGGTAGTGGAGGTGGTTGTTGTGAATTTTTAGGTGGCAGGCACAAGCCCAGCGCCCTGAGGCACGCCACCGGTGGGGCCGGGCTGGCGTTGTTAGGGAAGCCCGAGGGCCTCCCGGCCAGCCTCGTCCCAGCCGCAGTACCGGGCCTACACTATAAGCCACGACCAGATGTTGAATCTGACGGGCCTCGCTCCCAGTTTCTCCCCCGCTCCATCCCGATGCCTCCAGCTGGCCCTGCCAGTGTCGTTCACACGAAAAAGAAAAACCCCAAAGTCCGCCTCCGGCCACCACGCGCCCGGATCCTCCGCGCTTGACGCGCAATATAAAGCCACCAGGACCAGAATTCTGTCCCGTTTATTCATCCAACCGGCCCAAAGGCTCCCGCCACGAGCACGTCGGCAAACACCCCCGTCGTCGTCGCCTACTCCGCGAAAAGCTTCCAACCCTTGGGCCCAAGGAGTTTCTCTAGTTTGTTGGGTGGTTTCCGTCGCCGACCTGAGTCTCTCCACTTGGCCAGGGCCTTCCGGCACTCCAAGAAGTGTCCTGGGGTCTTTTCGCGGCCACAGGGGCACAGTGCAGCACGGCGTCCTCGTGATTGAGCCACGTGTGGTACCAGGCGAAGTCGCCGTGGCCTGACCGGGCCGCGTAGAGACCGGGCCAGAATCCTCCTGGGGAGGCAAAGCTCCGGTGGACGGGGTCGGGCCATGTCGAGACCCCACTGCTTGTACCTCGGTGGGTAAGGCTTGCCCACCAGCCCTCGACGAGCTCCTGGCACTCTCGACCGGCACCACCTCCTGGCCGCCGCGAACGTCCAACCTTGACGGGGACTGCTTGGGCAGGGCCCGGAGGGCACTCTTGACCAGGGCGTCGGCTCGTTCATTGCGTCGTGGTGGTGGTGGATTTATTTACGTCGTGCAGCACGTGTCTATGCACGTGCGCCATCCCGATAGGGCAACCGACGCGGGAGCACGCGCTAATCGCGTCTCCCGGTTCATTCGGCTATCTCACAAGCCAGCAGGTTGTCGAAAGGAGTTCGGGCCCGTCAATTCAGGCCGACCCTGTCCGCAGCACCATCATGGGTGCGCGTATTTTTAAGACTTCCGCCGCTCCCTCTTCGTCATATTCCCAACCGGAATTCTCCTCCACTCCCTCTGAAGCCTGGGTTGGCCCTCTCCCCCAGGTTCGGCGCGTCCGACGCCCGCAAGCCGTCATACGAAGGATCGTGAAAAGCCAGGGAAAACTCCCGCGGGAGAAAACCTGGCGAGGTTGGGTTCATGAGCAATACCTTTCGGCGCAGTCGGACCGGTGAGGTGTTGCATCGGCGGCGACGAGGTTGGGTGGTAAACCGCTCAATCGTGGCGGATGCACGAGTTGAGCATGTTCGGGCGACGGGGAACCCTCCCAGGAATCCCGTCACAGAAGCCGTGTGGTGTGTAGTCCTCGTTGTGCCCGGGGGAAGAGAGTGGTGCTGGTGGTGTTGAGGTCGAGGGCCAGCTGGCTTCGCGGAGTTGTGGCGTGTTAGTGTAGCATGGTGCACATAATACTGGCACTACCGAAATCTAACAGCAGCGAGAAGCTGAAAATTTTTTCGGGGGAGGGTTGGATTCTCACAGGGGCCTAAATAAGTCGGCCCCCCGTGCTCGATCATCTTGCACATCGAGCACGGGGGAGCGACTTATTTAGGCCCCCTAGTATCGGCGCTGCGCCACGGCCGCGCCACGTTCAACAGAGGTGACAAAGAATTGATAGTCGGGCGTGATTGCTTGTTAGACCTGCCCGAAATAAATCAAATCAACTGATTAGCAAATTGCAGACCTGTGTCAGTACAACCAACCTACTCTCCCCCACGATGATGGCGGATACATTTTCCGGCGTCTTCCGGCGTTAGCCCTTAACCAGGCACTTCAGAATCTCTCGCGCGACAAGACAAATACTCTCTCACCCCCTATCGTGTACTTCGTCCAGAAGTTGATGATTTTTGCATCGCTTCTCCACGCACTCCATCCTATAAGCTCCTCTCCTCTGAGGTTTTCAACCCCGCTCTGCGGCAGCCTCGAGCAGCAATATGGGCAAGAAGAAACGCAAGCATGCTGACATTGAAGAAGTCCTTGCCAGAACCTGGTGCTACTACTGTAGGTCATACGTCTTTTGCAGCGAGTCTAGAGCATCAAATTATCTGATGTCAGTCTACAGGCGAACGAGCTTTCGAGGATCTGAAGCTTCTCATCTCACATCAAAAGGCCAAACATTTTAAGTGTGACAGATGCGGCCGACGTCTCAACACCGCCGGAGGTAATATTAAATTAAATGAACCCACCGAGGCACGACTCTACAACATAGACTCATCAATAACCTTGTGGGGATTTATTCTAGGCCTGTCGGTGCACATGAACCAGGTGCATAAAGAGACTCTCCAGCAAGTAGAAAATGCTCTCCCAGCCCGTCGGGGCCTTGATGTCGAAATCTTCGGCATGGAAGGCATTCCTCAGGATATTCTTGATCAACACCGCAATAGAATTATTCAAAACTTCTACCAGAACCAGGAAGAACGTCGCGTTGCCACTGGCAATCCACCACCTGGTCAAGGTGGCCAGCACGCGAAAAAGAAGATCAAGATAGAGACTAAAGAGGAGTTGCTTGCCAGGCTTCAGGAATGGCGGGCCATGAAGGTGGCCGAAAGAGGAGCGGTTAAGAAAGTCGCTGGGGATGGCACTGCTCCTGTGACGACTACCACAACACAACCCGTAAGTGTCCGCATACACCCTCGTCCTCTTCCTGACGCGTGAGATGGGGCAGACATTGGGTTTGCAGGTATAACTAACGATACTCTAGGCTGACCCGTATCAACAGCCACAGCGAGGGTTTGAACAGCCAGGATACAAGGAGCAAGCTAAGCCCGGCCAGATTCTTTACCCGTATCATGGAAGTTCCTCATCAGCACAACCTCCAGGCACTATGGGACTGCCACCAGGCTTGCCGCAGCGACCGACAGGAGATTCACACCGTAGCGCATCAGCTAGTGTACAGGACGACATTGAAAAGATGATACGCACAGCTGAGGCAAGCGTCAAATCCGGGAAAGTGCCAGAAGACGGTGGAGAGGAAGATAAAAAGCCCAAGAAGGAGAAGAAGGGCAGGTTGATATACGAAGATGCCGACATCAGTCCGGAGGAAAGAATGGTGGCAATATCGCGCTACGCTTTCAAACTTGAAGCGCTTGCTTGGGCTACGTAGTGGGCAACGCGATGAGGCGGGGCTGACGATCTTCCTCAGTATAGGGAAGAGAGCCGTTTACTTCATTACTTGGTTGATGTGAGAAGCTGTAACTCTGGATCTACAAAGTTTCAGAGGATAATAGCAGCCATGTTCTATCGAGGAAGGCGATGTATTGGGTAGGTATCAGGGTTCGCAAACAGTAACTAGAACGAGTCTCGAATTTCATCGAGGTCCGCGAAGAACGCTTACTGCATAGCCAGCATGCACAGCATCCATCCTCCGATTACTCTGAGAGCTGGGCTCGCTCATGTCTACTACCCCCGGAAAGAGGCCGACGATTCTCATGAACCGTTAATGCATCGTGTAGAAATTTATTTCCAGCTCTTTAACGAGTGTGTATCCGAATGAATATCCGAATTAGCGAGAACAGAGACGGGTGATAATTAAGCTGTTTGTCGCTAGACCACTGCCTTCCGGGTAGGCAGTTTCTGCAGGTTCCCGCTAACGGCAATGTATGTAAATAATGAAGAGGGTCGTACCCGGTGTCGCTGCGGCAACGGAAAATGAATTAATCAACAAACGAGAGCTGCACGTCAATGCTAGAACGTCACTGGCTCTTTATAGCAGCTGATAACAATAACGGCCAAAAACTTCTCGCTGCATCCATAAACCAAATTGAGACCTGTTCTGCGGCTTTGCATTCGTTCCCGTCGCGACACTGGCGAGAGCGGCCTCTTCGTTTTTTATGGTCATTTTTTCTTCAACATCGTCCTTCTAGTCTTTAGAATTTCTTTCTCCATTCGGCGTGATCTGTGAAAGAAAAAAGAACTCAAAGCAGATCAAGCAGACGACAGTCGTTGCCAGGACTTGCTTACGCCGTCCTCTAGCCTCTCTATTACTGGAGGACTCTTGCAGCAGCCTAACCTGGCCAACTCATCAAAATTTTGGCCTTTCCCCAACTATCCCACCGCGGCCACAACGCTGGCGAGGGCACTGCAGAGCGACAAAGAACAAAACGGCGTCGCGAAGGGCAGTTAGATGAACTCTGGATTGACGCGGAACCATTCATTCGAAGGAAGTATCCCATAGAGGGGGTCGAACGACGAATTTTGTTTCATTGAAGTCACAAAGGTAGCGACGTCGCGTTATGATGGCAGATTCCGGGCAGTCGTCCATCACCGTGGCGGGTACGTGCTACCTCGTCCTTGTCTCATCTGGCTTTGCGACTCAGAAGGCGTGTGGTTGCTCATGTCACTTTGGGTATATAGTTCGAGTACGGCCGTTTACGATACGCGAAGCTGCGCAGCTGTAAGACGCCATGCCTCCTTTCGCTTCCATCGAGCCCGTCAACGACTACCGTGAAATCCAGTTGTTAAGCTTAGGAGACTGACTGAAGCATTAGGCAAAAGATCGACGAAAGCACAGTGTTTCTTGGAGATGGCTCCCTCGCCGGCATGCCCACTCCTAAGCTGCACCAGCGGGGCCTTAGAAGTGTTATCAAAGTCGTCGACGACCGTTGCTTGTAGGTATTTTGATCAGTGCTCCTGTTTACCGAGCAAGGCATGCTGACAACTTGATTCACAGAGTTTTCGACCCCCCGGAAGACAATCCCGTCCAACGTTTCTCCCGCTCTGTCATCCTGACGTCGAAGAAGGTCAAGGATCAAGTGTTCGCTTTCGACCGCGTTTTCGATGACAACACGACGCAGTCAGATGTGTACGAGGGCACGACCAGAAGCCTGCTCGACAATGTTTTGGACGGGTACAATGCCACCGTCTTTGCTTATGGTGCTACTGGCTGCGGCAAGACACATACCATAACCGGCACGCCGCAGAAGCCTGGTATCATCTTCCTGACAATGCAGGAGTTGTTTGAAAAGATTGAAGAAAGGAGTCAAGAAAAGACGACAGAGCTTAGCTTGAGCTACTTGGAGATTTACAACGAGACGATTCGGGATCTGCTTGTGTCGGGCGGTAGCAAGCAGGGCTTGATGCTCAGGGAAGATAGCAACCAAGCCGTGACGGTGTCGGGCCTCACGAGTCATCACCCGCGAGACGTGCAAGAGGTGATGGACATGATCGTCCAGGGCAACGAGTATCGCACTGTGTCTCCGACAGAGGCCAACGCGACGTCGTCGCGGTCACATGCCGTGCTGCAGATCAACGTAGCGCAGAAGGATCGTAACGCCAACATTAGCGAGCCTCACACCATGGCCACGCTCAGCATCATCGATCTTGCCGGATCGGAGCGCGCGTCGGTGACGAAGAACCGTGGCGAGAGGCTCACTGAGGGCGCCAATATCAACAAGTCGCTCCTGGCTCTTGGCAGCTGCATCAACGCGCTTTGCGACCGGCGGCAGCGCGCACACGTGCCTTACCGCAACAGTAAGCTGACACGCCTGCTCAAGTTTTCTCTGGGCGGAAACTGCAAGACGGTCATGATTGTCTGCGTATCACCATCGAGCGCCCACTTTGACGAGACGCAGAACACGTTGCGGTATGCGAACCGGGCCAAGAACATCCAGACCAAGGTGACACGAAACGTTTTCAAAGTTAATCGACACGTCAAGGACTTCCTGGTGAAGATTGACGAGCAAATGGTGCTCATCAACGAGCTCAAGGCACAGCAGAAGGATGCCGAGAGCATATTTGGGGCTAAATTTCGGAAGCAGTGTGAAAAAAGGGAAGCTCTCGTCCGCGAGGGCGTGCAGCGGCTGCGGGCCGCCTACGACAACTCGGCTCCGGAGCGCCGGGAGCGGATTGCCAGCATTAAGAGGCTTAGGGCTTTTGAGCGGCGCATCGGCCTCCTATCGAGCTGGATCGCCGCATTCGACTCGGTCTGTGACCAGCGGGGAGATGAGGAGTCGATGCCACAGACACTGGCGGGCGTCCGCAAGGCAATCCATGGAATTCTCGTCGAATTGGAGGCCAACAGACAGCACATGCACCAAAAGTTGGACAAGACAGGTTGGGAGCGCGTCATCGACACGGCGCTGACGCACGGCATCAAGCAGCTGGAGGGCACTGACGGAGTCGAGGCCGGAGAAAAGGCCAGCCTAGCTCGCGAGGCGGAGCTGCTCAAGAGCAACTTCGAGCGCGAGGCGCACCTGGAGGTGCTGGAGCAGGAAAAGACGGGCGACGCGGCCATGATGCAGATGCTACTGACGGCGCAGTTCGAGATGCTGACGTCGCTCGCGGACACACTGGTTATGGACGAAGCGAGTGCCGTGGCGCACGCCAAGCAGATCATCCACCGGTTGCTCGACACAGGATACGCAGCCGCGTCACAGATGGTCGAGGTCTTTCTGCCCTCGCGGCGGGGAATACCGAAGAGGAAGAAAACGATAGCTTCGTACATCAAGCCTGTGGTACCGTCGGCGTTGACGGCGATCCAGAGTGAGCACGCGTTTGCCAGTCCGATGAAATCGTTGCCAAGAAGGCGTAAGGCGCCTGGCCCGGCGAAAAAGGGCATCAGCTTCACGCCAGTCAAAAGGGGCAAGAGTCGTGGCGTGCGGTGGTGGGACGACGAGTTAGAGCAGGGAATGCTTGCCGACTTCGAGAAGATGCCGCAAAGGATTGACGCATCGTTGCCGGGTACGATATGGGTGGACGAAGTAGCCGTCTCGGTCTCGACTAACGACGACAAGGAGCAGACGG
>KN173729.1:541598-558008 GCA_000758425.1 Nilaparvata lugens yeast-like symbiont | reverse complement strand
CCACACGACGTAAATAAATCCACCACCACCTTTTCCGCCAGCATTGAGACTTCAGCGCTGAGAATTAGAGGTACCTATACAAGCAGCTCCGACCTGGTCAAGCTCCCTCGCATCTTCCTCGACGTTTGTCTACGTCCTCTGGCCTGCGACAACGACTGCCCAGCGGCTCGACGGCGTTCGCCTTCTTCAAGGTGCCTTATTAGTTTTCTCTTCAGTTTGTGCCTCCACTGCGCCTCCGCACATCTTCTAATCACCCATTGCTTTCAACAAAAACAAGAAGCAGGCTTTCGCGCAGTGAAGCAAGCTGCCCCGGAAACCAGCTTGCCGTCGCCCCCCCGCCCAACATGTCTCGCCAGGCGGCCATGCGGACGACGCGACTCTTGGCCGGCAGACCGGCCGCTGCCACTGCCGCCGCTTCGCGGCTGTGCTTGGGCCGCGTCTCGTGTCGGACCGCTGTCCAGGCACAGGCTGGCCTGATGTCGCGGCGCACGTTTACGGCGACACATGCCCGGGCCAAGGGCATCATGCCACACACGGAGAACCCTGTCAAGGCCGAGGCCGTCAAGTCGGAGCCGACATATGGCGTCGTCGAGCTTTCGGAAAACCGATACCACGAACTGGCCGACGCCTATCTCGAGAACGTTCTGGCCAAATTTGAACATCTGCAAGATAGCCGAGAAGATGTGGACATTGAATTCTCGGTGCGTGCCCTTTCCACATCGTCTACCGTCGTCGCCTTCAGCCATTGTCCTCTTGAAGAAATTGGGGAGTTGAAGGATCCAGGGTAGGAAGACGCCGCGCCGGCGCCGCTCGTGCTGATATTTCCGATGTAGGCCGGCGTCATGACCATCACGATAGCAGACAAGGGCACATACGTCATTAACAAGCAGCCGCCCAACAAGCAAATATGGCTCTCGTCCCCAATCTCCGGCCCGAAGCGCTACGACTGGTGCATCATCGGTGAGAGTCAGGGTGAAAAGGAAGGCACTGGATCCAACAATTGGATCTACACACGCGACGGCGTCAGCCTCAATGAGCTCATATTCAATGAGCTCGGCGTCGAAGTGGGCGGACCAGTTAGCAGCTAGTTCAGCCCGTGCGACAAAAATATGTGTTGACGTGATGTAATCCTAGCCTCTCCCGGCATCTCAACGTGGCACGCCGCCTCAAACGGCGTTCCCATCTTATGTCCTTAATTCATTTTTTGGCTTATTCCCGTGTCTGGCCTCATTCTTGACTCTTTTTGGGGAGCCGAAGGGTCGGTTTTGGTTTTGGTTTGAAGTGTGGGAAGTTGAGCCTCATATGCATTTATGGTACCAATTGCCTTATGTTGACAACTGAGTCGTTTGCAGTGGCATGTCAGACTGCGTCTTGGAAGGGCGGAGAAGGTGTACAGAAACCCAGACCCATCGATAACAGCGGCACCGGTGCACGCATTATCGGAGGCAAAGCCCCATAGTCTTGTTGAGCATGGCGATGGTCATGCGATAATGCGCCATCGCCGTCTCCTTCTCAGCCGACAGCAAAGAAGGCTTGCTCTTGCTCTGGTGTACCGCCCTGCGCCACGCATCAACTGGCTTGACCTCTTGCAACTCGGACTGCACGCGCAGCAGGTTTTTGAGCAGCTTGTGCTCAAGTCCGCGCTCACGAGCCGCCGCCTGCAGGAACCACAGTGTACGCTTAACGCCCTCGCCGTCCAAGCCCGGCCCGTCACGCGCTCGAAACGCCGCCCGTAGGTGATTGCGCCCGATGATGCGTGCCGGCATCGAGAACTGTACTGCCTGCAGCAGCCCGCGGTATAGATGTCGATAGGCGTGAATCACTGCTGTATTATCTATCGCCATGGCGTTTACGATATTCTCCGAGAACGCGTCGACTGTGAAAACATGGGGGCTGGAAAAAGGCAGGCTCGAAGCCGCGGCCGGAAGGGGGTCGCCAAGATTGATTCTGCGTCGATTTGTGGCTCAGGATGCAAAGCTATAGCCTTCCATACTGGTGGTGTGAAGAAGATCGGCCCATTGAGGGTGTAACTAACAGTTCACTGAGGCCTGTCAAAAGAAGTCGCACAATAGGGAAGCTCTGATATTAAATGCGGACAAAATCAAGTTGAAGAAATTTCATGCCACAACTTCATTACGGGGCGCGCCTATAAGGTGGGGTAAGATCAGCATTCGAGGGCGCGTAAGCTATATCCACAATTTGCAGTGGTGTCAAAAGCCCGTGACTTTTACGCATTCACGCGCTCCGCATCTCAGTTTTGCAACTTTCCACTCGTCATCACCTGACTTTCAAAAATACATTTTTGGTGCCACTATATCAGGAGACCGCAAGAGAAACTCTGAAATTAAACTCGAAGTTCGTGCAGCTATAGTTGCGGCAATCGAAGCAGGAATGAAACCAGCTGAAGTTGTTGCACGCCAATTTAGCCTCCCCGACAGCACAGTAAGGTCACTGATCAAGAGGTTCAATTCTACCGGCACACTTTTTTCCAAACCTCGTTCTGGACGGCCACGGAGTTTTCATCCATGGAGAAATTGCTCATAAATTTGAAAATTCTGCTGCGACCTATCAGACCAAGCGAAAATAGCTCTTGAACTCTATCGACGTCAGCGAGCCCAGCGGCATTTCGTCGAGCTTTGAATAAGGCTAGCATCCGCAATTGGCTTTCCCGCGGAAAATTCTCTCATAAAAACAGATCAAGGTAGAACTACAATTGAGTCGTCCTTGGGAAGGCAAGGAACTCGAATTGGTTGACGTACGTTGGCCTGAAGATGGAAGGCCTGTCCAACTAAATGACGCCTCTGTAGTTGATCTTTTCTGACAAGTTAGCATTTTAAGATCGCAGCTCAAAACCTGGCGGCTGGGGATTGAGGCACTCACAGGAAGCATACCGATCTAATCTGTTCAACAAAAAGCAGAAGTCAAGGCGAAAATCTCAATTATGATTCTGGGCGCGATCTCGAGACAGAAGAAATCATACTCCCTTGTTGTGCATAAATCAATCAGCCCTAAATTTTCGAGGTTCAACGCCGCACCATGCTATTTCTAGCACCTGTAGAGATGCTTCTGCTCACTGCTTCTGGTGTCATGATCTTTAGACGACCTTGAATCGCGCATACTATTGAACCCCCATTATAGCGCCTCAACCTGTCAGCGCCACCTTGAACTTAACGGTCGTCGCCGGATCAGACGATTTCTTATTCGATGACAGCCGCGATGCGCAACGTCGGCTTTCTTGCTTCATCGCTCCGCGAAGCGAATTAGCGTCAATTGAAGCAATAGTTTCTGGCTATATGACAGCTTGACTGCACGTATAAGCAATCGGTTCAATGCCTCAATGATGCAGTTCCTTTGGTCTTCGACAGGCGGTCTAATCTCCGTGTCTATTCGTGTTGTTTTGGTCTTTTTCAGTCACTATGCTGCCGAAGCTCAAGGAAATTATGTGTGCCACGCCGACAAGACCAACGCCTTCGCCGCACGCCAGGACTATCCACAGCAACATCCTTAGCGTTGATTTTCTCGATAGCATCATCGTTGATAGCTGACGCGCACAGGAAGACAGAGTTGCAGCTGCCTCGATCATTGCGAAGGCCCACAAAAGAAGCCAAGCTCGAGTTTCTAGCAGAAGTAGCCACGCCTTCCTCACGAAGACTTGCCGACTTTGCAATTTTGAGGCTAGCCTCGGACTGCCTTGCGCACAGTTTTAGCGCTCGATGTATCAAGGAAGGCGAGAGGCCCAGGATCGCCGACACAGATTCCTCCTAGAAACAGTCTTTTTAGATTGTTAATGCCTGTAGGCATGACGGCTACTTCACTCGAGACAACAAGATTTGTGTGACTATGCGTGCTATGACTGCGAGAGTCCCGGCTAGGTGTGTTGCCCTCTCCCTTGATCTGACCAAGCCGTAGTTGGCATATTTGTTAGGACACACGGATGTGAGTAGGACTACGTATTCGCAAAGAAACCCCCCTTGATGTCGCATTTTGAGGGCCCAGGCGTCTCCAGAGCCCACCACCAAACGTGTATGAAAATTTTTAAGAACAAGGAAGCCCGCCCAAGGTCAGCATGGTGTGTTCAAGAAATTGATATTTTATAAAAGTAGTGTGAGCGTCTTTGGGCGGCTCCCGTACTCTCATTCACTATCGTATTAACTACATATCGGCGCTTACGGATTTTGGTAGCGCGATCTGGCGGCTCATGGGTCGGGTGGCAGGGAACAGTGACGTGGGTCTTCGTATGGAATGGTACGAATAGGAAAAAAGCGGGTACTAATAGGAACAGTTACACTACTACTAGAGAGGGGCCTAATAAGTCGGGCCCCCCTAGTGTTCGTTCCAGATTTCTAATGGTTTTAGTAGAGAATCGACTCGTTACCTTTGCTTTTTGAGCGGCTTCAAAAATGACCTGTTTAGTGGCTCCATGAAATCTGTTGTCCTCTGCATCCACAAGCTATGCCGCCCATTCTAGGTCATTTATTTTCTCATTCAGGCGGCCGCGCGGATAAGCACCATCTATTGATGGTGCGCGAGTTTCGAGTCGCCAAATAAATAGGGCGATGCTCGATTTATGTGCACGATGCCAGCAGAATGCCGCCGTCTTACATAATGGAGATTTCCGGCTAACGGCCCTTGCCGCTCGCTGGTCCGCAGGTAATTAAAAAAAGAAAACGACAACAGGTGGCCAGTCGTTCCAACCCTTCGCGCCTCTGGGCTACCCCGGCTGATGGCGCGCCCTTGGCCAAGTCTTGACGCGTGCCCACTGGCAAGCTGGCCTTAAACCTCTGCCACTTCTTCCCTCTCTACTCCTTTTTAATTCTGGGCGTACCTCCGACCACTCCTCACGGACCCCCCGCCTACCCCTCTCCTCCCCCTAGGACAAAGTCCCCTGACCCGAGTTTCTCGTCTCTTGTACACTACTCTCGTCGCTGTCGCAGCCATGCGACCTCCGGCCCTGTCCGCCGGTTTGGCGACCCTGCTCGCCGCCCAGGCGTGCCATGCTCAGGGGCTCATCAAGGAGCTCAGCTTTGGAAACTCCGGACGGTTCGCCTTCCCCTCCTCTCCCTTCTTACGACACTTGCACATACACGCGCTGGCACGCAGAACGAAACAGGTAAATAGACGGACAGCTTAGGGGGAGCAGTCTGGGACCTGAGAGAAGCAGCTGAAGGAATCAAGACGCGGAGATGGCGTGAGAGTAAGAGAGCTCAGGCGCTGACAATGGCTTTCTTCGTCATTTCCTCCTTCCCTCTTCATCCCTCCCACCTCTCGATCTTCCTTCTGTCTAGGTTAAAGACCGATCCAAACGTCGATCGCATCCCCTACTTCTCCTTCTCTGGCCAGCCTCAGAAGCCCGAGCTGCTCTCCAACAAGGTGATTCTCACGCCCGTTGCGCCTGGTAACCAGCGCGGAGCTATATGGGCCGACACACCGCTGGATCGTACAGTCTGGGAGGCCGTCGTCGACTTCCGAGCAAATGGGCCCGAGCGAGGCAGCGGCAACTTCAACATCTGGCTCGTAGCCCAGGGTGCCCGCGCAGTCGGCTCGCACAGCGTCTACAGCGTCGGCAAGTTCGACGGCCTCGCCCTCGTCGTCGACGCCCACGGTGGTACCGGCGGCATGGTTCGCGGCTTCTTGAACGATGGTTCCGTTGACTACCAGCAGCAGCGCAATGTCGATAGGCTGGCCTTTGGACACTGCCAATACTCGTACCGCAACCTTGGCAGGCCTTCGACCGTTCGTCTAGCCCAGACCGTCGAGTCCTTGAGGGTTGAGATCGATGGCCACCTCTGCTTCGACACTCGCAAAGCCCGCCTGCCATACGGGAACTACCTAGGCATCACCGCGGCAAGCTTCGACACGCCCGACTCCTTTGAAATCTTCAGCGTCGTCGTCAGCTCGGACTCGACCGTGTCCGGCGAAGGCGAGGCTGGCAGTCGCAAAGGTTTCAACTATTCCACGCAGCAGAAGCAGCCGCCGGTGCAGCCGAACAATAATCAAAACAATGCCAAGCAGCCGCCAGCCGCCGGTGAGATGTCCGACGCGCCGGCTGACCAGTTCAAGACGTCACAGGCCCAGTTCGAGGACGTGCACGCCCGTCTGCAGGGCTTGATGCATCAGGTCGCCGCTGTCTCGGGCTCCATGGCCGATGCCCAGCACCTAGCCGAGAAACGCCACGTGCAGTCGTCGCAGACCCTCGACGCCCTGCGCGTCGCCGTCGCCACTGCAGACCAGGTCAGCGGTCTGACCGCCAAGATTAAGGACGTCGAGAAGGAGCTGCGGACCCTGCGTGACGACATCAACAAAAAGTTCAGCGCCCACCACGACTCCTTCGAAGATTACCTGAGTGGCCATCATGCTACTCTGGCTGGCCTCGTCGCCGAGTCGATGCCCAGCCATGGAAAGCTCGTCCTGGGTTTCGTCGCAGCACAGCTCGTTCTGGTTGTCGTTTACATCGCGTACAAGCACCGCAAGGCCCGTAGCCCTAAGAAATATCTCTGAACAATTCACTCGGCAATTTTCCATCTAAGGCTTCAGGATACGTGCCAGAAAATATACGCACGGGAAGACGAGAGAAAGCAAGAGACGGCGAGAGACGAAGCCAAAGAAGGAAAGGGGAATTCGACGGGTACTGGAGACCGTAGCGGTCCAGTATACCTTGACGCATTATCAACTTGTCCAGCATAAATACAAGCGGGCGACGGCGTTTGGCATATCAAGGGAAGGAGGTTCCAAACGAGGGGTAGAACAAGAGACAAATAGACGTACGTGTCATGGTGAACCATCCTCCAGACGGTATCCAACCTCCATGGCCAGGGCGGACAGTAGGCCAGCACGTGCTTGGCTGAATGGTTTTCTTGGATGGTAAACTCAATACAGTTTAGATCCTCACGCTATTTTTTAATATATGTGTAGCTACCCGCTGGCTCCACCTTTACCAAGGCTAACGAACTACATAAATGATTACAAAGCTGTGGAGTAACGTAACTTTGTGTGTACATATATTCAGTGGGGGACCAAGGTAAAAGAGGTGAAAGTGCGAGAATGCTTACAATAACTAACATGGTTGACCCTTGCTCAAACCTGACACCAGAGAGCACGTTTTGGGGTGACTGATTATTTCTAGGAGCAGGCCGGCACACAGCTGTTGTCCACGTCACATGGAGCCCCGGAAACAGCGAGCAAGAACAAGTTGAGTGGCTAAGCAGAAAAAGCAGCAACCGGAAGAGGCCTCAGCGCTACAAGGCGAGGAATGCCATTGGTCGTCCGAGACGCCAGAGGAGGTCCAGGCCGTCACAGCCTGAGAAGTGATGGACGTCATGATAGAGATGACTTTAGCGACTGAGCTGCCATCTTCAAGCCGGGACTGGATGTTGGCCGGCCTAGAGGGTACAGGCAGAAGAGGGTTTGACAAGGCTCAAAATAGGCCTTTTCCGGGCACTGAATAGGCACACCAAACGTATGTCGTGTGCACGTGCCTGGGGATAGTTCGGACTCATTTCATTGGATCGGCAGTCAGGCACATAACCCTCTCTGACGCTTCCACCAGCACCACTCTTCCCCCGGGCACAACGAGGGACTACACACCACACGGCTTCCGCGACGGGATTCCTGGGAGGGTTCCCCGTCGCCCGAACATGCTCAACTCGTGCATTCGCCACGATTGAGCGGCTTACCGCCCAACCTCATCGCCGCCGATGAAACACCTCACCGGTCCGACTGCGCCGAAAGGTATTGCTCATGAACCCAACCTCACCAGGTTTTCTCCCGCGGTATTTTTCCTGGCTTTTCACGATCCTTCGTATGACGGCTTGCGGGCGTCGGACGCGCCGGACCTGGGGGGAGGGCCAACCAAGGCTTCAGAGGAAGTGGAGGAGAATTCCGGTTGGGAACATGACGAAGAGGGAGCGGCGAAGTCCTAAACATACGCGCACCCATGATGGTGCTGCGGACAGGGGTCGGCCTGAATTGACGGGCCCGAAACCCCTTTCGACAACCTGCTGGCTTGTGAGAGCCGACTGAACCGGGAGACGCGATTAGCGCGTGCTCCCGCGTCGTTTCCCCTATCGGGATGGCGCACGTGCATTACACGTGCCACACGACGGTAATAAATCCACCACCAACCACCTCTGACGCTTGGAAAAACGGTCCCAAGTGGCCTCGAAGAAGGGAAACAAAAACAAGCCGCTGAGGACACCGCCGTCCACCAGTTGAGACTATGAGCAACCGCACAAAGCACCTCAGGCCTCAGACATGGCCGATTTGACAGTTTTTTTTCTTCCTCTCAAGCCCAAAAAAGGGTTTTCTCGTCCTCGGCTTCAAAGTGTAGGCTCATGAGGGATCGAGGCCCGGCTGATTCGTGAAAACTTGCAGAGACGATACTTGTTTCTATCAAAAAACCTCGAGAGCTCACTTAAAGCTGGCCGCTGCTTTGGGAGTTTTTTCTCTTTTCTATGCAGGGAGCGCTCCTACTCTTAACTGTACGCACGAAATGGGTTCGCACGGCCCGGGAAAAAAACACGCTCTTTTCTCCATCCCCAGAGCGTCTGCCTGGAGATGGCTTCTTGGCCAATCAACTAGCCCATCCATCTCGGCATCTACTTTGCGAGCCTCCTAATCGCATATATTAGCCATGGCTAGGGCTGCCATCCATAGAGCGGATAGTATGCATCAGGGCTCATGCACTTGCCCTACCCTGCGCCGATGCTGTGAAACGCCCTGCCGGGACTGCCCGGTCCGATCCAAAGACGCCTCGACAAGAGACGGGCACCCAATGATGGCCTTGAGCTTAATGCGCCGCGTCCTCACCTGCCCTGCCACATCCCCGTCTCGGCCGCTTGATCCACTTCTCTCGCCAATTTCTTGTCATCTCGGTCCGTATCGGAGCCTGCCTCGTTTTCCTGGGTGTCAATGCGCTCGACTACGCAATCCAAGGAGCATCTCCGGTGATGGCACTCGAAAAATTCCTGCGATGTCTTCAAATTTATTGTTGTCGAACATCTGTACTGCCCGTTGCCTTGTTCGTCAGCCCGAGATATCATTCAGATACACCGACAACTCAATTGCGACGACAGGGAGCTTGGACTCACGCATGCCCACATGTATGTCTGTCCCCAGACAACCTTCTTGCGAGGCTGAAAGCTACCTTGCTCCGGGGTGCCATCGTTTCGTTGCCTCGCCTCCTTCTCGGCCACCGTCTCCGCCCACCGCGGCGCCGCCCACTCTACAGGGTCCGTACTTGTCCAATCGGAGCTCAGTAAAACATCTTCCTCGTATTTCCATTCCCACATCGACCTCTTGTTTAAGCCCGTCCTTGCCGAATAAGTGGTTGTTTATGTGGTCGCATCGCTTGGCCCACGAGTTGCCAGCGCTCTCGCCGACCTGGATGCTGACCACCTTGCCACAGAATCCGCACCAGAAGCGTGATTCGCAATGCCGTCCCATCCGACATGACTCTAGCCGCTGGTCCACAAAAGCTGCGTCGCTCATGCTGTGGTCCTTTTGCATGTGGGTTTTGAAGCTCTCTCGCCTAAAGCACGTTTTGATACATGAACCCTGGTCGCATACCCACTTCTCCAGCTGAAAGTGCTTACTGCTTTCGTGCCGCTTCAGTCATTTTTGCTTCCAAATCTCTTGGAACATCTTTTAAAAGTACAACCATACGGCTTTTCATGCCGCTTCAAGTGCTTCCTACACGCCTTCTGTAAGCCGCTGCACTACTTCCTCGAGGATAGCACGGGTTGGATGTGTGGCCTACTTGAGCTCGCACTGCCGACCAAACTTCTTTCCGCAGCCGACGTTGGGGCAGGCAATGATAAGCATCCTCGAATTGACCTGACCATCAAAAATTGTTTCCGCCTCCAACTCTTGGCCTCGCAGCGCTGTTTCGAGCAAGTTTTTGGGAAATTTCTTCAGATAACGGAGAATTTGAGATTTTTGCCCGTGGCTAGGGCTGGTCTCTCTCATTGACTCGAGAAAATCCGTGCTGTTCGGCTGCTCCGATGGGCTGGTATCGTCAGGCATGTTGCCCAAGGCGTATTCTTGAACTTGATCAACATCATCAGACGGAAACGGCCGAGAAACTGGCTGGAATTCCATCACCGAATCGACTTGATGCGGCCGTAGTAGTAGTTCCAATTCGTGTGCCGTGACTCTCCCGGACCCTTGAGTCGGCATGCTCAAGGTGTCGGGATGACTACAGGATGCGATCTCGATGGCCGGTGCGTGGGCGACTGGCCTCTTTGACGTTGAGGTTGGCGAGGACTGCTTAAAGAACAACTGATCAACGCCCAGGAGGGACGGCTGCTGTTCATGTATCTGCTGGTGAGGAAGCAGGCTTTCGTGAAAGTGGGAGTCTGCCTCGAGCCATGCTTCCTCGAGCAAGCCAGCGGGCGTAGCAAGACAGGCTGGTCGGTTCTGCAGATCGATGAGACAATGAGAATCTCCGACACCTTGGAGGTCATGCTTTGGAGCTGAGACCCTGCAGGCCAATTAGAAAGCGGATCTGATGAGATGAGTTTGGTTTCTGGATATATAGCAGCTCTTATCGTTTCACTTGTAACTTTCAAAGGATATTGTGAGAAGGCAGGCTGGTGTGGCTGAACATACCGGAAAAGATAGCTTGTGTGATCGTCGTCTGGCTTCAGCTCAATGCGGTGCGTACGACTGAGATGCGACCGAAAATTGTCTCCCCTCGGCTATTTCTTGGGCTCCTTGCCGCCCGAGTCGCAATAAGGGCAGACATAAGTTGAGCCTGGGAGACTGTGCTCGCCATGCACTGATCACTTATGGCACACAAGGTCATTCGCGGTGCTGAAAGCCTTTGAGCAGTCGGCATATTGGCACTTGTGCGATTTGAGATGACGCTGCTTGTGTTTCCTTTGGCCGATGCTCCAAGTCAGTCAAGCAGTTGGAGGTTTCTCGTCCAAAAAAACAGCTTCTTTTCCAAGCTTACTTGAGTTCACCTTGACTCCTAAGCTCGGCGTTAGTCCTTACAACGATGCTTGAGGGGCGACGCGAGGTGATGTTGTGTTTCGAATGGAACCATCTCGACCCGGTTGATTTGGCAGTCGCTCATGGCCTGGCCCATGTGCGCGTCTAGAATCATGTCTTCTCCATGAACAGATGCACTGTCGATACTGTACGTCGGGCGGATGCTCCCATAGCCGGAATCAGGGGAAGTGTGGCGCAATCTGAAGGTGAGCTTACGCTCCGGTATCCCGTGAAGCGTGAGTGAGAAACACGTGGCGCAGACAGATGCATGAGATGATTTGGATAGCCATTTTGCACGAGTGGCTGGATGCCAACGAGAGGAACCCAAGGGCCATTCTTGAAGGGCGTGACAGAGTAGTTCAGGAGGTTCCAAGGTTGGGGGGGCAACATGAGAGAGTTGCGAGTCTCCAGACGGCGAATCCATGTTGAGCAAGCGCGATAGGAAGTGATTGGCAATGGTCGGGGGGCCCGAAGAGACAGTAACAATCCTGAAGGCACCGGCAATGGCTGGGCGGATGTTGCGGGCATCGACAGTCTAACAAAAGCGTGTCGAGGGATGTTTGCAACAAAAACGCCAGGCAAAAAGGACGCGGCGAGGAGAGAGGAAGGAAGTGGAGAGAAGATATTGCACCGGCCTGCACAGAAATGAACACGGCGTGACGAGGGAGACCATAGAGTCTTTGCGCGACTGAAGGGGAGCAGAAGGCGCGCGAGAAGCACGTCGGCGACTGAAGCCGGAAACGTGAGAAGCGTGCAAGAGTGTGAGGAGGACGTCGGCCGAGGAACTGTCTGACGGACTCGACCGAAGAGACGGACGCGGGGGTGACGCAGCTCGAGACCCAAGCCGTCTACTTAGACGTTTTGGCCGCGGCTTATGTCCTCGGGCTCATCGGGTGCACAGCAGAGGCAAGTTGCGCGTAGGGGTATTACCCAGAGACGCTGCGAGAATAATGGTGATATGTATGTAAGCGATGGAGATGAGCGAGGACGGCGCGGTTCGGGCCCGGAAGACCGGCGCCGGCGTCTGGATGCCCAGGTCTGGCTTTGATCCCTGGGCTCCCCCAGCCAAGGGCCCCCAGGCCGATTTCAAAAGGCATAGGAGGCAAGCAAAGCTGGGCTGGAGGCCGTGGCCGGGAGACGATGGCGAGAGGAAGAATGAGGAAGCCAGATTAGCGGTGACGAAGCAGAGACGCGAGGTACTGTGCCTTTTCTGCTCGGCAGCAAGTTTCCGATACACCGCCGAGGCACTTACTCTTGACCGAGATTCATGGCGCTGGTACTAGTATCGGTACGCAGAAGCGCGGTTTCAGGCCACTCGGCTCCTCGCCTCACTCTGTCCAGCCAACCAGAGAATTTTTTTGTGCACCGAAAACCCCCAAAAAACCGACGCCGATGAGCCGTTCGAGTTGCTTCATGAAGCAATGACGCGGAGCAATGCAAGGCGAACCCGTGCGAGGGAGGCCACCGTGATAGTCAAAAGCGCTGGGGCAATATGTTGCTCGTCTCGGCGACGGGGGCGGGCCGTATCCCCTCAGAAGTACCTTAGACCTGCAACCGGGTCTTCCACGCACCCTGAACAAGACGACAAAGTTCAGTAAACCAACCGGGGCGACGGGATACACCCGTACGCTCTTATCTATGCCATAGAAAGTCGGTGACAGGTTGCAGCCGGCCAGTAAGGACGAAGCTGAGCAAGGACAGGTGGTCGTCGTGATACCGCCCGCGGATCCGTAGACGGGCCGGAGTGGAAAACAAACACGTGGGCTGCAAGCCGGACCGACGCCGCCCTCCTTCGCGGACTGGGCCCCTTTTCCCGAGCGACAGCGCAGGCGAGCTTTTGAGTAGCCTGCCGGATGCTTGCATGCCTTTGGCATCGCTATAGCAAGCATTTGTGCACAGGGCAGTCTTGCCTCTTGTCGCACATGTCGTCCGTCCCGGCCTGTGTCCGGCGCCTGATGCCGATGATCCCGATCGAATATGATAGCAACCGCAGGAGTACCCGATCCGCCCCCATGTACGGCTTCAATGCCACGCCGGAGACACTCGCTGCGATCGCACGCAGCCGGCAGCCTGGTTCTCGCCTGTCACCGTTGCCCTGTTTCAACCTGTCGGCCCCACGTTCTGAGCCTGGGCATTTGGACCCATGAGGCCCACTAAACATCCTCGGCTCGCGCGAGTCTGCCCCGCCTCTGCTATCCGTCGCCATCGTTCATGGCACCCTGCCGAGAAGCGTGCCAAGAGGGCCGGGTGACATACAGGCGACTGGCCACCATCTAAAGCCTCGGCTGCCGTGCTGCAGCCTCCTTTCCTTTCATGCGAAACCTCCTCTGCCACCTGTTTCGCAAAAACCATTTTATTGTGCCCGTGGCGTTTGCAAATTCCTCACGAGCAACGCGGCTCCGACTCAACGACGTTGCCATTGGCAATCCAATGTTAATTCATAATTACCATGATCATCGACTTGCCGCTCAGTGCCTCCGACCGACTCCAAGCCCTCCTTTGTGCCAGCATCGTTCTGCTTGCTTCTTACGATTCCCTCTCCAAAAAATTCGAGGGGAAAGGCTGCCAGCTCAACGAGGAGCTCGGCAAGCCTCTTGACTCAGACGCTCTGCCTTCCGGAACACATCGAAGTCGGCGAGGCCGTGGCAAACTGTACGATACCGAATAGTGGATCCTTTACCTGCAGCTAAACAAATCGACTTTCTTAGCCGAGTACCGCAGGAGTCGCTGCCCTGGCCGGGAGGCCGGTGAACTTCTCCCTTGGCTTCTGGAAGCCCCTTTGAGAAGCCAAGGGTCCTACCGAAACCGGCTAGGTTGCTTGAGGTAACCCGTCTGCGTGGGGCAAAATAGCCGACAACCTGGTGTCGTAAGTCGACCCGAACGTCTTGCAGAACTGCCCAATTGGACTGCTCTATCCACTCTAGGATGTTCGCTTTCTTGGAAACAGCTTTATTTGCCACGGACACCGTGCGCTGTACTTCCCGCTTCTGGATCGGCTTTGTTTTTTTCCCTTGCTCCGAGGGAACTTGGCCGGGCTGCCATAGCATCCGTCAAGCTGTGAGACGAGGGTATTTTTTCCAAAGCTGCCGAAGCAGCCAAAGACCATAAAATGCTCGTCAAGGTCCCCTTGGCTTCGAAGCTTTTGACCCCAAGGCCTTGGCATCGATGACTCTCGCCCCTCGTCAGTCCTCAAGCCCTTGGCCCCAGATCACCCATTCGAGCCGTCTGTAACTGGGTTTCAGCGCACTTGACGCCTTCCAAAACACTTGCGGGAAATGTCAAAGTCGGATTATTCTCTCCGAGGCGCGAGCTGACCTTGGCTGAGCTAGCCAAGTCTTAAGGAACATCATCGCATCCCAACGTCAAATCAAAACCATGTGCGACTGGAAGGAGTTTCTCTTCATCTGCAACCACTCGACTCTCAGGCTCAAGTCGTTCTGCCGCTTTGCCCGAAACGACCCTGATCATCAATGCTACGGAGTCAAGGTTTTACGGAACTCGTGGAGGCAGGGCGTGCTGTGTGAAAAATGGGGGAAAAGCTGAGCTGCTGGTATAGCCGGTCGCGTACTAGTATCAAAAGAGGGACGATCCTATACAGGGCTGTCCCGACGGTGGGATAGAGCGCTGGGTGATGGGCATGTTCAACGCCAACGAGGATAGAAGCCATTTTTCAGGCGCAGATAGAATCATATCGAGTTGATAAGTATTCGACGCGTCAAGGGTTGGACCGAATAGGCTTGGGAAGATTCCTCTGGTCCACCCTCTGCCGACATCGTCATTCTGAAAGTGTATTAAGTGGTGGCCGGAGCGCATTGGGCCGTCCGCTCACGACTCCGTAAGAGTCGAGAAGCTCCAGCAAGCTCCAGTGTGCAGGGCAACCGAATTGGGCTGCTGCACCTGCCAGACCCTTAAAGAGTTGCTCAACGATGATGAGGGGAAGACAAAAATTCACCGCTTTTCGCGATGTTCTTTCCAACAAGCGAACAGCCCGACAGAAGGTATTCTTGCCAATGGAAAGCCGGCAGGCGGCAGAGACTGTTACGTGAGGTAGTTTGATATCTTCTAGAACCTCTGACCCCTACCCCCTGACGCCAAAAAAAAGTTTCCATGGTGCAATGATGTGAGATGCCCAACCGAGACAGTTTGACATTGATGGAAGACTCAGAGGGGTTACATGTGCCCCTGTTTTCGGGCGTCATCTCGGAAGTAGACGGGGAGGGGCAGTCTCGGTATGGCTTCAATGCCGGTTTCCGTGGTTTTCGGGAGGGGTTTGCCCATGCAAACAGCCGGGATGGTTACTTGGACCAGGACAGTCCGATAGGTTAGTCAGTTTCTGGTACGTGAGGGTGCAGTTGGCACCAGGTGCTTCTCGGAAATCAAAATCGGGGCACGCTTGGAAATACGGCGCCCTCGATTCTGAGCTATCGTTGGAAGCGCGAGTTGGGAAGGGGCTTTCAAGGTTGAGATTTAGCGGGATGCCTCGTCACATTGTACTCAAGCGAGTAGTGGTGCATGTTTATGATTTTTGGCCGACTGACGACGAGTTTTCAAGGGATCGCACCGGGAAAGAGGCAGGACTGGTCCGGAGGAGGGAGCCTGGAAAATTTGGAAGCCAGCTTGTAAGTCATGTGAGAGGCCAAGCAGCGCACAATGACCAGCAGCTCAGGCCGCTCGCTCATAAACAACAACCCGTTGGAACAGGGAAGAATATCTATTCTAGGGTAGCAGACTCTGCTAGCCCATGTTGGTGGCACCCTCGACGACTCCTACAACATTATACCGCTTGGAAAAAAAGGTCACCCAATCGTCGAGGGTGCTTTTCTCTTTGTCGGGCAGGTCCTGCCACTCAGCCTGAACGTCTTCAGGCTTGGTGGAAGTCTTTCCAAGAGCCCTGGAGGCATCTTTGCCGGCAAAAACTGGCTCCATGACGGCATCGATCAGTTTCCAAGGGGGGCCAAGGTGTGGCAAGGAGATGTGCCCAGGGTACGTCAACGACAACATACCGTGATAAGAGCCCCCGGGCTGATACGCCTTGTTCCCCGTCACATCGTAGACTTTGCCCTGTGAGACTGTCAGTCTCGGGTGACGCGAGCGCAGCCCGCACCGCCACGGAGAGAGGAGACATGCCTTGATTGCTACGTAGCACTTTGCACCGTCAACGCCTAAAGGCCGGCGGGGTCAGCGGCCAGAAAAGAGTCTTCAGAGCACGCAGTCGGATGGGCAATGCGATGGAGCATTCTGGATGGGAGCTAAGCTTTGTTTCCGTCCATGCGCCATCGTGTGTGCGGGCCGGCTGCCTGACTAGGGCGTGCACAGTCGGGCCTCGGGCCGGGGGCTTCGGGGGCTCTGGGCTCCGGCGTGATACAGCTAGAAACAGAAGGTTTCCCTACCGGTTGTCTTGGCGAGCTCTGCAGGAGATAT
>KN173729.1:465070-524615 GCA_000758425.1 Nilaparvata lugens yeast-like symbiont | reverse complement strand
CACGACGCAAACCATGAACAAAAAGGGCCATCTGGTCCATTGTTCTTCATCTTGCTCGGACAAGTGGCTCGCGAAACATGGAGAATTTTAAAAAAATAAATTTTCTACATGTCAGTTATTTAAAATAAGAAAAAGCTCGTGAGCCTGCGCACGAACGGGGCCAAGTTTTGATGTGAATTTGCACATGAAACTCTGAAAGAACTAAATTATCGTTGAACAACTAGATTTAACCAATGTTTTGGTCCTAATTTTTAAAAATACTCCAATGCAAGAATTATATTTGATATATTGTTAGTTTTTGAAATCTGTTGGTTGGTGAGAAGCTCACGGCTTTATAAGAGTACCGGACCAAATCTCCAAGAAAAATCAACCTACCCTCAAGCCATGAGTCAAGTCAAGCGCAAACTAAGCAGCCGCACGAGACCCAAGAGTTCATTACGCCACCTTCTTCGTCAAGAAGTCCAAAAAATCATACCATACCATACCATCCTCTTTCCTGTCGGATTCTTCTCCCTGCATCGACAAGGCCGAGGAGCTTGGCCATACCTGGCGACACTGACAGATACAGACATGGTTTTACACAGGCTTCCATTCCCTGTATCAGCTCACTGCTCCGACCGATGAGATGATGGAACGCCTGAAATTATGAAGAATCTCCCGCCCTCTGTGAGCCCATATCGCAGCTTTTCGCTTGTATTTTGCAAGAAGCTGACACGAGCTTCCGCAGACGCCAACTCCACGTCGGTTCATGGTGGCAAAGCGAGCAGCCCAATCCTCCACATCGACACCTGGGCTGCATTCACAGTTCCAATCGACGCCGCAATTCACCTCCACTTCTGTGCCGCGCCCTACTCAATGGAGAGATGCCGGAGTTGAGGATGTCGACGAAGACGATGAAACACCAGCAGATGAGAATTTTGCAGGTTACACTAGGACGAGTACGCAAGATTCCATCGACATAGACTCAGATACTCTGACCGAGTCGCACGAAATTGAAGTCGACTCAGAAAACTATGAGCCGAATCTGATGTTAGAGTCTGATGCCGAGCTCTCACAATATGAACACTTTTCCCCCGAAGGCAGGAAGGCCAAGAGACGCAGGCTGTTCATTTCTCCTGCAGACGAATCAAGCTCGTTAACACACCGCGACGCCTGGCCTGAATTCGCATCTCGCGGGGAAAACGAAGACCTTGATGACACGCCGAACAGCGCGAAAACCGACAGTGACGAGGATATCGAGGCAGCGGCGGCGATTGCGGAATCCTCGAACCAGCCCGTCTTCCAGCCCCCGCCGCGGTTCAAGCTCGCAGACAGCGGTGTGGCCGGCGATGATGAGGATCTGCGAGCCGCTATGTCGCTGCAGCGCTCGGGAGCCCAGTACTTGCCTGATGGGCTAGCTGCCGGCCTCCAATCGTGGCTTTCGGAACTCAGAGGCTGGGACAGCCCCTTCTGCGCCGACGGCTCTACGCTCCACGTTATTGTGGACAAGATCCGACCAAGCCGGCGAATGTGCCTGGTGCAAAGCCGCCCCAGGGATGGTGAGAAAACGCGGAGGTTTATTTTGGCCGGTCAGGGCAGACCGACAGGGCTGGATAAGAGTGCAGCTATGACGGCGGATAGCGGCGTTGTCATAGGACAGCCGCGGTGGGACGTCGACCTGGACGGAGAGGTGTGGACGGTAGCGTGCGATTGGGCTGTAACCTGACACCTGGCCCAGATTCCCGTGGTGATTACTACGCGTGATTTCACGGCAGCCCCAGAGGGCTCGATAGGAGGGAAGATAGCGAATGACAGACGCGGGCCAGGCAGGCAGAGTATGAGGCTTTCACAGTACGGATTTAGATGGCACAAGAATAATCGAGGCAGAAGTTATCTCTGGGTCTCAGCCAGCTCTGACTCTTGGTTCGCATCTAGGTACCGCCGATGACAGCTTGTACGGAGCCACAGCAGCTCAACAAGGCTTTCATAGTCATTCCCTCGCCGTACCTAGGCCGCTCGAACAATATCTAGAGTGAGTAGAAAAGCCGCCTTGGCCGAACGACCGTGTTGGTTTTTCATCAGAGTCGGCGGAAGGATGCGCCACTCTTCAGTTGCCCTGGGATTCGCACCGCTATAGCCGCTTTGCAGAATCTAGCCAACGAAGGACAGAGAAGAGATATCGAGCCCCTCCTGCTTGTCGTTTGATAGGCCTTTGGGGCTTTGCCTGGCTTCGGGGTATCATGGCGGAGTAGGGTCGGAACTGCTCTGGAAAATGTTTAGAGAACAAAGCAAGCAGGCCAAGAAGAGCGCAGCTACTTGCTCCCATCACCGGGGGTTTCACATGGGGAGTTTTGGGGGGGAGATTGAAAGCCCATGAGGTATTGGTTTCAGTCCTTTGGCATTCTATTTCCTCATCGCCACCGTGGCAAAGTTGGAATCGTCAACGGTGAAGTCTCTTTCAATCGCAGTCTGGAACGAGTGGCATTGGAATCTTCCCGAGGTTACCATGTGTGGACTGGCTATCCGGTCAAACAATTGTTGTCAAGATTGGTCAGCGACCGCGTTGTGAAATGGCTGTGGCATGCTTCTGGCTACGTTGAGGCCCGTCAAACCACCGAAAGGGGGGGAATATCGGCCGCTGCTTCTTGCTGGCGGTCGGCCACTTTCTCTTGAAATCGAGGTTAAGGTTTGGCTCTTGTGGGCTCAATCGGCGGTCGGGTTCGTTTCGACCATTGAATTTGTGACGGCCATTTACTCAGCAAGTCAATTTTTTCGAGACATTTGGGACGACAGCCTAATGTGGAGTCACCACTCAATCATTTTCATCACCTTCTGGCCTCGTTGACTGCTGGGCCTTGTTCTGTATATACACGAAGGTAAAAGAAAGCATAAGAAAGTCGTCGCTGCAGACAGACGAACAGTGCCTGGACCCTCGTCAGCCTCTCTCGTGCCTTAAAATGGTAATCATGATCAGCGCGGCGGCACGTATGCGCGTTGTCTCGACTCCCCCCTTTGCCTTTGAAAAAAAAAAACCCGTCATCGGGAGCCAACTCGAAAATGCCGTAGGATTGCGCGGAGATCGAGGTAAACAGAGAAATCAAGTAAAACGTGAAACGCCGAGTCGTGCATTTTGTACTGCCGGCTGTGCCCTAACGCGTCCATGTCATTGGCACATGACAGCAGCCTCGGTAATCATGGTGGCCCCTTCTGACCTTCCATCAGCCTAAGAGGCGCAGTTCATCGGAGTAGGTTTACCTGGAAATTCTCCCACGGTCGGGCCAGCCCCACATGCATGTTCGAAAGACGTACGCTATTATAGGGTATTCTCAAACGGGCAGGAAGCGGTTGTTGACGATAATAGAAAAAAACTCAAGGGCGAAGAGAGGCGGTAGAGGGAAGGGAGTAGGCACAAGAGTGGAAGCCAAACGTGGTCACAACCGATGCTTGGGCTTTGGCGAGCGTGCCGAGTGAAATCCAGTAGTTTTGATCTCGCTTCAACCATAGGCGAGGTCGAATCCGGTCCGGTGGCCAGAAGATGTGGGCTCCGTGTCCTTGACTTGGTGTAGCATGACTGAAGGCAGACAGGGCCTGCCGTGTTGCTCTTCCCGTGCCCAGCCTCCTATGTCCGTATCGACCCAACCCATCCAGTTGTTATACAGCCGATTTGGCGGCTCCGCTCGATAGTACCATGTCGTGCCTTGATAACGTCGCTCTCAACCCCAGCCCATGGGGCTCCCACGCCCGCCGCACTCACTATTGGAGCCCGGGTTAAACCAGCTGTTAAGGAAGTCGCCCTTCCAGTCACGGTCCATGAAGACAAGATGAGGGGCGAAGACGGCCTTGAAGCCATGGAGAAGAGCAATGGTCTGTGGCGTCATTTCCGAGGCTACGTGATTGCCACGCATATTCTCAACATGCATGATGTCTAACAGCCGCCTAGAGACGCGCGACTGTGTCACAATGGTGGTTCGACGCGGAAGGTCCAAAGAATCGTGGTTCGCATCTTTGAGTCCCCAGACATGCTTGCCGATGATCCACTGACTGTCGACGGGATCGAAAATGGGTTCCGATGGAAATGAAATCTGCGTCCTCGCCGACGCCCCATTCATAGTCATCGTCTTTGTGTGACTTGACAGGGGGCTTGGGGCCTACAGGGTTGAAGGGCAGATCCATGGGGCCCCAGACAGTGTCGTCACCGTGCCGGCTTGCCACCTGCTCCCTAAAGGCTGTGTTGTAGTCGCCGTGGTATTCTGGGATGTACCAACGCTCGTTCCTCTCCCACAGGTACTTGCGGGGCTGTTGCTTGGCGAAAGTAGCCAGCTTACTGAGAAGGTCGTAATGGTGTCCAGTATAGCGAAAGTCCATTTCCCAATTCCAGATGAAATCGAATTGCGGGTGATCGTGGCTGAATTTTTGAACCGACAGCCACTGGGCCGTGTGAACACTCCTTTCTTCGTCATTGAGTTCGGTGTAGATATTCCAGACCTGTTCGTCGTTCCAGATGTCAAGGAACAGCTGTGACCGGGAGGTCGAACAGGTGCTCGAAAGATTTATTAATCTAATAACTTCTATGAAGAAGGAAAGGAAGGAACAGAGCCCATAAGAGACGGTGGTGATCTAGATATATATACGTCCGGGAGTCCTACTAGGGTGTTGGTCCGTATGGATGAGTGGACCCTTAACATCACCTCTCTCCTCCGGAAAAATCGGGGTCATCTCCAATGTCGCCGTCGTCGTTTGTATTGTTTTCCTTCTCTTGCGTGTGGTTCCCGTGTACGAGCCTGTGCCTTCTCCAACTTCGTCGTCGTTCCCGTATTGTTTGATGAAAGCTTTGAACGCATCTGTCAATCTGAGATTTTCCCTCGGTTCCCAGGAAGTTTCCTTGTATCCGGTCCACTTTACGAGGACCTTTCGCCTGCCACCGATATTTGCGGCGTGGACTATTCGTTCAACACCCCATAAGGGGGACCCGTCATCGGTCAGTGGAGGAGGTTGCTCGTCATCTTGCTTCTGCGAGGGGAGAGGGTCACTGGGATCGCGACGCAGCAGGTCGACATGGAACGTGTTATAGACGCCAGAGGGTACGTTCAGTCTATAGACGTCGGGGGCTACCATTCCGACAATCTCGTACTTTGCGTTGACCCACGAAAGTTTCTTCTTGATTTGAGGTGTGGAGACGTTGCGTAGGTTTAACCAGACTCTATCGCCAACGCGCAGTTGCTCGGCCGGGCGCCGCTTCCTGTTTGCCTGGTCTTCCATGATCTGCTGAGCCGTAAGCATTGCGGCTTTGGCCAGCTCTTGGCCCTCCCACAGGCGGCGAACAAAAGTTTCGGCTCTAGCAGCAGGGGTTTTTGGTTGACGAAGCTCGAGGTGTAACCTGCTGGATAGGCTCTACGTGGTATCCGTGGGTGAGAAAGAATGGGCTCAATCCTGTAACGGAGCTGGGTCTATTGTTCAAGGATAGCATGGCCGCGGGTAGTAAAGCTGCCCAGTCGGTCTGGGCGTAAGATATGTAGGCACGCAGGAAAGCGAGTAATTCTTGATTCCACCGTTCGGTTGAGCCATCGCTCTGGGAGTGAAAGGCCTTGGAGAGGCGTTGTTCGACGCCTACTAGCTCGCATAAGCGCGTCCAGAACCGACCAACCCAGTTTGAACCACGGTCTGATGTTAGGGCTGAAGGGAAACCGTGGAATCGCCAGTGGTTGTTGACGAAGGTTTCGGCGCAAGCCTCCGCTTCCATTGATTCCATAGCTTCAAGCGTCACGCTGTGGAGTAGATGACCTGTTATAGCCATCAGAAAATGACGTTTTTCGCCTTTCTCCGCCGGTAGCTCCGTCATGAAATCGATTCCAAGCTCACTATGGTAGCGGTCAGGCACTGGAAGTGGTCGCAGGAGGCCTTGAGGTGCTTGGCGGCTGGACTTAGATCTGCTACATATACCGCAGTTCCTCACAAATTGTCGAACATCGAGGTATTGGCGTGGCTAGTGGTAGCTGCGCGCTAAAGCTGCAAAGGGTGCCTTCCCGCCCTGGATGACCCGATATCTGGGAGTCATGGGTTAGCTGAATTAGGGTAGTTCGGAGAGGCTCGTGGTCGGGGATTAGCAGCGCGTTGCGGTATAAGAGAGCTTTCCTGGAGTCCAAAGAACAGTCAGGGAGTTGTATTGCTGAATCCGTCCCGCTGGGTAAGAAGCGGTCGCCTCTGGCTACGGCGCTGTAGGCTCGCTGATAGGATTGGTCCTTCGCGATTGCGTCGTTCCATAATCTTTGGAGTTCGTGGTTCTCAAAGAGCTGGGTGCCGTCTGGAGGGACTTGATTTTGAGTTGTACTGGTTTGGCCGGTAGCTGTAATAGCCTGACCTTCATCGGCCTCAACAGGGTTTTGCGATAGGGTAGCCTGGCTGTTGGTAGCATGGGCGCTCGCTACCGTTGTGAAAAATGCTGTGAGCTTCATCGTGTCATCGGTGACGACCATCGAGGGTGACAGCCAGCGGTCCTTAATGAGCCGGAATTGTCTGCTATTGAGACGCTCGTCACCTGTACCATAGGGCTTATCTTGAGGGCGCCTGGATAGCGCGTCAACTTTGGACGAATCTTTGCCGGAGCGAAATTTGATGGTGAAGTCGAAGGACGATAGTTCCTCTGCCCAGTGTACTTGGCGTTCGGAGAGTTTTCTCGTGGTCATGAAGTATTCTAGATTTTTATGATCAGACAATACGACAAAGGATTGGGCGACACTGCGGAGCTCTCCACGAAAGTGCTTGATAGCGGAAGCTATGGATAGAAGTTCCTTGTCATGTATCTCGTAGTTCGCTTCTGCCGCTGTCAATTTTCTGGAGAAGAAACCCACCGGCCAAAGTAGGTTGTCCTTTCCAACTTGTGAGACTATCCCTCCGATGGCGTAGCCAGAGCTATCGGCTTCAAGAACTGTAGGGAGAGTGTGTTCAAAAGTAGCAAGTACAGGTGCGCAACACAAAATTTCTTTCATACGGTTGAAAGCCTCGCGATGGGCGTCATCCCTGCGCCATGGGGCTTTGTGCTTTGTTAGCTGGTTGAGGGGGGCAACGATGTGTGAGAAGCAGGGAATAAAATCGCGATAAAAATTTGCGAAGCCGAGAAAAGATCGTACGGCAGCTACATTTCCAGGTTCTTCCCATGCGCGAATCGCTTTTACCTTTTCCGGGTCAACTTTGACGCCTACGCCTGTCTCGATGATAAAGCCTAGGTATTTGAGTTCCTTCACAGCGAACTCGCATTTGTCAATATCAAGCTTGAGTCCCGCTGCTTCAAGGCGCCGTAGTGCCTTTTTGACCTTGTCGAAGTGATCGTTCAGGTCCCCGTCCGAGTAAATAATGATATCGTCGAGATAGGCTGAGCAAAAGACGTCGAGGTAATCTCCCAATACCGAATTTATCCACCTTTGGAATGCCGCTGGTGCACCACAAAGTCCGAAGGGGCACACTAACCATTCATATAAGCCTTGACGAGTGCGGAAAGCTGTTTTTTACTCGTCACCTTCCTGAATACGCATTCCGTGGAAGGCCGCTCTTACGTCCACTTTGGTGAGCCAACGCGCTTGGCCGAGTGTCCTCAAGGTTTCTCGGATCAAAGGGAGAGGATAGCGATCTTTTATGTGACGGCATTGAGGCCTCTATAGTCAACGCATAAACGGAGGCCCCCTCCTGGTTTGTGCGCAAAGAGGACCGGTTAACTGGCTGACGAGTAGCTCGCTCGAATCCATCCCTTGTCCAGCAGGTCTGTTAACGTCTTGCGGAGTACTAAAAGCTCCTCTTTCGACATGTCGTAAAGCGGACCATGGGGCGGCTGTTTCTCGTTACAGGTTTGGTCTTTTTCTAGATTTATGGCGACATCAACGCCTGGGCGGTGGGGAGGCAAAGTCTGGCTTGCGTCACCAAGGAAAACGGAGGCGTGTTCAGTCAATTGATCTGGGAGTTTTTTAGCAATCTCTGCCCTTGAGAGGGTGGGCTTTATCTTGATTTTTTCCAAGGCTTTGTTAATGTCTGTCATGGTCACAGAAGCGACGGTAATATCGTCGCCTCTCTTAGTCGCACGCTTGACCAAAGCCTTGAACGTTTGGGCTGACACGATAGTGCCTCTGGCACGCGTGGTTCTCTGGCGGACTTCTTCACGATCCATCCACCCTGATTCATAAACGCGTACGCGGTCAGATGGTTGGGAGCCAATGCGCAGTTGCCGTTTGCCTGCTTTGTACACGACGCTGTTGGCTTCCGCCCATCCTTTGCCGAGGATGAGGTTGTATTGCAGTCGTGGTACAATGTACCCCCATAGACGTTCTCTTCGGCCGTTGATTTCAATGTCGGCGTAAGTTATTTGTGTAATCTTCGTGTCATGAAGAGCGGAGTCGTCGTCTCGAGCGAGCTTCAAGGCGCGTTCCGAGACGGGGATGAGTGGGAGAGAGTGTTTGTTGACGAACGCATCGTTAAAAGCAGAGTACGGGAGGCACCCTGTATCAAAGAGTGCTTGTGTAGTAAAAAGATCATTTAATAGCACATCTATTAAAAACGGTTGGCTGTCTAGAACTGGGGAGTCTCCTTGATTTAACCCCTGAGCACGACTTCGCTCAGAGGTTAGGCATTTCCCTGACGTCCTTGTCCGCCTCGCACAGGCCTTTCCCCCTCAAAATATCTGTAGCAACATTTACGCCACGCGTGTGAGGGCTTCTCGCCGCATCGAACGCAGGCACCTTCGGCTAGGCACTTGTTCCTCACCTCCTGAGAGGCCGAGGGGGCGAATGGGCGAGTGTCCGATTCGAACTTCCTGACTCGACGACCTCCTCCTCTCGATCCACGAGCGGGGTCCATTGCTGCAACAACGGCAGCGACAATCTGAGAGATCTCAGTGGCGGTGGTTCTCGGAAGGTCTACAGATGATGCCAAGGCGTTTACGCCGCCCATGACGATGTCTCCTTCTTTATCGAGGCGAGGTAGAGGCGGGGCTTGGCCAGTCAACTGGGTTTCGTGTGCCATGGTCTGAGTGGTGGTGACGCCCCTATTAGTATCGACAAAGATCGTTGTCGTAGGGCCTGTGGTACGATGTTTGAACTTTGGCAGGGACTCCAGCCCTATCGCCACGCTCGTGACAGCCTTGACAAAAGCGCCGTAATCGTGGAGAGATACATCGCCTTTGATGGCGATTGCCTCCTGCAGCTCCTCGCGGAGGGCGTCACGAAAGGTGGTCACTCTCGCAACACCTCTGGGAGTAGCCAGGTCTCTAGCCTCGTTGCAAAAGCGTTCAAAGCTGGCCTTGAATGAGGCAAAAGTTTGTCGGCTACCCTCTCGGTAAGTATAAACCTTTCTCATCGCCGACTCTTTTAAGTCCGTTGACAAGAAGGCCTCTTCAAGGTGGGCGAGCCACTGATTCGGGTCCCAATACAACTGCTCGCCATCGTCCCCGGTTGCTTGGTCTAGGCGGTCCTGTATCCACCCGCTGACAACGGGTTGCTGCTCAGCAGGGATCTTCTTGAAAATCTTCCCGCACACGAACTGAGGCCCTCCCCGACGGGCTACTAGGTCGGGATCTTGCAATGAGGAACGAATGCTCATTACCCAGCCGTTGAATGACGCCTGGGCTCCATCCCAGCGGGCGTACTCAGTATAGAGACGCACGGATGCTGGTATGGCAGGGACAGGGTCAGGGGCAGTGATTTGGGTTCGGGGGTTGGTGTTGGTAGGGACAGGGGTTGAAGCCATGTTGAGGCCGGAAATTGCGGTAGTTTGATTTTTGTTGATATTTTTATTTTCTTGCGCGGCGCTTGCGTAGGCAGCAGCGGTCACCGGAAGTGGCCTCGCAAAGTTGCCTCGTGCAGGTAAGTCTGGCGCTGGCGCGTCGTCATCTGATGAGTTATCGTCTGATGAATCGACGAGTCGTGGTGGTTCCCTAAACTGTAGCAGATTGTCTTTTTGGCCGTTGTTTGCGGCGGGAGGAGTGCTCATGGGCAAGCTTGCTGCGATTAAAAAAGAAGAGAGGAGCGCGGCCGTGAACAAACGCTAGGCCGTCGAGAGGGATGTTAAGTTCGTGTGAGTGGTGAGAACATGAGGAATGAAGGATAGAAGTTGTTTAGATATGTCAAGGAACAGCTGTGACCGGGAGGTCGAACAGGTGCTCGAAAATTTTATTAATCTAACAAAATCCATGAAGGAAAGGAAGGAACAGAGCTCATAAGAGACGGTGGTGATCTAGATATATAAATACGTCCGGGAGGCCTACTAGGGTGTTGGTCCGTATGGATGAGTGGACCCGTAACACCAAGCGGCGGTGGATGGAGCGTATCCCGTCGCGGCCTCGGCTTAAAAGGCCCTGGGTGCTCTGCAGGTTTGGTGCTGGCCCGGCCTGATGTCCCCTTCCCCGACCATCAGCCACAATCCTGCCCCCTTGAGCCGGGGCGTCTGAGGCAAACTGTCGGCCGAGCGACAAATCGACCAGTGACCCGGCCGCAATGTGGAAGCTCCTCGGTCTCTTTTACCTCCTCGACGGCTTCTCTCGCGCTGCCGCTCCGGCCTGCAAGTGTGCGACGGCAGAGAGCGGGCCTGGCAGCAATCCCTACAAGGCGTACCGCCTTGCGACTCCTTCATTCTCCAGGGCGCCAACCAAAACGTCTTCAACAGCGCGGGAGCTTCCTTCGTGATCAAACCAGGCTGCAACAAAAAGCTCAGGCTCTCTACCGTCTGTGTCCAAGACTACAGAACCTTGGCCGACACCGACAACACCCCCGATGCCGTCCTCGACAACTTGCTCAAAACCCCTGAAAGCATCACGGTGAAAGGCTTGGGTTCGGGCACCCATATAATCGTCGCTGATTCCAAGAGTGAGGATGGCATTTTCCTTCATGCGGAGTTCCATCTCGCCATGGGGTCCGTCAATATGCCCCTCCTCGTGTAGGACATGGACGGCTCACCTGCCGTTGCTGCCAATGTGACCGCCGTCTTCGACAACTATTTCCAGCAACATCAACTCACCAATTCGTCTGGTATCGCCGTGCTCATCAACTTGCCCATGGAGAGCGTTAAATTGGGAGCGATTATGGCGGGTAGGCAGCCGGCTTCAAGCCGCGATATCATGGCATCCTCGCAAATTCAAACTCTCATCCTCGGTTCCAAGTCACCAAGTGCCGCCTTGGCCTCGGATCCAGGTCATCAGGCTGCCGAAGATGGCAACGGTAGCAATTCCAGTCGAGCCATTTTGCAGCCAACGTGCCAGATGCCCCTCCCAAGTCCTGCGACTTTTACACACGATGCGCCGAAGAGTCCTTGCACTGTGGTCCGGAAGGCTACCCCATACGTTATGGGCAAAATAGCTGCGACAAGTTTGTAGGCCGGCTTGACAAGTTCAGTTCCAACGGGCAAAAATGGATATTTCAAACCATGCACTGCTTGCAGAAAGCTCTTGTCGAACCCATTACGGAGAGCAATGCGACGTGCCCGTCGATCCAGGACGCAGCCTTTGCTTCGCACGCCAACTGTTACATCGATAGCGGTTTCTGTTCCGTCTATCAAAGACTGGAAAGAAGTTGTCCTGACTGTCAAGTCAGACATCTTCCAAGGCGCCATTGGCCAGGTCATCTCGACCGCCACCGGTTGCGTACACTGGTGGCTCTTCGGCCGAGGTTAAAAGACTTGGGGTCGATATCCGGTGGCGAGTGGCGTTGGCACCGGAACAGCTTTCTAGATTTATACAGACCCTTGCCGCTGCTGTGCGCCCGTCCATGCGCTGCTTCTTCCCGGCAGGGTTTGTATGTAGCGCCTTGCTTTTCTCAAGCTTGGCCGGCGAGCCAATGCATTCAACCTTGTCTACTGAGTGCTCGAGTGAGTTGAGCCGGTCTACTCGTCCTCGTGCTTGTTCGAAGGGGTCTTACCGGGCGCGGATGGCTCGCATGGAAGTCGGCTCGTAGCCGGTATAAGAAACTGTGTGCTGTATTCAAAGTCGGAGCCAGGCCCGCCAGAGCAGTAAGCACGTATGTTGCCGGTGTAGGCTATGCGCGGGCACCGATGAGATTTGCACATGACAGCGACGACTGATTCTCGACGAGGTTCCTGTGGCGGGCCATGCCACATGCCGTCACAAGGTGGGGCAGCCGGAGAGAGGCGCACGGACGGGTTTGGCAACAAGCCTGGACAGTACGTATTTGTTGTACTGTTCCGGAATGGCCGCGATGATGGCAGTCAGGGGCGGAATAGGCGTAGAGTGTTGAGATTGATGTTGCGAGATGGGCGGCCGCCCTTGTTCGCCTCATGGTCCTTGATCAGGGCGTTTGCGACCTCGGCGCAACAGCCAAGAAAGCGTTCGCTTTCGGGCGCAAACTCGACGCCTTTTCTTGTTGCGGCCATTGTAATCGTCGCCATGGCGCGAGGGTGGGGGTTGAAGCAAAACGGTGTCAAGAATATGGCTCTTCAGGAGGGAGCGGCACTACAGTTTTTTGTGCTCGCCTGATCCACGCCTCTCTGTTGAGGCTTGCGCGATGCTCCGAAGTCTTCTGGTTGACGAGGTCCATACGAGTACATTCAAGTTGAGGGGGCAAAAGGCCTCGCACTTGCGGGACCCACTATTGACATTTGGGCAGCCGCCTCGGAAAAATCCTGCTGCCGCTTGCCCGCTGGCACCCGAACAAAAGTCGTCAAAGCTCTCTTTTCGCCTGCAGGGATCAAACTGAATGGCATCCGTGTTGAGATGGTCGACATTGAGACAGCTCGCGAATCTTCTTTCCTCCTTCTTGGCTGCTACGCGGGAATGCCATCCGCGCCAACGCGTCTGCCAGTCTGTTGTTTGTAGCTGGCCGGCGGGCTGTCTAGACAGCCCCGCGTCGCCTGTGCATCATCGTCTTAGTCTCTTGGCCGGTCTGCTTCCTGACTGATGCGGCCCGCGACTCGCCAAGGCAGACCAGCCGGGCCCCGGCACAAACTGCCCACGGCCACGGACCATCCGGCCCCCGTGTCTTCGCTCTACATACGTGATGCTGCGCGCTTTGATCGCTGCCGCGTCCTCCGCGTCTTCCGGACCCAGCCTATGACGCAGAGCACGAGGCCCTGTGGTGCGCCAGCCTCGGGCTTGCTTTCCCTCCTCATCGCCGCAGATAGAGAGGGGCGACAATCGGACGAGCCAGCCGCCTGCCGGCTCTGCCTGAAAGGGCGATCCAGGGGGCGATCTGCACGTCTCGCGTGTCTGTTCCCCCTTAGCCAGTGTGACCAGATCAGCGATTAATCGAAATGCTTAAAATCTATCTCCAACGTCTTGTCCATTCCTCCTCCTGCGCCTCGCTACTCCTCTGCATCGGCTCCTAGTTATTACTTGTCTCGCCGTCCACTCTCTTTTCTCTCTCTTCTACTTTTCCTATTTCCGCATTTGCTTAAATTCGTCAACTGGCTTGTTGTGTGTTTATTCCCCGAAATCTCCTGCTCTCTCCTCCCAATCCTTCTCATCCTTCGATTCGTCAGCCCATGTCATTTTTTTCTTCGTCAGCGCATGTGCATTGAGTTCGTACACCCCCCCTTCCTTCCTTTCGCTTTGGTTTGCAGTTCCTGGCTTTCTTGCTTCCTCTCCTTTCCGACCTCTCCCCAAACCACCAGCCCGCCTGTCGGGCTTCTCTCTTTCGCCTCTACCAGGCCAGCCGCTTGTCTCTTGCTTCCTTCTCGGTGAGGCTGTGTCCTTACGGTTCTCGATCGCTTTCGTCTGACGGCCAGACCGTTGTTTCGATCCTCGCCTGGACGCGCCACCATGCTCAACTCGCGCCGCGCCCTGGTCACGGCCGCCACCCTTGTCGGCCTCTTCTTCCTCCTGTTCCGATCGCACGACACGTCCATCCCTAACGTGACCAAGACAGCCGACTCGGCCCCCGGCGCTGCCGGTCAGCCTGGTGCTGCCGCCGCCGCCCCCCCCGACGTCCCTCGGCCTGTCCTGGCCTCGTCACCCCAGAAGCCCATGGTCGACTTGTCCCGTCTCCCGACGTATGAAAAGCTCGCCTACGCCTTCCCGTACGACCTCGACTCCAAGTTTCCCGCCTATGTATGGCAGACGTGGAAGACGACACCATCCGACGAGTCCTTCGAGTTCCGCGAACAAGAATCCTCATGGACTCAACAACACCTGGGCTTCATCCACCAGGTCGTTTCCGATCAGCTCGCCGACAGTTTTCTGAGCCTCCTCTACGCCTCCGTCCCCGAGGTGCTCGCCGCCTACCGCGCACTGCCTCTACCCGTCCTCAAGGCCGACTTCTTCCGCTACCTCATCCTCCTGGCCCGCGGCGGCATCTACTCCGACATCGACACATGGGCGCTCAAAAGTGCTCTCGACTGGATACCGGCCAAGATTCCGCGCGAGAGCATTGGCCTCGTCGTTGGAATCGAGGCCGATCCGGACCGTCCCGACTGGGCTGATTGGTACAGCCGCCGCATTCAGTTCTGCCAGTGGACGATTCAGAGCAAGCCAGGCCACCCCGTTCTGCGCGACATCGTCGCCCGCATCACCAACCAGACCATGGTTTTGAAAAATGCCGGAAAGTTGGCGAATTTCCCGGGCCACAATGTTATTGAGTTTACCGGCCCTGCGCTGTGGACCGACACCATCATGGACTACTTTAATGACGAACGCTATTTTGACAAAAAGAAGAGTGCCGGCAAAATCGACTGGCACAGCTTCACCGGCATGGACACGAGTAAGCGGGTCGGCGACGTCGTCGTCTTGCCCATCACCAGCTTCTCGCCGGGTGTCGAACAGATGGGGTCCAAGGACTACGACGATCCCATGGCCTTTGTCAGGCACGAATTCGAGGGTGAGTCTTTCGACGTTGCCCCGTCTACGCCACGCCATTGTTATCCGCGCCCGTACTGATTGGCCAACAAGGTACCTGGAAGCCGGAGAGTGAGCGGCACATTGGCGAAACCAAAGAAGTGAAGCCGGCGGCGTGATGACGTAGCCCGAAACGCCACACTGCCATTGCTTGCGACACCCCGAGTCGTCGCCCTCCTACCTGAAACCAGCGCATGGCCCAGGCAATATAGCCCAACTCATCATCATCAGCTGCGAGACTCCCATGCTGGTGCGGAAACTGGTGCTTGCCGTGGCATCTGAGCCCAAGAGACTGGGCCGTATCGTGCCCAAACGAGTTTTCTGTGATGTATCTGACTGACAGCCCAGGGAGAAAATTGGGAGTTTTGGTTTCGGAAAAGACTTTTTTTGTTAGTGGAATCGCCAGTGACAGAGCTCTTTTGCCTGCCCGACCGCACCGCATCAGTCGGTCGCCCGCAGAAATAAATCAGGGGCGCAGGAGTCTTTGCGTGCGAATCTTCATTCCTGAATGTTTTGCCCCTTTGATTTCTTCTTTCTTGCCATGCTTGGCCCTTGAAGTGGCCTCCTGGCGCGCGGCAGAAGGTGACCGGCGTTATTTTCTCGGCCCTCACCCTCGTTGCTTTTTATCTCACAGCAGGCCAAAACGCCAATGGCAGCATTGCGCGCGCAACCGGTTCGGCTGCGTCCCTTAGCCGAGTCGAGGAGCTAAGATGATAAAGACTGAATAAATCCCGAAGAACGTGCTGCCCGCGCCTTTTGGCCCCATTCCGGATACGAGCGACGCGTGTCCCCCCTTGTTTGTGCCTCGTCCCATGACGGGGCGGCCGAACTCCGCCAAGAGCTGGCCGCCGCCTCGATCGACACGGTCTCGATCTTTTCTATGTCGCCTTCTTCCAGCATCGAGAGCTTGTCGTGGCGTGTAGTTGCCTCGGCGGCCGGCGGCCGCCTCCTCACCACCGTTGACCTCTTTGCCCGGTCTACCCGGACACGTCCCACGCCCAAGGCTGAAAACTCCGACTTCCAGCAGTCTAGTCGCGGTGGTTCGACTTCCACAATGTGAACGCTCGCACCCGCCAGGCCCCATGCGGCCAATGCGCTACAGATGCCCATGACGAGCCCCGTGTCAGACCATGCCGGTGCCTAAACTGCGCCGGACCTCGCCCCTCCTAAACGCCGATGACCCAGCCCGTCCTCGCCGAGAATGAGGTGCCTTTTTTCCAAACAAATGATGCAAGCCATAAGGCCCACCGAGTGCAAGGCCTGAGATGCTCAGAACGTGGTGCCCCAGATGCCCGATGGCGCGCGGGCCGCAACCTCGGGACGCCCAGCCCCTTCTACTAACTTCGACGGGCCCGGCACGCGGGAACTGCCCGACCAAACCAGGACTGCGACAGTATCAATCAGTTTCTGAATGAGACTGTCATGACAGTTGGCCTCGAGTATCAGGCAGGCGGAGACTGTCAGTGGCTCCACAGTCTAAACGGAGATGACCTGACACGCAGGGCGATGATACCGGAGTGCAAAAGCGTCCCAGAGGACATGGACATCTTCTCCAAAGGATCCATGCCGACAACCACATCCAGACGAATGTCCTAGAAGTGCACCTTCGAACCGTTGCTCCGGCCTTTGAGGGCGGTCTGATGGATATCCAATCAGCCCTGCAGACACCCCGCCTTGATGAAACGCAACTCCTTTGCGACGCCACATCGCAGCACATTTCACGCTTCGCCTGATGACGACAGGGAGGCTGTGGCAGGTTCCGAGTCCAGCCACCCTCAAGGATGGCCCGACTGGTCCTCACGGCTTGAGACGTGCTTTAAAGAATCCCTGGACCTTGACTTGGGCGGAACAGTTGTTTGCATCAGTCCAAAAGACGCATGTCGATCCAAGCTGTCCAAGCTGTCCGAAAAGTGGGTGATGAAATCTAGTTCAACTAGATCACAATGGCCAAGCTCACTCGTCGGAAAAGGACGCCTGGTCGCCCGTGGGTTCCAGCAGCGCCAGGTCGTCGACTGACTATGACGAGACCTATACAGCAACCACCCAAGCACCCTCCTGGAAGACCATTATTGCATTTTCCGTCGTCAAGGGATACAGAATTCGACAAGGGGATGTAGTGCCTGCTGACTCCGACGATCATCTCCGGCACGGCGTGTATATGCTGCAATTCCAGCTGCTTGGTGATTTCTTCGCAGACCCTCGGCTCAAACATCTTGCCCATGAGACGGGATACAGCCTGGCGTCCATCATCAAGCTTAATAGGCCACTGCACGGCCTAAAGAAGGGGGCTCATGAGTGCCGGACCCGCCCTCAGGAAATTCTCTGCATCCTCGGCTGTGTTCCTTAAACAGACAATCCGAGGTCATCATCTTGACACACGTCGACGGTTTCCTCGTAGTTGGCCCTGATGACGCAGTCGGAAAGCTGTATGAGAGCATGAATGCTCACATCGACATGGCTGGCTCGGGCATTCCATAATAGTTCCTGAGCGTACGTCTGCGCGTCGACCACGATGAGGCCAAGGTTGCTGCCTCACAAAATACTCATGTCGACGAGCTACTCTGCAAACTCCATCACGACAACGCTGCAACAACTGTCGATTTGGCTGCGAAATCGCTCACCAGAATACGCCAGGATGATACAGAAATACCCTCAGCACCATCAACCACCATCTGATACACCACCGCCCTCGCCGCCATGTGTCCGCGACGCAACGGAGCACCATGAGATCGCATTTCATCACGTGTCCGGCGAAGAAAACCCTGCCGATAGCTTCACAAAAGCCCTGAGCTCCTCAGAGCACTCAAAGGAGGGAAATGACCATGGCTAGCTTTCTGTTGTAGGAGCATCGTGACCTCCATCCGCCACGAACGAGCGGCTTCCCGCCACACCTGATCGCCGCCCATGCAACACCTTGCAGACTCGACTGCCCTGTTAGTCATTGTGCATCAACCCGACCTCGTCCGGGTTGTCTCCTGGTGGAATTTTTTCCGGACTTTCTGCAATTCTTTTACGCCTTATGGGCTTCGGAAGCGCTGGACCGCGGTGCTAGTTTGAAACCGCGTCTGAATTGCTGGACTTTGACGAATGCTGATAGTTGGCGCGCCAGCACGTCTTGTGTTTACCGCTGCTACATGGATCATCGCTCCCTAGCCATTTATTTTCCCAATGAGCGGCCAAGCTTTGTAAAATCACGACCAAAGTACGTAGGAACGGACGGGATAAAGTGGCTTCGTTCATTCAACTAAGACTACAGACTGAAGCTGTCTATCTATATAGGTCGGCATCACGCATCAGTACATTGGTCAACACCATGTAATCTGGTCAAGCGCGCGAAGACGCCAACAAAGTTCGAGCGCGCGTAATATTCAGTAAAACCTTAAGTTGGAAGCGCGAAGATCGGGTGGCAAGCGTACGTTAGATATGGTCGGCCCTTCAAAGCCATCATGGACGCGTGCGCGTCGTGATTGAACCGTGCCTGCGGCAAATCTGGGGGCAATACATTGAGAAACAGTAATGATGCGATCGCGATCATGATACTGTTCAACCCTCATGGTATTGTTGAGTCTGTACTTTAACAGGTTTTCTGGCATCTCAACGCTGTGACTGAGCCCACTTCTAATATGCGCTTTAGCGATAACCCAACATAATTGCTGCGTAAAGGGATAAACCATGGCAAGCTTCATGGCATAAAATTCATCATGCGGCGTCAGCGCTCGCCACAGGCTGCAAAACTTTGGTGACCTGGGCACCAGCTCTGATGATGCGTTGTCCGGCGGAGTCGTTCATGTAGGTGACGTCCTTGTTTTCAAATTGAACTCGTTTCCATATCTCGACCTCGCAGCCGCCGCGAAGGACGCCGACGCGCAATGTGGACAACAGGTTGTGGGCGGCGTTGGAGTGGTTATAAACGCCACCATTAAAAATGGCCGTCGCATCTTTACCAATGGCAGAGGAGATGAGAGCCTTACCACCAGGATGGTCTTGAATGAAGTTCGTCACGTCGTGAATGACGCCGGCAATTGCAATGAGAGCCTTGCCGTTTTTGGCATTGTTGACAAAGTCGTCCCAGCTGACAGGGAGCTGTTCGAGAGGCACACCCCAATTGAGGCTGGCTCGCTTCTGGTCGAGCTTCTTCTGCATTTGTTGCACGCGACCCTTTTCAATCTCGTTGGTGCGGAATTTCTTCAGATCGTAGGCGAGGCCAAGCCACTTCCAGACACAAATAGACCATTTGGTCGGATCATATTGGTACCACTCAATGGCGTTGCGGTAGTCTGAAGGGAATTCGTGGTGGAAGTTGTGGTAGCCTTCACCCAGAGTGACCAGGGCGGTGATGACGTGATCACGCGGCGAGTTGCGATCGTCAAACGGCTGGTCACCCAGCCAGTGGGCGAGGGAATTGACGCAAAATGTGGCTTGCTGGACAAAGCAGATGCGCAGAATACCGCCGTATACGAACCCACCGAGCCAGTCGCCCCAGCCGAGCCCACAGACCACAGTGGGGAAGATGAGAGCCATGAAGATGACGGACTTGAGGTAGTTGCGGTGCTGCCAAACAACGATGGGATCCTCGTTGAGGTCGGTGATATCGGTACGGCCGGCGCGCTTGGGACTCTGCTTCATGACCATCCAGCCAATGTGGGAGTAGAGGAGGCCCTTACGGACAGAGTAGGGATCTTTTTCCGTGTCGGTATAGCGGTGGTGAGCGCGGTGCTCCCGGGACCACCAGCGGATCGAGCCTTCGACGGCGCCAGCACCGACAGCGGCAAGGTAGAGCTTGAGAAGCGTTGTGGCCTTGTATGAGGTGTGAGCCCATAAGCGGTGATAGCCTGGACGAAGAGCCATGGTCAGCACATCTCGTAACACGGCCGGCCCAGAGACCATGGTAGTAGCTACCGACCTGCGGTGATGCCGAGTCCGGTATTGAAATAGTAGATGACGGCAAAGAGGGCCGTATAAAGCTGCAGAGGAACCCAATAGGCGGATATGAACCCGATGAGGGGGATAAAGATTATGAGTGTCGTGTTGAGCCAGTTGACGTGCTTGTGCCAGTTCGACCAGGTTATGGGGGTATCGGTAATGTGAACCTTGTTTAAATCATGTTTGCCGGACCGCAGAGGTCTGTAGTCAGTGGTGCCGTCTGAAAAGGACTTTGCCGGAGCCTGCACGGCCGAAGACGATGGAGTAGAAGACATTACGAAACTTTCTGAGTCGGTAATGAGGCCCCTTTCTTTGCCGCCGAGCCGTTGTGTGCGAGTCCTATCGTCAATTGGAGTCTATGTCCGAACACGATATGAAGAATGGACAGGCGGGGATGCAGAATCGCGAAGGAGAAAAAGTGGAAAGGAGAAGGTTTTAGAAGGTGAAGAGGAGAAAGATGAGAATGATGGAGAGAAATAACAGAGGACGAGGGGCCCAAGGACCCAGGAAAGTAGGAACGAAGATGAGTTGAGGGAGAAGAAAAGGGCATCAGCCACAGTGGAAGGAGGCGAAAAAAGGAAGTCGTAGTAATCGTAAATGCTTGCAAATACATAGGAAGAGGAGGGGTGGGGAGGGGCAATGTTGGTGGTTGGGGCGGTGGAGAAGAGAACGGAAAAAGAACGAAAAAAAGTTTAGGACGATACGAGGAGCCGCAGGGTTGCAGGCCGACGGGGGGCGTGTGCATGCCGCCCCGGCTGGTATTGAAAGGCGGTGGAGGCCGATGGGCGCAAACGGCAGTGCCACGGCACCCTGATTTTGCGATGCGCAGACTGTTCCACTTTTGGCCTTTCGACACGAGATACTATCCCTCTGCCGCTATAGCCAAGCTTCCTGCCTCTTCACCGAGGGTAGCGCGGAGCGTGAAGCCTAGGACCAAAGAGATACGCCGTGAGCATGTAAGCCTAAGCGAGGGTAGAAAAAGGGCCATACCAGGTACCGACTGCGAATTTGCCCCTTTGCTCTTTCAGCCGCGCGGCTTTCAGGTTGCTGATTGGCTGACACCGCCACAGCATACAGCAAGCCGCTCCCATCGCCGGGAGTCGATTGGCGCATCGCGCTTCCCAACAGAATAGCGATAAGACCTGCGCCGTGCCTTGCATGACAGGAGATGCGGACGTACCTCCGACACCTGTCGGGAAGGCATTGTGCCGGCAGACAGGCCGAGCCGGCAAGAGCGGCAGAGGGCAGCTAATTTTCAGGAGCAGGAAAGGGAGACACCACATACGCTGAAACAGCGCGTTGACGTGTTCGCTAATGCATGGGCCCATGTATGGTCAGATCTCTCCCATGTGTTGGCGGGCCCGGCCGGACCCTAGATCTAAGCTGCCAAGAGGCCGGGCAAGAAGTTGGCAACCATTCCCCACCGGCTTCCTGCCGCCTGCCCAGGACCTGATGGACCGGTTATCGCAGGGATCGAACAGCATGTGCCTCGGATGGATTTTAAATATAGCCGCGGAGCCGCTGCCCAGCGTCTGTGGCTTCTTGAATGGATATCACCTCGGTCTCTTCAAAGAAACCGGGGTGCTGTGCCAAATCGTGGGCTGGCCCCCACGGCCCATGTTGGCGTGCAACTTCCGTCCTCAGCAGAATAATACGACTTTGTTGTTCCGCAGCTTGCGTAGGCTCACGCAATCCCAACAAGCTCACCAATCATCGCTGCTGAGTGCTTAATAAAAACAGGAGTATCCGCGATACCTCCTCTGGAGAGACCTTGATTTGCCCAATCAGTTGATCTTTTGGAATACGACAATGAAAATGGCACGGGGAGCCACACTTGCCGCCTTGAAAGCATTGAGCAACTGGAAAATGTGTGCGGATGAACGGATATATTTTCCCGCTAGTGAAGATCTTGAGCACACAAAGCTCGTGCTCATCTTGATGCTGCCTGACTTGCAGTCTTTGGAGAGCTTCTTTGAAGAAACGTGTCACAGACCTGCTATGCATGCACTAAGGTAAAGGTCACGTGACTGTCATTCTCGTGACAGTGGTGTGGCGGCCGATAGTGCGCGGCCGCCACGCGCACCAAGCCTACCACTTCAAACGCGGGCCTTGGTCACCTAGCTGGACCCGGACGATATAAAATAGCGAAAGGTTTATGAGGAAGGCTATTTCGTTTAAAGTGGTATACTAACTCGACGAGGACCCCGAGTTTTGGCGCCATATCCACATCGCTGTATGGACAATTCAACGGCACCACCAAACACATGAGGCCATTGCGAAAGGTCTTTATTGCCTAACCTTCACCCCGCCCCCCAGTAGGTCTCGCAGGATGCTTCGTGAGAAGAGCTAGCGATTCATGGGGCCGTTAATATCTTTCCAATTCTGAGTCAACTTCTGGGGTAAACGGGAGACAGCCTGGACAACCAAACAAGCGACATCACTCCTTGTGTAGAGCCACGTGGTCCGTTTTGAACAGTGTTGGATAGCTTCAATTGAGCGTAAATGAAAGAGTTTCTGGATTGCGTTGCAACGTTTAAAAGTTTGAGTGAGAAGATGACAGACTTTCAATTGCGAATAAAATGATTGTGGCGCAGGATACATCTAAACTGGGCTCCACGCAAAACAAATCCGTCTATAGCCTGATGATAGCTTGTAGCGCGGTCCCGTTATGTTGGTCTTACTTATCAATGTGCGTGGGTAGCATTTCTAATACATGCAAACAAGCGTCAAGGCCTCAAGTGGGCAGCACACCCGGACGAAGCGGAGCCAGCTTCCGTAAAGGGAGAGTCAACCTTTTTTTTTTCTTCCCATGTTTCCCATATATCCCCAACAACTTTTTTTCGGGTCTTGCTTAGCTTAATGACTACAGCCACGCCACTCGCGTTCCTGCAGGCAAGGGCCCAAGCCTCAAAACAGAATCCGGTTACCTTTGGGCCTGCTCTCTAAGCCCTCTAGAGCGCACAGGTCTTGCCACCCTACAGCACGTCCATGTATAATCTATCCAGCCAGGCAGCCTGTCAGATCCAAGAGAAATCAATCCGACGTTTCGACCTGCTCTACCCTGAGCCCAGGAAAGTCACGTGTATAGTCTGGCCGACTTGATTTCTCGCCTGGGTATATGCCAAGTCATAGCGAATCAAAGCCACACCAGGGGGTGGGTCGTAGGCGTTACTCCCCACTTAGCCCTGGACATGCTCTCGACCTCGTCGGTCTGTTTGGCCGGCCTTACACCGGGAGCAGCCATGGAGCGTAGCGCTTGAATCAAAATATTCAGCCATTTTCAGGAAGCCTGCTTGAACGGAGTTGTCCGCGGAGAAGATTAGAAGTTTTGAGAGAGGAAAGCGATAGAGAGAGAGATGAGGTGGACACGAAACGCCCCCTCCCCATCTCTCCCCCGCATCGGGAGATAGGTACGAATACTATGTATTCGTGATATTGCGGGAGAAGGCTGGGGAAAGCTATCACTGCTGGTCATTAATGGCTGTATTGACACAATGCTACTACCCCTACAAAATGGAACACATATTACAGTAGATCCAGAATAAAGGAAAACGGTTTTATAAATTGTACCTTTTTGCCTTGTTATGCAGGGGGCGTGTTTTCTGGCCATGGCTAGAGACACGGTGCACGTCCCGCTGTCTGGATTGCCCCCTGAGTCACACTGTGCCAAGATATGTCGACGTCCGCCCCCGTTTCTCTGCCGATCTCTCAACTCAGCTGCAACACTATGCGGTCTCCATCTATCTGACCCCAACAAGATGTTCGATACTTTCTTTCCTTCTTTATTCATGCATATCTCGACACGCCGCGTCAACGCATGCAGTGCCAAACCCTATCATTGATTGATTGATTGACTAACATACGTAAGCTAACGGAGTTGCATAGTGAGCTATTGTACTTCGTAGCCACCTCAAACCAAACTGCTCATACAAACCGTACCAAAAAAAAAAAGTCCCACAATAAAAATCAACTACTGTTCCTTGCTAACTTACGAAGTTAGTTATTCTTTTCATTGTATGCTTCTGCATAATCTGACAAACCTGCGCATTATGACTGGACTTGCCGCACACACCGCGTCGCCGAACCTTCCTTCACCTCTCAAATCACGATGTGAACTCCGGTGGACTTCTTACTTCTTTAACTGTTCTTCCACATCATCTTGGCTGGGATCACTGATACATTACCCTGAATGTTCTCTTCGTGACCTGATCTATTGCAGCACAAATTGACATTCTCAAGTTTCCTTGGTGGCTACTTAATTTCTTTTTGACATGGTCACTTTGTGAAGCTGCCCTAGTTAGGCTGCTCGGGGTTTTTAGAATCCACGGGGCTGATTGCTCATTTTCCGATTCGATAGGGTTTGATGTTTATGGCCTTGCTTCAAGCCACAATAAGATAACGTTTGGGTTGAATGGAACAAGCCATGTGCCTCTGAACGCACGCTGCCTGAATATTTCTCTATAATTGCTGCTTTGAATGCGGCACAAAACGCAGGCAGAAAGTCTGCCTTGGTAATGTGTGTGATCCGCAATTTTATCAGCTCTTCGATCTCCTGGCCTTACGCCTTCTTCATGTGAGAGACAGGCTCGGAGGTTGTTCAACAAACAGGTGCCTATACGTACACTATCTAGAACTAAGGTGAAGATGAAAGTGAATTCGAGGCTCTGCTCCAAGTTTGACTTAAATATATGAAAAAATTGTAGCGCGACACTCGACTCCGACCCCAAAGAGCGATATTAGAAAGCGTACGTGCGCTTCAGCTCCAACAATTACCATTCGCGTATCATCAAGATGACAGATTGTGAAGTAACACGTCAGAGCCACCAACTATGGGAGCGAGTACTTGATAGCCAGGCTTCAACGTTGCGTAGGTGACGCTATTGCAGCTGAGGCGATGAAGAAGGACATCATAGTAACACTCCAGGATAAGCGTGCATCATCGGATGAAAATAATTGGTGGATGACGACCAACATCGTGAATGGGAGGGAATGGGAGGGCTGGGCCTTGGCGGGTCGGTGGAGGAAACGATCCCCTGGACTTCGGCACAACCGGGTCCACTATTCCGGGCACAGCCCGTGACACTAGCGTGATGTTCTTGCTGCTTGTTTAAGGTATGGGCATTCCGATTAGTAGTGTCGAAGCTGACAGGCGTAGATCATTCTTCCACAGGCTAATTAGGTAGCTGACCGGGAACCTATTGTCATGAAACAGCTGTGACCGCGAGGTCGAACAGGTGCCCAGAAGGAGAAGTAACATTCAATGAGCTATGAAAAGGAAATGGGAAGAAAAGAGAAGGTCCCCCTGGTGGACGAAGTCCATGGAGGTTATATACACGTGAAGGGCTATGTGGGGCTCGTAAAACACCTATCCTCGCTGCACAACCGGAGGAGATCAAGCATTTGCTTCTCAATTTCAGTTTTCCTGCCTTGGAAGTGGTTAGGGCCCTGACCAGTTGTTGTCGGAGCCTTGCGACGAGGCAAGGGGCCCACTGTTGTTCTCGTTGTCGTGACGGGTCTTGTCATCCCTGAATGATCCTGCCGATTTCCTCGCTAAGGATGATCACATCGTAGTTCTCTCGCCATCCCGGCTTCTTGCGCTTTGTGGCCCTTTTGAACTCGGAGCGCATTAGAGCTGCGTGAGTTTGATCGACGGAATGAATGATGCATCGCATATAGAGCATGATTGAAGTCACAACCTCTAACCGGGGCTGTGACAGACCTTTTAGCATAGAGGTCAGTTGGGTATTTGCCGATTCGCCTCTACGCGTACCAACGAACGACAGATATCAAAGCATGCACGGGGTGTACGCAGTGGGCTCTGAAAAGATGAAGTCGTTTGACCTCACGGAAGACCTTCTGATAGGCCAGGACCCAGGCGTCGACCTTGAATCTCCCCCGACCTTTGATCACATTCTGATAGTCTCTGAGGACTTTGCTCTCAAGAGCCCGGTCGCTATCAAGACTGCCCTGATACCCGACGGCGTTTGCGTCGGCGTTTGCCAACCGACTAGCGCCGGAGCTGCCGGGTCCCCGTTAACCTTGGAACGACTTCATGACGGCTTCGCGGCCCGGGCTGTCAATGGCGATCCGGTGCCTCGGTGGAGTCTAGCATCGAAGTCATTGTGGTCTTGATGAGGTCACCTATGAGCAATCCTTGGTGTAACACAAACGGATGGGGGTAGCTCTTTTCTTTTGACTACGGTCTAGGCTCATGGGGTTGCTATATGTCGATGTCTAGGTAGTCATTATTGTCTTCTTTTCCTGCCACGAGCTTTTTTTGCTGACTTCTGTTTCCGGCGCTCTACAGGTATAAAGGGAACAAACCTCAACCGGGAGGACTCGCCCACGCGAATCCACATTGTTCGCCACGCAATCCTAAAACTTGAGACATACGAGCCTCTCGAATGAGGGTGTTCAACCGTCTTCTGATTTAATAGACAAAGGCCTGTCTTTCGATCCCGTGGCCTTTCAGCTAGAGTTACCAGGTGTACGAAGCTCGATTCGGGAAAAGGTACTGATTGCGCTGGCAATTGAAACACTGTAGATTTTGAAAGGAGTCTGTGACGTCTTGTACCAACTAGGCAAGCTTTTTACTTCTGGAAATAACGCATCATCGCCGAAGAAGATGCCGACAAAGACTGAGGTACATCTTTTGGACAAATCCCCGAGCCGGGATTACATGAGATTAATGTAGCTCTGTCATATCCCCATACGTGTGGAACACAGCAATCTCGCGTGGAATATGGAATATGGGTTACTTATGAATCATGAGTTCGGGATAGAAAGCATGTCTTGCACTACGGGCGAAGGGCAGCTACCGCCCCTACATCATGGGACATGATCTTTGAAGCAATGGCTTGTTCCAGGCCAAAACATCGCTCAATTTTGCCAGTCTCGCTGGAGATTCTGACCAAGTAAATTTTTAGCTATCAGTTCATACCGCTAAGAAAGTAAACGCCGTGCTAAGGTATGCCTTAAGCATTAAGCTCTCACTAAAACGGAGGGTTGTTCCATAGGATGCTGCTCCTCCATCACACCGAAGACCGAGAGTAGCGGGTGACGATCAAATGACGACTAGGTTAATGCTCTCCATCGATGGGGGCTTCAGCTGCTTCGTCATCTTTCATGACATAGGGCTCGTGGGTGGTGGCATCGACAGGGGCACCATTCACTATAGGGTCTGGGGTGTGGAAAAAAAGCCAGCGGACAACGAAAAAGCTAGCAAGAGTCCAGCCCCAAACGAGGATGGCGATGGTGAAGACGACGAGTAGGGTGGGGACCAGAAAGAGCAGTGCAACGCCAATCCAGAAGAGGGCGAAGGCGATGGCGGCACCGAGAGCAAAGGCGACGAACACGAGAAGCGGCAGGACGGAGAAGACGAGTTGGGAGAGACCGAAGGACTGTCGGCGGAGGGTGTGCACCGTCAGCAGAGGGCGAAGGAATCAGAGGTGGCTGGCTTACGAAAAGAACGGGCCGCGAAGAAGCGAAAGACAACGCAGAATTGTATGCATGGCGGCGCGAGGCCGGGGTGGCGAGGTTGTTGAGAAAGCGCTGAAGATGAGAAGAGATGCCGGCCGCCTCTTGGTTGAAAGATTCGTTCAGCTGGTTTTTGTCGGCGTTGTGGTTATAGTCTGATGAGGCCATGACGGGTAATATGGCTGCTGCAACGTGACTGCAGATGAAAACCAAAGCTGGCGAGGGCGGGCGAACCAAAATGTTCAGAAAGCAGCTTGGGATGGGCGTTTGGGCCGGAACGTGTTCGTTGGGAGTCGTGCAAGTAAGCCAAAACAAATGGGCGATGGCGGCAGGAGGGGCAAAAAGAGATGGGAAGGCTGTCCATCACTATCGTACCATTGATTACAAGGCGTTGTTGCCTTGGATGACATACGGCAATTACATGGGCTTCGTTGGTGGCTGGCGGCTGAGGGGAAGGGCTCTTTTCCTGCCTCATAAGCGGCGCATCACCACCAGAACAGGCACGCATGCAGAGAGATGAGCTTGTGGAAAAAACCGAGTGCACGCCATGCAATACGGCTAATCAGGCGGATATGATGCGTCCAACTGCGGCCGGCGATGCGGCTGGCGGATTTGATTGGCAAGGCTGCTTCGGAGCTCACGCGCAGGGAGAGACAAGGCGAGCAGGGAAATGGACAAGTTGGCGAAGGGATGAGGCGCCGCAAATTTTAGGGTATTACAGAGGCAAGCTGATGAGCGGAGTTGGGAGGTTGAGATGATTCGACATGTAGGTTAAGCTTATTTGCGATTGTGAAAAGTATGCTGCATGTGGTGCTCTCAAGTTTCGACATGAATCATAAAGAGGGAGGCCAAGTCGAATTAATAGTTGACTAACTTAGAGAAGGAGAAGAGGGATAATTATGAAGCAATGTGCTGCGCGTCGCGCCATCGACGGCCGGGACTGCTGATGTAATCCACAGCTTCGCGCCTTCGGCGTTTCGCGCCTGCGTCCTCGCGCCACTGCCGCCGACAAAGGAACGACGAGCGGCGTCACCGCGGCCGCCGTGATGGGGCGAGACGAAGCGATGGCGGATGAGGGCGAGTGGCGGCGCGCATATAAGGCACGACAACGCCAGCTCGGTGCTGTCCCGTGGCTGGCCGGTAAGAGGAGCATATCAGAGCAGCACCTCCAGCGCACGCAGGAAAGCAGCCGGGCTCAAGACTCGTCCCTCGCGATTCTTTCGTCTCTTCCATCTTCCGCACGGGAGCCTACAGAGCCCACATCGGCCAAACATTATTAGCGCCCCAGCTCGCCACCGCCACTACCACCGTCTCCTTCTACATTTATCCTTCCGCGGCCATGACGACTTCTGTCGTCTACCGCGAGCCGCCTGAGGGCACCAAGCAGGCTCAGGCTCAGGCGCTAGCCGAAGACCTCGAGCATCCTCCTGCCTACACGCCTTCGCCCTCCCCGACCCCCCGGTCAACCATGAAGCCCACGGACGGGGCCACCGTTGACGCCGGCCGGGCCGCGCCCAAGCAGGCCAGCGCCTTCAACCGTAAGTTTCACTCCATCACCAGCAAAGCCGGCTAGCCTCTGAACAAAGCCGCCAATGTAATCGGTGCCGAGGGCTGGTGGCCTACCAGCATGGGAAAGGAATGCGCCAAGGCCGCCCGTATCCTCTACTCCTTCACCGGTCCGTACCCCACTGGCCCCGACGGACGTCGAGACGCCCAAGCAGAGCCATGTGCTGACCTGAACCCATGGCCGCAGAACTCAACGCCCCCTAGCCTCCCAAGACCGACGGCCCCATGCATCCCACCGGGCTGACCAAAAAGTCCATGGTCAAGATCCCCGAGTCCGTCCTCAAAAGCTGCGCCGGCCTCGCCATCTTCAAAGTCATCCGCGCCGGTGCTCTCAACGCTTCCCTCGCCGCCGGCTCCGGCGTCGTCCTTGCCCGGCGCCCGGATGACACCTGGTCGCCGCCCTCGTCCTTTGTCGTGACCACGATTGGTGCAAGTTTTGCCTTTGGATTCGACGTCTATGACTGCGTCTGCGTCCTCAACACTCCCGCCCAGGTCAACGCCTTTACTAACCCTCGCGTGTCACTCGGCGGCGACGCCTCCATCGCCGTCGGCCCTGTCGGCACTGGCGGCAACGTCGATGCCACCGTTTCCAAGACGGCCCGCTCCATGTGGAGCTACATAAAACGCCGCGGCCTCTGGGCCGGCATCCAGATCGATGGCACCATCATCGTCAGCCGCGCCGACGCCAATGCCGTCTTCTATAACGAGCAGGGCATCTCCACCAAGAGGATCCTCCGCGGCGATGTCGCCTGGCCCGTCGCTGCTAAGCCCCTCTCCGAGGTCCTCCGCGCTATAGACGGCCTCTCCGACTTTGACCACAGCGTGGTCCAGGAAGTCGGCCGCATGGCCACCCCCGGGGATACCATCATCGACGACAAACGCGAGGTGCGCCCTGACGTCACCGATCCGGCGAGGGCGACGATGAATCATTCCTTGACGAGAAAGAGAGGCTCGCTAGGGCCGGTTACTAGACGCTTACGCCGGACAGGCCAAGCTGGCGAAGGCGGGTGGGGGCTTCCAAGGGGATCCGGCTGCTGGCCAAATCGGTCTGATGGGAGGGAGACGGCCGAGGAATTTCCAGGCGTTGATGTTGCTGCTATTGGGCGCGGAACTGAGGGCGTCACTACGGAGTGCTGTTGCTTTACACCTCGTTCTCCTTTTTTCGCCGTGTCTTGTTGCCACTTTGAGCTTCTGTCACCCGCATTACAAGTGTCATTGATTCCCCCGTGCCAGGGAGGCGATAATATTATGAATCTGCCGCCGACAGGGCTAAAAACCTGATAGTCTGGAGTGCGAGAATATACGACGTAGCTTAGAGAGCCGATGGTCAAACAAGCCGACCAGAATGCCTGGTCAAATAGCCAACATATTTTCGATGCGAAGTGGAGGGGCAGAATAAAATAACAGACAGCACCGAGGCCAAACAACTCTTGACGGAGGACCTTGTGAATCCTCCGCGAATCTGGCCTTTTGCGCTGGGTACTTTTCAATATCATCCTCACCCTCTTCCTGATTACGTGGAACGCCTCACCGCCGCTAAAGCTTTGGACCTGCTTTCTCCCGAATCTTGGGCCGGGTCTCCCGACTTTGTAGTTATACAAGTTCCTGATCCGTCCGCCAGTTCTGTCACCCGTTGGGGCCGAGGTTAGAGACTCCTCCTGGCCGTCCACTGCTCTGTTCGCGATACCTCCAAGAAAAGTCGCCTCGGCTCCCTCCACGTTGAGGTCCCGCGGGACCGGAAAAGGCGGGAGAGCGCCCTCCACCTTTGAACGAAATCGACTGCCGAAAGTTGGCGTCGCTTGTGCCTCTGTCGTCCCGGTCTTCGTAGGCCTCGCCGCCTTGTTGTCTCCCTCCCCTCGATCCTCGAAATTCACTGGCTTGGTTCGTTTCTTCATCATAAAAATTTCCTTGATGCACGTCTACCTCCTGCTCGTTTTCTCTGCCCTTGCCCTTGCCTTTATTACCTATCGGTAAGCCCTCCACTGGATCCGATTTCAGCAAGCTGTTCGGTTTGTGGAAGACTGCTCATGACTGTATTCAACAGCTTCATAGGGCCAGCATCAAAGCCCATTTCCTGAATGAGTCCTTCAATCTTGGTCAGAGGTTTAATGCTTGGTGGAAGAAAGACTCCCAGGATTTCCTAAAGCGCACATGTTAACAAGTTGAATCAACAGCTGCCTTGCCCCCCGACTTCGCCATTTGGGGCCTGTCACTCACCATTGGCGAATGCAGAATCAAATCGGCCACCGTAAACAAAAATTTATTGTCACCAATCACAGATATAGCGCCGAGGAGAGCACGACGGGGATGTTGCAGTAGAAGGGCCTCGGGATCCATCCCTCCCGATAGGGGAGTCTTTCCTCCCGAACCAGGACATCCAGGTACTTGATTTTGACTATACCCGGGATATCGCTTAGGGCGGAAGACAAAGGCCGACCTCAGAAAATCCATTCAAATACGCTCTGGGTCCCCACTCGGTTCGGGGGTTGAGTTTGCGGGCATATCGGACTCAAGCGGCTTTGGCTTTGCCGGCCTTGATGACATTGGTATACCGATCGCCCCTGACAAACCACGCTGTTTTATTCATTTATTTCATGGCGACTTCCCACAGGGTAGCATTAAAGTCATTGTTGTTCTCGATGGCTTGGTCGTTGCGAGAATAGCTGCAGTCGTGCTCAATGACCGCGCGGTGCTTTCTTAGATCCTCAAGATTGAGCTTGAAACCGAGCTATACCAACCGTTAGATATTTAAGAGGTTTTTTCTTTTTACGAAAGCAGGCACAGTCCGTGCGGTCCATACAATCGCCTGGCCCCGGGGGCCTGTGCTCCAAAAATCGTCGATCTCGGTAGTTGAAGATGGGCGCAAGTAAAGCCAGTGCCAAACTTGGCAGGAAGAGGTTGATGAGAAACTTGCGGCCTCTCATTTGTGCGGTCTCTTTTCTCTCCTTTGGTGATGGATACACAAGAAAAGGCACCAACGTCCCTCAACGAGCGAGCGTCGTCGGTCTTCAAACGCCTTAGTAGAGCGGGCGAGTTTCTCCACGGTATATATCTAGTCCACAAGCTGGTGCCATTATCTGTCGAGTGAGACACGACACAGCAGTTTACACAGCTTCGCACGGGCATTTGTGGGAGCTGACGGGTTGAAGCGTTGCTACGACGAGCCAGAGACCGGTGCTCCTTCTGAGCACACATGTCTCCTAGCCAGGAAGCATAGTTTGAGACAGCACATAGAATGGCCAGGCTACATTGGGGTAGCCTCCCCAAGGACGTCTATCTTCATGACGCTGATGCCGAAAATCCGATCACGATGCTGATGATCATAAAGGAAGCGACAGCGTAGCAGCGAATCCTCATTCCCAATCTCCCGGTCAAGGGACGGATACGTCTATATCAAAACTCGGCCATAATTTTAGCGGCTCCCACAGAAAAACCCCCAACGGGTAAGCGGACTTGCCCGCCCTGATCTGGGAATGTTGACAGTAGCTAATACGGTCTTTTGTTGATGATGGGCTGCTGCCCCGTCACCTTCATAGATAACCATCATCTACCTTTTGCCTGACTTCGTTGAAGGCGGTCGGTCGACTTCAAAACCCTGTCTGCATACCTTGAGCCCTATCTAGGGTTCAACGACTGAGTGCAAGCAAGGAGTGCGGCAAGCCAGCATGAAGGCAAGTTCATCCCCAATTGACGACTTCAACTAGGATTCTAAGAGCTAGGCAGTGTCTCCATTTTCTCCTCATGTCTGCTGCCGCCATGAGCAGCATGGCTTCGAACATGTATATGCAAGCCCAAGAAGCGAGCATGGCGACCCAATTCAGTACGATCAGCTGCATGCGTGCCAAACGCAGCGGAGTCTTATGCTGATCTTGTACCTTTTCCTTCAGCATCCTACATCGACGAGCACATGCAAGACGCACACCACGACGTAAGCTTGTTCCATGATCGACAGCTAGGTATAACCTTGCGAAGCCCGCTACTGAACAGCCCAAAGTGCGAATCCTTTTCGAAGCACATAGAAAAACTCATGGAAATACAACCTCGGGGTGCGGATACACCATGGGAATGGTTGAAACTGTTGAGTATCATGGAAAAAGTCATGATGTCTTCTGTAAGTCGACTGTCCCGTTGCCTACAGATCCGGGCCGCAAGCACGGCTAACCATGCGTTTAGAAATTCGATAATTTTTTCGAAAAAATGGGAGAATGTATGTCGAAAATGTATCGCTAGAGGAAAGATGGTCGCGGAGGCCCAGGCATTTTACTTGGGAGTCGCACCATGACACTAGAGGAAACAATGCACGGTGGTTCGTATTTGGTGCGGCAAAGGGCACGGCGTCTGATAGTGCAGTCTGCCACTGCTGCTTCTATTCCTCGAGTTCATGTAGCAGGCTGTAGAACAAAATAAGGGAACTCGGCCTTGGCTTTCCCCAACCTCTCGTCGTCCCCAGGCTGCACACGTGGTCTATCTCCAGCTGGGGACTTCATCTCAGGCTGGTAGGGTGCATTAGTGCAAATGGTTTAGAAGCATGCTCTTCCACGTTCCCCAGCCATGTGAGGAATGCAGAGTTAGCAACTCTAAACTAAACTCATACCCAACACAAATGTCTTGAAAGAGACGAGATGTATATAACCGAGGATGGCCCATCGCAAATGGATGGATTGAGATCCAAGGAATGGTTTGGAACTCGAATGCCGCTTCTAGAATCTTTTGCCGCCACCATTCCTTGGAAAGATAAGACCTCGCATGGCTTGAGCGGTTTCCTTCTCCACAGTCCTAGCCTTCTTGATTTCTTCCTTGTCCTAGTTCCCAGAACGTGCTTGCCACAGGCCACTACCAAACAAGTGTTCACCGCTTCTAGTCCACCTTGGCTGGTCGAGAGAGAAAGATAGAGTTATGAGTTCGTGGCACAACCTGGCCAGCCTCTGACTCATACCAACAAGTGTAACGCTGAATCAAGGGCCAAGACACGTCGGCGATGACGATAGTGAGCAGAGCATTAAAAAGAACAGTATTGCGTCTGAGTCTGCCAGTACACGTTGTCTTCTCCATGGCGGAAAACCTTGACCTACGCTGTTTGTAATTCCCATCTTTCGAGTTCCGTCTGCATACAATGAAGCTGGCCACCATCTTCTTGACTACCTTGGTGGCGCTTACAGCAGCGACGCCTTTGGAAGGATTGACGAGTCTAGCAGCCCAATCAGCCTCATCCAGATCCCATCCTATCATCGACTTTATCTTTGCCATTGCCGATTTGGCCATCGATATTTTCACCATAAATCCGTTATCTCTCATATTCGTTCTCGTCTTCGGCATCCTTATCCCCATCAGCACTGGCATTGGTCTCGTCGGTTTTAGCGAAGGTCTCCTTATGTCTTTGGTCAAAGATGTCATACGCCTTGTCGTACCCAGAAAGCAACCCAAGCAACTACAAGACAAAGACTTTCATTAGCGCTTGGCATCCCGCACTTTGGTAGATCTGCCTCTCACTTCTTGCCATGGCTGCGTCTACTCAGAATCTTTTTTTCGCGGCCAGCAGGGGGGGAGCAAGGGAGAAAAGGCCTTTCCAGCTGGAGGACTGAAATAAGCTTTTTCCAACTGCGATGACACTCAGCTTGCTTACTTTTCGGGTTCGATACCGGCTTTACAATAACGTACTGGTAGCCTGGCATCAACTCGACCACACAAAACTTGTTTTTCAGCTCTCACAGGGGCAGAAAAGCCTTCGGAGCCGAAGTTACAGGCAATGGCACTTAGCATAGCCGGCCCAGGCTGCCATCAAACTACGGTGCCTTGGTGTATTTAAGCATCATAATTGCCGTGGAAAAATAAACGCCGTTTTCTGGCGGCTACGGCAAGCTAGTGCATTCACGTCTTTTTCTAGACTAAAAAGACCCCCATGGGTCCTTTTGCTTGCTTCGCATGGAAACCCTCGACTCACATGTATCGTAGATCAATTGTCTTCTCTACACAGTCAGCCCATCGTATCATGGGGCCAATGCGGTGACCGCCTGATCTGGAACAAGGTCTTGCCGGGGACGCCAGTGCGTAGAAGACTCGCACTCTGTAAAAGCCTATAGATACCGTGGCTCTCCAACGCAGCGGAAAAAGAGATCCCTTAGAGGAAGGAAACTCACGCAGCCTCTCTGACCCTGCTTCTTATTGATGTTGAAGGCGAGACTAAAAAACCTTACGCAAACCATTGATTCGTCACATGCTCGAGGCAATCTGAGAAGGTGTAAATCTTGCTGCTCGCTCAGAGCGAGCTCTCAACCGACGGGCTTGTCCAATTACGATCAATTATGATCTACCTTGGAAAGAGTCTTGAATTTCCCGTGGCCATAGTGGTTTTGTTTTAGGAACAGCATGCAGGGAGCAAGATCCCTAAGGTATAAGTGCGAGTTAAATAGAACTGTTTGTTCAACCTCATGATTTCTCGGTAATTCGAAGACCGCGTTGGATTTCCCAGGCATGCCGCGAGTGCAGTGCTTCGTTATCGAGAATCATGGGCCTGATCGCGAAGAGTTTAGAGATCACTTATCTTTCGGGCTGTAAGCCCCTGTTTGAGCCTGTGGTGCGTACGCCCAAAGTCCAGGCTTGGTCCCACTCAGGGGCAAGAAAGCTCAGGGGCAGGAGAGCTCAGGGGTAACAGAGCTCGGGAGTTAAAGAGCTCAGGATATCTTCCTTACCTTCTTCCCTTCCCTCCTTTTCTTCATAGATAGTTTGTTTGTCAATAAACCGCCATAAGTTTGAAACTACGTGCTTTGCCGTTGACAAACCTGCAACAACGTATTAACACTGGCTATTCTTCATACTATTGCCAATATGTCGATCTGCGCAAAGATATTCCCTGACTTGTTTCCTCAGTTGAAGACATCACGGTAGGGGGTCTTCCCTGCAATAGAGCGCTTCCCCTCCCCTCCCGCCGACCCATGGCAGTTAGTCGCCGGCTCTCAACGCCCGGAAAAGAAAATAGCAGTTCAGCTGCAAGATACTGTCAGCGAAGAGCAGTCTCAATTTAGCGGTCGAAAAGTTGCCTGTACCATTTTGCTTCCAAGACAGTGTGTACTTTGTAGCCCATCCAACTGTCGCAATCGTTGTCCGCGAGTAACGCCAGACAGGGAATAGCAATATGGCATATGGGGGTTTAGATTGCGTTTTCGTTCTCCTTTTTGTTTCCTCTTTTCTCTGTATCAAGAACAAAGTTTAGAAATTTCATCAAATCCGTATTCTACGGTAAATCATTTCATTCGTAAAGGTGCAATTTAACAACTGCGTCTCACGTTTGACCCTGTCAAACCAACACCAACTAAGCGTTTCCTCGGCGCTCACCTCGCCCGGAGATTCAAACTTTTGTTCCAGCCAGTGTATTCGAGCCGGGAGAGATTCAGGGTTTTCCCTTGAATGGGTTCTAGAAAAACCGCAAGGGTCGGAAGCTGAATGAAGTGGAAAACGTTGTTCACAGGCCCTCTTTTTCTGCGCCTTTTTACGAAGTACGGCAGGCGTTTCACCTTGAGGAAACAACGCGGGCCGCCGGGGCCCAGCCTGTTAAGCTGATACGAAAGATTAGCCTTTACCTGGAGCTCCGAAGTGAAAAACTATCATAATAGCAGGTTAATGATGTGACGCAGAGAACCTGTCAATCTCAGTATGGGGTCGCGGCAGGTCAGATAAGTCCGTTTCTTCCTGGGCTTCAAAAGATTCTCCGGATTCGTTCTACTGCTTTTAGACGTGTATCCTCGATCGCGGTATGACCGTTGCGGCACTTTCCAACGAGGCCAAGGCAGGACTGAAGTCTCGACACGCCCGTGTCGTGTTTGCAACAATCTCGAGTCGTTCTCTGGTCGTCCCCCTAGTCGTCCTTGGTCAGCATTGAAGGATGCCTTAAAACGCGGACAGATTGGTAGTTATATCAAGGAAATGGGAGAATCTGTGACTGTAGAGAAGCCCCCCCAAATTAAATATTGACCTGGCCGCTTCTGGCATGAAAACTACTTTTCACTTCCTACACATTATCCTTCTCCATCTCAGCCGACAAATGTGGCTTTATTTTCTCCACATATCTTTCTTATTATTCATACTTCGTACTATGACCCATTCTTCCACTGCTCTGGAGGATGTAACGTCGTGACCCGCCTTTACGTCAGGGCCCCCCCTTCAGTCACGTAAAGCACGATATCGCGAGCAACTTCAATTGACTACAGTAAATCCAATAAAATAGCAATCACAATAAAATCAGTACGAGGATAGTCTTGATAAGTCCGCTACGTAAAATAATTGGACTCAGTTTCTTCCTGGACGAGGGATTCGTCTGCCCGCTGCTGTACGCGCTCAGCAGCCTGCTCGGAAGCCACCTTCGCAGCAGAGATGCTTTCAATTGAAGCAAAGGTCTCGTTAGGGTCGGATTTTACCCACTTCTTGACCGTGTGGCGCTGGGCTCTCAATTGGGCCCTTAGTTGGCTATTTTCAGCTCGCAAGTGGCCACTTCGTCGTTCTTCTGGTCGAGTGCGTAGCCGGCCTTCTTAGCCATCGTACGGAAATCGCGATTGACGCCGAGCGGCGCGCTGTGCCCGCCGCTTGCTGCCCAACTTCCCTCCCGTCACGAGGCATTCACAAATACCAATTTATCCTAATCTGGGCTTTTTTGGTGTTTCTGGGAGGTCTTGTGTAGCCGGCTGGGCGGCAGGCCTTACCACTGCTGCCAGTAGCCTATCCACATTAGTAAGGAAAATGCCCGCAGCTCGAAATCCAGCCTTGATCTTGTCTTGATGTGATCGCTTGCTTCGAGGCTACTTCGTATGCCTAGAAGCGCTGCTTCTGCGATGGTGCCGTGTGACCAAAGCCCACAAAGCCTGCAAGCTGCTGGTGATAGCATTCCTTCAGGGGGCCAAAGACGCCGACATCAAGAGGCTGCCTGGCGTGGTAAGAGTGCGATGGAAGGAAAAGGAGGTAGATCTTAGCCTTAAAGGCTGCATACATAAAAGCTGCAGACGTATGAGTCTTAGAGCCATCGATCACTAAGATCCCTCCACAAGGACTCCATTAAGGGCGCCGTTTCCGGGATAAAGACGATCAGGAGCCACTTCAGTGCTATCTCTGCGTTCGACCAGCTTGAGGCACTCCAGTCATAGGCCCCGTCAGGGAAGTTGTCCGGAAACCGCTGGCCCTGAAGGTTCGTGCATGTGAAGATACCAGCGGCGAGACTCGCCGGCCTACAGCACTCACACACTTTATAATAGTAGCCCAAGCGCCGGGGCTGCCTATAGTGCGTGTGGCCTGCTTCGTTAGGCTCGAGCCTATGACTTTCCCGGCTTTTGTTTCGGCTTCTGTGACGCCTGTCTCATCCATATTATAGATTCACGGGGAATCGACAGACTTTGATGATGTGGTCTAAACTGGCCGTAGAAGGCCCGGGAGCTCTCCTCCGTTGAGGATAAGGTCCTCGTGGCATCGATGCCTTGAAAGACCTTCAATTCGATATCCCTCTTGCGGCGCAAGAAGCGCTCGAGCCAGTGCCGCCCGATGGACCTGTCCATCGCTACCAAGGCTGACGATGTGTTGCGCGAAGGCGACCACCTCGCATTTCGTAGGCAGCCGGCCCGCTTGTTCTTCCGCGAATATCCACTCCTTAGGCTCTTCTTGCCGATTAGATAGTCTCTGGGCATATTCTTGCGCTGTACGGGCTGTTTGACTCCCTTGAAGTCGTTGGATTAATGTCGTACGTGAAATATCCCACTCGCGGCTTGCGACCGCGATTTGAGTACTATTTTATACAGGAACAATAGAATTCGCGAGATCATTCTCACGCTGGAGTCTTGACCGCTGCATCTTGAAAATTGGAGCTAGATTGGGCTTGATTTGGTGGAGCAATTGCGGATCGAAGGTAATGTTGTTGCTACGAGACACCGCGATTTGATGACTGAAGGAGGGGCTGACGTAAATATGGGTCACGACGTTAACTATTAACTCAAGTTGCCTGTTCAACAACCACGCCACACTTCCCCGCCATCCCCATGCCGCTAGCCACTAACCAATACCACAGAATTTTACGTAAGTCATGCGCCCCCGCGCATCTTTCTGGCGTTTCCCAGAAAAGGCAAATTCAATTCACTAACTACCTGGCGGGATGGTTTAGTGATAAAACACTTGGTGTAACTACTACGAAGGTTCATCCCAAAAACAAGTGGAGAACCAGGAGGTCTTTGGTCGCTCTCTTACAGTGTGAGAATCGTCTATCTTAATTTCACACTGTCTTCCCTACTGCGCATGAAGGGAGGTTACACTTTAAGTCAATTGTATGCTGGGATCCCAGGACGTGACTGAAATGCCGAACAGTCTAATAAAAGACTCGTGCCTATCGAGACAGGCCGATCCATCAATGCGCAACAACATAGCAGTCCAAGCTGCTGTCATTGAAGTGTTGCGGGGCGTCTTAGATTCAGGCTCCTCTGCCGCCCCCCCAACTTCTCGAGGAGAGAAACCCGAGAAATATCCTCTTTCAATCCCTGCGAGGGGGGGCCTACCCCCCCTGCCGCGTCCGCCAGCTGTCTGCCACTCCTCAATATTCATAAGACCCCGAGAACAAGTTTTCTCGCAGAACTGCATGTCTCGGAACAACTTGACGAATCGCGTGACTCTCCGGTCAGCGCCAAGGAGTCAGCGTATTGCTGCCCTTCCCGCCAGACCGGGTGTTGTAGGCGGACGCGTGAGTCGGCAGGAAAAGAAGTCAAAATTCCCCTTTCCCTAGCCGCAGGAGCATTCCAGCAGCGCGTCCGGGTGCTTGAACCGCTGGAGGTATTTGGTCAAGATGCTTTGCCCTGAGTGTGCGACAAGCAGGCAGCTCAGCTTTCGGCGCGGTAGGCCGAGCCCTTGAAGGACTGGAAAGGCGGCATTGATGCAATTCGCTGTCAGCATGAGGTTCTGCAGCCACCGTACTTCCCGTTCCTGGAAGGCCTGCCTGGGCCGAGATCTGATTGGATCGCCCAGGAAGACAATGCCTCCTCTAACGCGTGTAAGCGAACGCGAAAGGCTTGGGAGGAATGAGGCTGCTTCTCGTGGCCCCCAAATTCGCCAGATCTATCACCCATTGAGCCAATCTGGTACTTGCTCAAGAGGCATACAACTAGCCAAAAAAACCACCCATTTCAAGGTCTGAGCTTGTCACCCGATGGCATGCAGCGTGGGAAGATCTGCCGCAAGAGACGTTGCAAAAGTTTGTGGAACGCATGCCTCTCAATATCCAATGGGTCACACCATTGAAGGGCGGCAATCATTACAAATAGGGCTCCGTACCGCCTAAATTGCCCGACTGGAAAAACAGATGCTCCGCACTGAGATCGAGACGTTGCTTCCGGCTGCGCAAGCAACGCCTCGCGATCTCCAGTGCGAAGATGCTGCGGGACAAGAATTGGCTATTCCTCCCAGGGGCCCACGGACTGGCTACCGTTTCTCTGTGAGGAGAAGCACCGGGCTGGCTATATCGTTTCTGATGGAAGAAGCAACGGACTGACTACCGTACCAAGAGGTGTATTGTGAAAGTGAATTTTCAGGTTTTCGTTGCGCTCTTCCCTCCTTTCCCTATACTCTGGCCGAAGGAGCGTGACTTTTATATACATAAGAGAAAGAAAGATTTCCTTTTGCCTAGGAAATCTCCGGGATGATTGTCCGCTCTCTGGTGCGTGGCCCCCCACCCCCGGGCCCTTATCTCCCCTTTCCTTAGCCTCTTTTGTGTCGCCTGGGGTCTGTTTATTCTGTAACAGAAGAGCGATCAAATCGGATCTCGAACCAGGCAGGCCTTCCAGGAACGGGAAGTACATTGGCTTCAGAACCTCATGCTGATAGCGAATTGCATCAATATTCTGGGCTGCTGTTACGAGACTCCAGACGTAAGCAGGCCCTTTATGGTCGTAAGAGAAGCTGAAGTTGGCAAATTTCCCGTTTAGGCAGTTGATGTTTTTGTTTGCGCGTATCTGGACAGGTGAGTTGTTCTAAAGCGTGACTAATCCGCACTGTGAGTGAGAGCGACCAAGAGACCTCGGGTTCTCCACTTTTTGGGGATGAACCTTCGTAGAGTCAGCGGGTTCGAATCCTGCTTCCCCCACCATCCGTGAGGGTTTTTCCCGAGGATGATTACTGTCGAAACGGAGGCCATGCAAGCAGTACATGATACTTTCTCCATGAGTCAATAATACCGAGGCTGGGACTGGTTTACCAGCCACCCGGCTGCAGGCCTTGAACTTAGTCGGCAATATGTCGGGTGAAGGCTGGTGACCTAGGGAACGAGAAAGGATATAGACCTGGACCGAGCCCCCATAGATCAGAGAGCAGAGTTTTCTCTACACCTACATACAGCGAAAAACACACAAACACCACACCTGCTACGAACTACCACACTCGTGTTCTTCATACCTCGTGTGACTACTCCGACTGCCCAGGCCGCTCTGTATAGTTTTGACAATTACCCGGCGGCCCGTCGTAAATGGATGCATGGAGGTTTCTGAGGTTTTCCTAACAGAAGTTTTCCCTCAGTTTATGCTTGGCATGGTGAATGTACGAAGTACCCGTTGATCTTGGTGTGGGGTCACGGCAGACCAACTAAGCGTCTTTGCCGCTTATTTGGCCTAAAAAGCCCGGGACAGTAGCTCATTTCGCAAACCTCCAAACCTCTTCATATCAACCGCCTGTTCCTGCACAAAATGTATTTTTCACAGACCCATAAAGCTCACAGAACATCAGCCCTTTCTGGAAGAGACTGGTGGTCTCTGGAAGGGTTCCATGGTTATGTCGATCCTTGTCGGCTGCGTGTATATAGGACGTAGCCTTCCACTCCTTTCTAGAGAGATAATGAAGACATCTTTCGTTCCTTCACATTTCACATGCTCAGACGACTTATCTTTTTTACAGACCTTTCTTTCGTGATTCACTATGATGGATAACATGGCTACCCTACAAGCTGCAAAGGCAGTTCTCGCTTCTCGTCGCGATCCCAGAGCCGCTGTACGTCGCCCAACGACAAAAGAAAACCTCTTTCCGTGTGAGAAGCGGCAAAGCAATATAATGTAAAGAGCTCTTCTGTACAGAGAACTATTTATTCTTTGAGAAATCCCTCTGTCCGCCCTACAGGGCACCCCCAACGCTGAACGAAGACGAAGACGACGTCTTAGTTGCGTGCGTGCAGTGGATGGAACGCTCCGGTATGCCCGCCACACGAGAACAACTCGAAAATGTTGCAAACATAATCAGAAGGCGCCGAGACCCCATCGCTCGGCCAGTTTCTTCAAGCTGGCTTGACAATTTGCGCAAAAATCATCCTGCGATCGGAAAGACTTGTTTCAAAGCAGTCGACCGAGCCCGGAAATCCTTTGAAGCCCAGGGAGTGGAGAATGTTGAATCTTTTATTCTGGGCTTCAGAAAATTATCACTAGCTGCAGAATTGGTGGTTCCGAAAGATGGAATGAAGACGAGGCCGGTATACGCATTAGATGCCTACGAGAACGCATCCAGGTTCTCGTCACACGCACCACCAGAGTCAAGAGCACCCGACCCCAGGTTTTGGACCCCGCAAACCGGGAGTCATGCACATTGATTGCCTCTGTAAATGCAGTAGGAGACTCTTCCTCCATGGCTTGTGTTCAGCATTACCCCACTACCAACTGGGCCGGCATTAATGTCATGACTGGCGTACGGTTTGCCCAGTCAACCACTGGCTTTTCTAATGCCGAAATACATCTCGAGTGGGCAAAGCATTTCAACCGCTGGTCTTTGTCATGCTTGGCTCAGGCAAAACAGTCAGGAAAATCACTTGAAGAGTGGTTCGGCTGTGACAAGCATCTCCGGTGCCTCAATATGGGGATGAGTCGCGTGGAGGCGCCGCCGTACTCAAGACCTGACGATGAAAAGATCTACCGGTTGCTTGTGGTGGATGGCTTCACCGGTCATACCACACTTGAATTTGCCGAGTACTGCATAATGTTCGACATTGTTATTGCCATCCTCCCTTCACATTCCACCCACATGATTCAGCCGCTTGATCTTGGGCTATTCCAGCCACTGAAGGCCGCCCATCAAAAGGCGCTTCGAAAATCACTCGCTGAGTGCAACATTTCATTCTCAAGAGTCGATTTTCTTAAAGTTTTCCAGAATATTTACGAGGCCGCCTTCACGCGGCACAACATAATGTCGGCATTCGAAAAGACGGGCTTTTATCCCGTCAACCCAACACCCGTCATTACCAAGATTTTCCATGAGCAACTGCGGCGACAGCAACCAATCAACCCTGCCTACGCCTCACTCCTGACCTCAGAAACTCGTTTCCAAGTTGCTGCGGATGCACTCAATGACATCCGGCAACGGTATGGTCACCTTATGAGCTCATCATCACGACATAACTTGCGAGTGCTCGCCAAAGTGAGCACAGAGGCGATTGCCATGGCGTCTCATTCCTAAGGCATAGTTGCAGACAAAAACAGCCGGACCCGAGCGTATGCGAATCGAATGAAGAGAGGGAAGATTGTCAGGCCGCGTGGCGAGTTTATTACGAGCTCCAGCATGGCTGACATCACCCAGGAGTTCGAGGAGCTTCGATCAAGACAGACCCAGCAGCAAACGCGTCAAGAGATCAGGATTTACCTCAAACGAGTTCGTGATGAGATGCAGAAGATCCTCAATGACTACAAGGTCGGAAAAAAAGCTGTTGGTCGATGGCAGTCAAAACTTTGAACTTTAAGCCCTGGCTAGAGTTTACGGCACGAGATGTTGAGTTCTACAGTCTAGAGGAAAGTTGCCGTACTCTCATGCAGGAGCTTAAAGAGCCAGCAAAAGATCCTTTTTTCTTCGATGTCACAAAAGGGAATAACTCTGCCAGAGACATCAGGGCACGCGCCGTGACTCGGCTTCGCCCGCTCACGGATATGTCATCACTACCCGGAAGTGATGATGTCATTCATTTCACTGGCCTAGATCCGAATCCTTACGATCAAGATGACGCTGGCGATGAGGGCGAGCGCGACTCTCCTGAAATGCAGAGCATCCCCTCATCGCCACCGTTAGCGGCGGCTGAAGTGGCAGTTGATTCACCGTGTCCTAGGTGGTATACCGAATAATCAGATGTAGAATATACGTTATCTCATTAACTATGTGTAGAATTAACTATTTGAACCTGAATCGATTTTATAAGGCTAAGTTCGGATATGCCTATCGTTGTACACAAAACTTGAGGTGAGCTGTGCCAGGCTTTTTTTGGGCTGTCCCGGGCGAATCGAGCTGCTGTCCCGGGCATTTTTTGGATAGACTGTCCCGGGTCTTTTTGGGCTGTCCCGGGCTTTCTGGGCCAACTAAAGCGGCAAAGACGCTTAGTTGGTCTGCCGTGACCCCACACCAAGATCAACGGGTAGGTGGACTTTGTTGCAAATTTGTTTGAGGGTTTTGTACGAAGTATTCTAGTTACCTTCAACCCGTCGGGTAGCCCTTGAGGATCCCGGCTGGACCTGATTAGTCACGAGGACAATTCGCCTCCCCCCCTGACACGATCAGGCATCACTCTGTAATTGGGATCAACACTCAAACAACAAAGGGGGCCAATATTGTTATAAGATCCATAATTTCGCACAGAGTTAGAGAGGGAGGACAATCAAGGACCAAGTAAAAAGATCATGTCACACAACGCTTCAAACAGAAGCCCTTTGACGCAACCATCTGCGTAGAAGGCATGAAGCCAGTGATGTACAACTTATTTCACCATCAACACATTGTGACTCAAATAGAAGCCACACCCTTTTACTGGTCAACGGACCCCCCGTGCAAGAGGATCGAGCACGGGAGGCCGCCTTATTAGACCCCCTAGTACGGAGTACGTAGCTTTGAAGCGAAATCGGCATTGAAGCATGTCAAAAATGTCATGGGCTTTTTACTATGACCATCCGTCGGCCCCCCTGCACAGAACCATTGTCTTGACCCGGCTCTCAGACGCCGCTACCATCTTCATACCGAGCCACTCGAGTACTGTTAAAGTTGCCAATGCGGAATCAGTCGAATGATGAGCTCATCTCCAGAGCCATACTCGCCAGGTCTAGGCAGCCCGATTGGCACTCTTCAACGCTCAAGCGCTCAATATTTGACTCGAGATGACTTTTTCGAGATAAAAAAATACAGCCTGTAAGAGTGCGAAACAAGGCCAACAGTGAGCACCTAAAGACATGCTGTTATGTTTGTCATGCAAGCCCACCCAGGTCACGAACAGAGAAAACGGGCGGCTTGAAAGCATCTGTTGTGCGTATGCTCTGTTGGTTTCCGGGCCTGCAATGAGCCTGGACCTCAACAAACCCGGCATAAGGGACCAGAGCGCGGCAGCTAAAACAGGGAGAGGAGCCGTCGGGCAGTAAAGATGCTAGGTTCGGCAGCTATTTTTTAGCAGCTACAGCAGAATTCCCAACGGTTGAGGCGAGAAGATTTGATTTGATGTTTAACGTCGTGCGGCACGTGAAAAGCCACGTGCGTAATCCCAAAAGAGCAAACGACGCGGAGGCGCGTGTTGCCCACGCCCTCCGATTCGACCGGCTTCTACGCCGCGCCGTGTGTGTTGAAGGCGAGAAGAGCTTCGATGGCTTTAGAGTCAGAGACCATGGAAGTCACGACTCTGGGACCTGCTGTAGATCCGTGTACGTGTGCAAACTCGTATGGCCGTACGCCGAGCTCTCCATCCCCCTTCCCACCCCTACATACAGAGATATGGACAAGTTCAGACAGTAAGGCTTGCTGTCTCGGTCGGTAGGGGGCAAGAGTTGGATTCCCGCTGGCCCCAGCAAGGGATACATGCCACCGATTCCTGAGCAGTCAGACACAGCCATTCAGGCCGGAAAAGGCGAAACGATACAAGTGCCAAGCGTGCTTACTTGACGAAGGCGGAGAGTCAGCCGATAACAAAAGCAAAGTCTGAAGCCTTGGGCTCAAGTGGCAGCCAGGCGACCCGACGGCCGGAGAGGCCAGCGACAGGCACCCGGAGTGCTTTTGCGAGGCCCTTGGACTGACATGCAGCCGTGGCGCCATCCGGCTTGACCGGCCTGCAGCTTCAAGTCCGCTGAAAATACGGTGAGGGCCGGCAGGCAGGCGGCGATGAAAGGGCCTATTAGTGGCAACCTCGACACCAGGCTTGGCGACCTGAGCCAGCGGTCGGTGCGCTCCGTCCAGCCGCTGCAGCCGGCTCGTCCATGTTTCCTGGAGTATAGTTTGCCTCGAACGGGCGCCGGATCAACCAGTCGGTTTTTATCTTTCTTGGGGTAAACAGGGAGGAGAGAGGAGAAGGAGGGGCGGAGCTAACATGCCGGCTGCTTGTCCCTCGCATGGCAACGTCGGAATACGCCATCTAATAGAATTTCCTAAAGAAGCCACTGAGCTCAGGGCTGGCTTGCCCCGTGATAGCTTTGCGTCTGTTAAATCAGGCCTTTCTCCAGCTCAAAATGGTCTTTGCTCGCAGGCGGACGAGAGACACGAAAGACACGAGGTGCACAAAGCGACCCGTAGACACCCGAATACGCGCAAATACCCGTCCATGGATAAGATAAAAATCACCGTCATTGGCCTCGGTATGCTCTGTTTACTTCGCCCGGCACCTTGTCCGAGTCTGGGTGGCAGGTCGTGCAAGCTTGACTGACGAGTTCACCCGACCTAGGCCCCGCAGGATTGACGGCGCTGAAGAGCCTGCGAGAAGAAGGCTTCGACGCGGTAGGCTTTGAGCGACGAGGCGAGATAGGGGGATTGTGGTCCTCCAGCCTCGATTCTACGTACACGTCGGTGCTGCGAGAGACTGTTTCCAACATCAGCAAGTTTGTGGTGCGTCCGAAATGACCAGCCTCCTCGTGCAGTGAGTGATGGTGGCGGCGGTTGACCTGGCATACCATCCTCCTCAGTCCGGCTTCAGCGACTTTCCCATGCCGAAACGTATGGCCGTGCCCTCGACAACCATGCCGGATGGGCTTGGGCGGAGTCCACCATCACTACTGACCTTGCAATCATACGCCTGCGTGCAACATAATTTCCGGCCTATCTTACCGCGTCCCAAGTAGCCGAGTACTTCCAGTCTTATGCCAAGCACTTTGGTCTCGAGCAACACGTCCACTTCAACACATTAGTTCGAATGGTGACTCGCGACACGCTCGCTAACACATGGCGGCTTCACACGTCCGGACCGGGCGGTGACAGCGATGTTCTCTTCGACAAGGTCGTCTTCGGAACGGGGTCGGAATCGAGGCCTGTCTGGCCGCCGATGCCCGGCCGCGGCCTGTTCCAGGGCGTCATGCACGGGCAAGCCTATAGGAGGTGAGAGGGCGGTAGAATAGCATTGGCTCGCGAGTGAGAAAGCGGCTGACCGGCCGCCATGTGGTCCGCCAACGGCAGCCCGGAGGCGTTTGCGGGCAAAAGGGTCTTGGTCATGGGCGTCGGCAACACGGCGTGCGATGTCTCCCTCAGCCTATCCAGACACGTAGCCAAGCTGTACCAGGCCTACCGCCGCGGCCGCATCATCGTCTCGCGCTATCTCGACAACGGTCTGCCGACCGACACCACAATCGCATTGCCGATGCTTCGCCTCAAGTATCTGATCGACTACAAGGCGCCGTGGCTGAGCACTCCGCTGGTTGACCGGCTACTGGCGCGGAAGATGGTCCACGATGCCGCGCGTGACGCACCCATCATCTCTGGTACGTCCTTGAGCGAGAGGAGGAGACAGGCCAAGGTACGGCTCCGTCGAGATTGGCGCCTAATTCCGGCGCCGAGCATGGCGCACAAGAACCCGGCAGTCCAGGAGAATTTCATGTCCCTGCTGTATACGGGAGAGGTAGAACCGGTTCGAGGCTTCAAGGCCTTTGTTGGTAGCGATCGAGTTCTCCTGGAAGACAATTCGGTAATCGGCGTGGATGCCGTCATCTTCTGTACCGGATATATACTCGACTTCCGCATCATGCCGGAGCTTGAGATGGACGGCGCCGCTGGCCTGCCCTGGACGACAACCCAAGAGGTCGAGGCAGAGGAGACCCGGGCTGCGAGTACGCAGAGAAAGGGGACCAGGAGGAGCCTGTCGGAAGGCGACGCTCAAAAACAACACACCTGCCGCACCTCTACCAGATGATATTTCCGCCCCGTTACGCTTCATCCGTTGCTTTCCTAAGCTGGATGGCGCCGCAAGAAAGCGTCTGGTGCGTGTGTGAGCTTGCGTCGACAGCCGTGGCCCAGATCTGGGCAGCAGAGAGCGCCCGAGCGCGGGGCAAGGCCAAGGCTCCTCCCGCCTACCGAGCGCCGGCTTTGCTCCCGCCGCTTCGCGAGATGGATGCCCAGGTCGACCGATACCATGAGTGGTGGCGCAAGGAGCTGGCCAAGGAGCCGTCTATCCGGCCGGGGCTGGTCCGATCCTATGAGTTCTATCGGTTACTGCACGACATGGCCGGCACTGCTTTGTACGACAACATCGACCATCTCTTCTCGGGACGCAGGTGGAGGCTTTGGTGGCAGGACCGGGATCTGCACCGCTGGATTGCAAAGGGCCCGGTGAGCAGCCACGTGTGGCGCCTGTTCGACACCAATCCCCGCCAGATTCCAGGCTGCGGCCAAAGAGCTTGGGGAGACGCGCGCTGGGTCGTCCAAGACGCGGTAAGAGATTGTCTCGCATCTCGGGCGCAATACCACGCCCACAAGCTGACTCGGCGCTCGCAGTACGAGTCATACAGCGCGTACAAGGACTCTGTCAAGGGCAAGGACTTGTCCGCCCGGTCAACGAGCTCGCCGAGTTTGCATTCCGAGAGCAAAGCTATGGCCACACCCGCATAACAGCAGGCAGAACACGGTTGGTTACATGGTAGGGGAGTTCCAAAGGAGTAGAGGCTGCAGGTAGCAAGACGTCCGGCGCAAAGGAATGAATGTGGAGAGCAAAAGGATATGTGACGAAAAGCCTGACCTGATTTTGAACTGCGTCTCAGCCACTTATGAGTCTCAAATGAGAGAGGTGTATGGAGGCGAGGCGCTGGCCACGGAGTGCCTGTCAGCCACCAAAAAGTCATCTAATGGGCCATTCCTTTATTGTCCACTGGTTCTCGCATTGCTGAGCCAAGCGACATGGGCCTTTTGGAAGGCTCAGAAACGCGGCCGGTGAGGTCCTCGTCAGGCGCCCAATCTACACCGCCTCTTGCCGGGTCACGCTGCGCAGCTTGGGCATCTTAGCCGGCTGCTGCTGGGGCGCCTCCGGTGCCGACGACTCGACGGAACCCGGCAGCCCAAGAACTCCTTCCGCACGGACTTCTGGGTCGCGGCTCGTGCCCCATCCCGCTGTGCGCGCCACGGTTTCTCGCGGACGGCGAGGCCCGTCGTCAGAGCCGTAGCGCAGGGCGTTTTCAGGGTGCAGCGGAATGTGGTTGAAGCGCCAGTCCCAGAGAACGGCATAGGTGGCGCGGTAGGCGACCAGGCTCATGATGCCGATGGCGGAACCGGCCAGAATGTCATACCAATGGTGGGCCGAGTTTATGGCCACCAAGCTAGCCATGATGATCGCCGCCAGAAGCGGCGCCATGAGTAGGACGAGCTTCCAAAAAGCCGGCCTGTGGTCTGCCCAGATCTTGAGCTTGGCGTTTGTCCAGAGGAAAAGATAGCCGAAGCCGGAGAAGGCAACGGTGGTGTGGCCACTCGGAAACGACTTCATGGCCGTCCTCAGCTTGACAATGTCCGTCTGTTGGCAGACATCGACCGAGTAAATGATGTGCTGGAAGCCGACGGCGTTGAGACCCGTTGTATCGTGGCCCGCAGCCTCGTGGATTCTCGATAGATTTGGCTGGCAGACATCGAGGAAGCTGGGCCGCAGGTCTCCGACGAGCTGCTTGATGGTGACCTGGAAGGTCGCCAGCAGGGTGGCCCACAGAGAGCCCATGATGGCGCTGGAGGCATCCCAGGGCGATCTGAGCGACCTGCGCCAGGACAAAGACTGCAAAATGGGACCGGCTATGCTCATCACACCGGCCCATGCCGAAGAGATCAGCCAGCCTCGATATGGGTATGCCATGTCCGGATAGACGATGTCGCCCGACTTGTTGAACGTGATTGGAAACGTCCTCGTCGATGCCAGCGGGGCGAAGAAGATCTGGCAAGTTCGGTCAGAAGCATACTCACGGCGCATGCCATGGGGAGAGACGCACACCAAATGCCGCGCCCCCGATGGCGATCATACACAGCATGTCGACCCAGTTGAGCGCGAGGAAGTCGATCAAGAACGCTTTGACAGCCTGCACGTGCCGGGAGGTGGACTGGTGCCCGCAGGACGGTGGGGGGAGACATGGTGATATTGGTGATACTGTGGTCGACTAGGCTCTCGCTTCACGTCACGCTGGCGACGGCTCGCTCGGGGAGGCAAGTGGTGGAGCGAAGACCTGCATATCTTTCTTAGGTCATGACTGTATTCTCACTCCAAGTAGAGAGGTAGGCCTATAAGGAGGAGTGTGATCAGGAGGAAGGGAGGGGAAAAGGAAGGGAGGGGGTAGGGAGGATCAGTTAGCGGAGGAGAGGGCAAGAAAAACGAGGAATCGGATTGTTCTTGTTGACGTCAGAGACCGACGCCTAGAAGAGTGAAGTCGGACCTTCAGGCGAACCATGAGCTGGCGACTGTCCAGTCGTGCCACACCGACGCCACAGCTAGCAGGCATGCAGCAATTCCAATATGTCATGAGTGTTACGATACACGAAAGACCTGTATCGTCCTGTGACCCGTCATACCAGGCCCGACGACATATTAATTGCCATGGCGACGAGGCCAAGGGCGATGACCGCTATGAGGAAGGCAAGGGGAATTTCATCATATTTTGCATTTACGACACCGAACGATGGATGAAACAAAAAAAGGGGAAATCCCCTGGCTACACCGCCAACGTGTGATACACGAGCGGCGTGATATGTGAGCCGAGTCTCTAATAAACCGCGACCGCAGAGCGTAACCTGTACAAGGGCAAATGCCCACTGGCCAGCAGACGTCGAGAAACGAAACAGTCTTCTCCCCGTCCCTCCAACGAGGTCCCGAAATCACAACGCAACCATGCCGACACCGGCGAGGAGCGCCACGGCCATGTACAAGCCCATGGCGTAGTCGCCGATGCTGGCCAACCGCACCATGGGAGCGCCGGGCACTGCGAAGCTTTCGCCGGTAGACGTAGCCATGCCGCCGACGGGGGCAGTAGCCATCGCCACCTGTTTGTTGATATCACTAGCCCTAGCCAGTTTGTCGTTGCAGGCACTTTCGGCGTTGCTACGCTGGGAGCCGGTCTTGTCCTCGAAGTCGCAGGCCGACGGATCTTTCTTCATCTTGGTGTAGTAGGCGTCTAGTACGTAGTCCAGTTTCGCACTGTCCGAACACATGCACATGCTGTAGGCGCCGTAGACGCCCGTCATCGCATTTCCTTTAATACCAGTGCAGATCTCGGGCACGTTGTCACAGATATATTTGAAGATCTCACCGTATGACTTGGTTGACAGGCCGTCTTTATGCACACAGCTGCGGGACTTGACCATGCAATCGCAGAGGGACTGGTCTGGTGTTGGGGGGAGGGCAGAGTTTGCCTGCCAGTTGCCCGACTTGGGGTCAGGGCATTCCTGTGGCTTGTTGACAAGGTTGTAAGAGTCGCGTTCGACACCCCGAGGCCTCGCCATCGTCACCTGCTTCTTGAGAGCGTCAAAGTCCTTCAACTTGGTTACCTTATCGTTCGCGACCTTGACAAGACCTGCGGGATGCATGAGTACAAGACGTATGCTCGAGTAGATTATGCTCAGGCGTGAACCGTCCCCCGCCATTCGTCGGCCACTTCTTCCTTGGCATGGCACAAAGAGGGGATGTGAAAGCAAGATGAATCGAGGGCAGATGCTCACCGTAGTCGTTGTCCTCCTGAAAGTACATGTAAATGATGCCCCCGGAGAAGACCTTGGTCATCTCCTGCGAGTAGAGAGCACCTGTCTCCTCGAACAGACGGCCTGCCGCGCCGCTCGGAAGATTGCAGCCGTATTCAGCAAAGACAGGAACAGAATAGGCCTCGAAGAATTTAGCCTGCTGAGAGTAACCTGATTTTTGCATATCGCTCTTGCCACACCATGAGTAGATGTTGTAGCCCCAAAAGTCGATAGATTCCTCCAACTTTCCACAGTTGAAGTAGTCGACAATCTCCTTGCGGATATCGACAGCATCGTTGGTGGCGTAGCCAACGCCCATCCAGCGTGAATTCTTCTTACTCTTTATGTAGGCCTTGGTGTCGCGAACGGCGGCCTTGACGTAGGTCGAGGCGCCAGTATTGGTCTTGTTGTTGCTCACTTCGTTGCCGGCAAATAAACCAATGAAATTAGGGTACCGGCCGAGCTCATCCACGACCTTTTGATAGCGGCTGAAAAGCTTATGTCCCACGTGCCGGCACGTCGCGGTTGATGGAGAGAGCGGGCTCTCCCAAATCCGAAATGACGTAAATGCCAGCGTCCTGGAGTAAGCGCATGCAGCCTGAATGGTCCGTCTCGGGGTTGATGGCGTAGGTACGAATCGTGTTGGTTCCTAGCTCCTTGAGGAGCGGAACGTCACGCTTGCACCTGTCCTCGTCGGAGAGCGGGTCGACGTACTTTGTCGTCTGTTCGCTAGTGGCACCAGTAGCAACCGTGTCCTGCTGGTAGGCGACTCCTTTTATGAAGAACTGGGTGCCGTTCTTGTAGAAGAACTTGGATCCCTGGAGCCAACCACGTCAGTAATATCGCTTCGTCAGGCGAGCTGGCGGCCGTGGCGCGATACCTTCATCTCGATGGACTCCAGATCAGCCGCGAGGGCGCTCCCCGTCAGCGCAAGGATCGAAAATGAGAGCTTGATAAGAGCCATGACGGGTGCCGGGAGTAAAGCGGGCAGGTCGGGCAAAAACACTCAAGGCTACGGCGGCGCTTCTCGGCGTCACTCGTGAGGAAAAGGCCGAGGTGCAGTTTGAAGGCTGCGCAAAGGTCGCGATGACACGATTCCGTCAGCGTCTAGTGCTCCGAGCCCAGAAATGGCCAGCCAAGGAAGGGGGAGAGGGGGAGAGAACGAAGGACGGGCACGATTCGGAATATCAAAGTGCTGTTCTAAAGGAGCGACAAGAAAGACGATGCCAAACAATAAGAACTGGGCGAAGCGAGCAGACTTGGGAAAGCAGAACGGGGATTATGCGGAAGGCGAGGGTGAAGAAGGAAAAGGCTTTGGTCCGCCATTAGGGGAAGAGGCGCTGGTCAGGCCAGGCCAGGCCGGGCTCGATGTGACGGCAACCGGTGTCATGAACTATGAGACGGGGGCACCATGCAGCGGTTGACTGGGCACTGTACCACACTGTCTCGGACGGGGGCACGCCGCTAGAGCTTGGCGCAGCACAGGGCAACGGGCTGACGGACGGCCCCTGAAAAGGGCGGCCCACAGTGGGCGCCTGAGGAGATGGGTCTCTCCGGGATCACAAGAAAGGGGCCGAGGTCCCTCATAGCCCGGGAAATGAAGGCAGCCGATACACCCAACCGTCCACGCGGGTTTGCCCCTTAAAGCCTTGATACAAAAATTAGCGCCCTGTGACGACGGGATTCGAGGGAGGCGAGCCGACACCCTCAGATGCGGATACGCCTGTGTTGGCCTTGACGAGCGGTGCTCGGGCAACGACGGAAATGTCTATCTGATTCTCGTACCCTAACCGCAGGAGCCGGTCATCTGTCCGCCCCTTTGTATGTGCGCATGGTACGCATGCAAGTCGGCTTGCTGCTGGCCTTCCAAAGTCGCGAGAAAATAGGGGCAAATCGTGCCTTCGCTCTGCCCGCTCTGCTTGCCTGATCGGACCAAGATCCGCCGGTATGCTTTCGCTTCACCAGACGTCGTCTCCGCTGATCTGCGGTTCCGGCCAACACAGCAGGCTGACCTTCTCCCTCGGCTCTCGCCGTCTCTTGGGACAATTTTTCGTTTTTTCTGTCGTTTAGTTTTCCGCCAAGTATTTTTCACACGCGAACTCAAGGCCCGCCATTCCTCATCCGCGACTAGCCAACCAATAATAAACAGAGATGGACTGGCTAGGCCATCGACAGTCTGTTGTTTGTATTTGTCCGCCAATGGCAAGCCAGGACAACGCCCTCTCTCCATGACAGTTGCAGTGCTGTTTGCGAGGGCCGCCTCCTGGGCGCCAAACCTCAGCGCCTTGTGTCATCCCACCCTTGCATGACCGTAAATGGCCTAGCCTATATGGCTGCACAGCCGCCTGTGGACTCTTACGCGGAGTCGTTTCATCAATTACCCGCCCTATTTCAACCACGCACTCCCGTTTTTTACAAATATGTCCAAATGAAACGTCAAGCAGGCCTCAAGCGGATGATCGCCCTTACGGCCCGCTTTCGTTTGTTTGATCGTCCGGCACGCGTATTCTGGAATCAGTTTGACGTGTGCACAGCACGCTAGACTGTTCACTTGGAGCAACCAGCTTGACAAGTACAATCAACTACCGCTGGCTAACTACCGCCCCTAACCTTTTTCTTTGTGTACGGGTAACTGTTCATCCTACCTGGTATCTTGCTGCAGGGTGCCCCATCCGTACCATTATCATCCTGAGCATTTTGCAACAATCACAGACCCTCGCATGAGCAATGCCCCTGGTCGCGCTCGCAAACGATCTGGCCTCAAAAGCCGACAACAATGGCAGGGCCGATGTGTAATCATTTCCTTCAAGTATGAGAAATGTCAACCTGCCTGCACAGTGCATCAGCTTCGTTGCTTGACATCTATCACATTCATTAGCCGATTTGCTCCGCGGGGTCATGCTTGGATTCTTGGAACAGCTGCAGTGATGCCTTACAAAGCCTCAGAATGATGTCATGGCCTGTCGCTCGCCCGTCATCTGGAGACCTACGTAGCCCTGGCAGGGTATCTCGGTCCGGCTGATGACACCAACTCGCTAGACGGCGCTCATGATGTCATGAGCAACTTCATCAGACACGCAACTTATCAACACGTGTACGCGGAGTTAGCAACGAACAGCCATTGATTATTTCATTACACGTACACTCACCACTTATACTCATAGTCACCCAAGTTCTCGAGCCACGAACCTCTCAGACTCCGAGAGAAAGACCACCATGGCGTCTGTCCAGGATCGCAAGCCTCCCGGCGCTGGCACCAAGGTAGTACTGTCCTAAGGCGTGTCCGCTTTTCGGCGGAGAAACGCCTTCACGTCGATATTGCGTCGCTAAAAGACTGCATCAAGGTGAACCCTGGCCGAGAGGCTCCCATCAGCCGGGAGGGGGCGGGTCTTGTCACCCCAGAGTCGCTTGCCGCACAATCCTATGAGGAGGGCGGCGGATTCGCCGAAAACCGCAATGCTCAGCCCGAGAGAACTTCACGTTCAGAAACGCCGTCGCCTGACGCGGACAGCATTCGACATTCACCGAGTCACAAGGACAATCCGTCAGATCCGAGCACGGGCACGACCCCCGCCCACATCGATGATCTGCAGACTTCGGGAACGAAACGTCCTCATGGCAAGAATATTAAGGAAGAATTCGACGATTCAAGGCTAGAGGATGGCATACAGAAGGCATTCCGTGCGGAGCCAGGGTCCATTGACGACCCCAGTCGGCTTGCTGAAGCACGCTTCACACGATCCGAGGCGGCGCAGCCTGACGCCACGGTTCAACGAGATAGAAAATTGTCAACCACGACGGCATACGATCACCTGAGTCCAGAGACTTCTTCGTAACGAGTTTACCGTTTTCATGGCTAGCACACGCTGAGCACGGGCCGCTGTATCTCTGCACGTCTTGACTATACTCGCTTCATTGGTATCAAATAGAGCCCGTATCCGTGGTGAATTACAGCAGTAGCTAGTGGAAGTCAAGCTGCAGGCTGCACCGGGGGAGCTTCGTTACAGGCGAGACTTGGGTCCGGCCTTGGGAAACAAGGGACACAAAACCATGGGGGGGGATCAGTCGAGGGGAAAGGGACATTTTGAACTAGGAGAGGAGCAATGGAAGGGTGTATAGACGACCATCGCTATGCTCTTAAGCCTTGCCACTATGAACATTTCACCAGATGAGTAAAATGCTTCAAGGCAAAGGGGTTTGCTTTGAGGTTTGCTTTGATGGTGGGCGACAGAAACTATCATGTCTGCGCTCTAACCAAACCCAAAAAACATCCTGCTTTCGGCTGCTCGGGCCCGCAAAGACGTATGCAGCATCTCATTTTTTTCCTAGTTACCCTCTCCAATTTTTTGCTTCTCAACTCCTCGCTGACTCTGGCTGCACAACCAGCGGTGGAGTGTCTGTAAGGCGGTAGTCTGGATTACAAGGGCGGGGACACAGTATTCGTATTCGTATTGATATCCGATCTCTTTATCGGCACCACTGCTGATGCAAAGGCTCCACAAAAGGGGAAATTCCCACCTCCCCTTTCGTTATCTTTTACGCTTGCGTCGTCCTGTTTGGGCAGAGGTCTTCGTTGTCAACAGCCCATTGACTTTGGCCTCCCTCGACTCTTCTGCTCTCAGTACCTGGCATAGAACCGGACCACAAAATTTTCACAATCGGAAGCCATAAGCGATCCATATAGCCTTTTGTTGGAACTACACGCCGGCCCGTCTTCGCCTTTGTTGGCCTCTTTCTCCTACGTCGCCACCATGCCTTCCGCCTCCAAGGAGAAGAGACTTGCCAAAAAGGCTGCCGAGGGCAAACTTGACAAGAAGAGCAGCAAGCCGGGTAAGTCTAAGAATGATGATACTCAGCTCGACGCCAACGGCAACCCGATCAAGGATGACGCTCCGGCCACGTCGGGCGACAAGATGGACGAGGTCAAGCGTCTCGCCGACCAGATAGACAAGCACGGTATCTCTGATCGTGTAACCACTGGCGTTCTGGCCTCGACTGCATCCAGCAAGGATGTCAAGATCACAAGCACTAGTCTCGTCTTCCACGGCCGTGTCCTCATCACCGATTCCACCTTCGAACTGTCCTTCGGCCGGCGCTATGGCTTACTCGGTGAGAACGGCTGTGGCAAGAGCACCTTGCTCAAGTCAATCGCTGCTCGGGAGTTTCCAATTTCCAATCATATTGATATTTATCTGCTTTAGGGTGCACCCCCGACTGATTTTTGGCGCCTTGGAATGGGTCGTCAAGGAAGCCGAGGCCGAGATGGATCGCCTCGACAAGCTGGCTGAGAAACTCCTTAGAAGAAGAGGGCCCGGAGAGCCCGGTTCTGATTGACCTCTACGATGTAGGAAATCTTTCACCTCGTTGCCCGTCAGCAATATATTGACCAATTTCACAGCACATGGACAAGATGGACCCTTCAACTTTCTCCACACGTGCGTCGTTGATTTTGACTGGTCTCGGTTTCAATAAGAAGACCCTTCACAAGAAGACCAAGGATATGTCGGGTGGATGGCGCATGCGTGTTGCCCTAGCAAAGGCGCTGTTTGTGAAGCCCTCATTGCTGCTTCTCGACGACCCGACGGCTCACTTGGATCTCGAAGCCTGCGTGTGGCTAGAAGAGTACCTCAAAAAGTGGGAGCGTACGCTGGTTCTAGTGTCGCATTCCATGGACTTCCTCAACGGCGTATGCTCCAATATGATTGACATGCGACAGCGCCAACTGCAGTACTACGGCGGCAATTATGACTCGTACCACAAAACACGCCTCGAGAACGAGACGAACCAGATGAAGGCCTACCACAAGCAACAGGATGAGATTGTCCACATCAAAAAGTTCATCGCCAGTGCCGGCACGTATGCCAACCTTGTCAAACAAGCAAAATCTCGACAGAAGATCCTCGATAAGATGGAGGCCGATGGCTTCATCGAGCCCGTTGTGCCGGACAAGATTTTTACCTTTCTCTTTGCCGACGTGGAGAAGCTTCCGCCTCCTGTGCTATCCTTTGATAACGTCACCTTCTCCTACTCTGGTAAAGCCGAGGACGACCTGTATCGTAACCTGGACCTCGGCTTTGACATGGATTCGCGAACGGCTCTCGTTGGCCCCAACGGTGTAGGCAAATCTACGCTTCTTCGCCTAATGACCGGAAAGCTATCTCCGACCGGCGGTGCTGTTACCCGGCATACCCACCTGAAACTTGGCCTGTACTCGCAGCACAGCGCCGAGCAGCTTGACCTCACCAAATCGGCGCTCGACTTCGTTCGCGAGAAATATAGGGAAAAGTCTCAAGATTATCAATACTGGCGTCAGCAGCTCGGTCGCTATGGCCTTAGCGGCGATTCTCAGACCGCCCTCATGGGCACTTTATCAGAAGGCCAGAAGAGCCGAATCGTTTTTGCGTTGCTGGCCATCGACAGCCCTAACATGCTTCTACTCGACGAACCAACCAACGGCTTGGATATCCCCACCATTGATAGTCTGGCAGACGCCATCAATGCCTTTAACGGAGGCGTCGTTGTGGTTTCCCATGACTTCAGGTACAAAAAATCTTGCCGGTTCCTTTCCATATCAAGAATAACTACTGACGTTTTCCGTTACAGGCTACTGGACAAGATTGCCAAGGAGATCCTGGTGTGCGAAAATCAGACGATCCACACTTGGGACGGCACTATTGGTGACTATAAGAACTATCTGCGGAAGAAGATGATATCCGCTGGCGCCGTGTAAAAGCTTCAAATCTACGGATGCACGTTGAATATAGAAACTTTAGAGGGTTATGCAAGCCTCCAAGAAGTTATGGCCTGTAAAAGGGAATGGGAACTGTCGGGCATGACGAGAATGATGGGCCTTGCCGCACATGGGCCAGCCTATGACTTGTTTAGAAAACTATTTACGAATCACATGCCTTTGTGCCGGATATTTGGGTTATGCTTGCCCCGGAGTAGAATTGGTTGTCACAAGTTGATAATTGTTTCTGACCTCGGCACAGAAGCTCAACGAAGGGATGTCGAAATGAAAGTCGCTACTAAGGCCCATGTCCGTCAAATTGCATTCTAAGCTTCTTCGGATGAGTAACATTCGAGTGATGACCCCTTCTTTCCGCGTCTGGACGACATCTTGAATGTTCAGGAGAGACCCGTACGAGTAGTCGTCGTGAGCGTTTAACTCGCTTCCTTAGTATTTTCGTTGACGTGTAAACTCTTGCTTACGAGTCTAATGCCTGTTCTTGAGCGGCTAAAAGACGTCGAATATGTCCTGGCCAGAAAATCATTTCATTTGCCAGTTCAGACCGCATGTCTTTTTCATCTTATGCGAAAATTCCCACGGGTTGTGGTCGCCATTGATAAAACAGGGCTGATTCCGGACAAAAAGGTCCTTGCGCTGCATATATGCTCGAGGCGGAAATCCGTCTAGATTCCGTTCAACACGAGTCCCTAATCTATGGTTGGGAAGCATCTTGGACCAAATACAAGGCCTCCCTGGTACTGGAAAGCCTTATGTGGGGGCACTGGTTGCGAGGTTGATTTGGTGGCTGTGACACTTCTTGGAAATCACTCCTGTTCCTCGGGTTTTTGAAACCATGGACTGACATTCCATGTCAGCGAGGCGAAACTGAGCTGTGACCGACACATTTGTTGTCGCCGTTACCATCTTGTATCAGATCATTTCATCGCTCTCTGCGAAGCCTTAATTGGAAGTAATCGCAAAAGTATGTGGCTAAAGGACCGGTGGAGTGATGTGGGCGAGAATGGAGACGCAATCACGTGAATAGCGTCAGCTTAGTGGTAAATCCCTGAAGATAGGATAGCCATCGACAGCAGCCGTAGCACGCGCAGGCACCTTGCCGCTGCGCCACGGATCAGCCTGGATCGACG
>KN173729.1:390393-450598 GCA_000758425.1 Nilaparvata lugens yeast-like symbiont | reverse complement strand
TCCTCCCGTGTCGATGGATTCGACTCGTCCCGTCCGCCATGGCGCGCCGTGGCCTCGCCGCGCCTCTGAGCCTGTGGCCCGTTAGCCCTTGGTCGACCTGTGTATAAAGCTGCTCGTCCAGCCCGCTCCGACTCGTCCTCAGCTTCAACCACATGTCCCGTCGCCCGCGTCTCCCGCTAAGGCCGCTCCGGACTCTCGTCAGCATCGTAGGCGGACTAGGGCCCTGTCCAAACCTCGCCCCCTCGCTGCGCCCACCGAACCCTCGCACCAACCTTGGGCCCTGCCCACGAACCGGACCACCGGCCGGCGACGATGTGGCTGCTATGACCCAACTTCATCGCCTTGCACTGTCAGTTCCTCCGCCTGGCTGGGCCCGGGCCTCGTCGCTGACCGGCTCAGACGCCTGGATCGTCTTGATGGGCTTGTTGGCCCTGCCGGCCCTCTATCCTTACGGTAACCTGTCCGCTATCGACGCCTACTTCTTTGGTGCCAGCGCCTCGACCGAGTCGGGCCTTAACACGTACGCAGCCCCCGCCCTGCAAAACCCGTCGTCTCGAATGTCGGAAGTGAACAAGACAGGCGCAGCTATGACTGCAAGGACCTGGCGCTCTACCAGCAGCTGTACATCTACTTCGTGCCGCTGCTCACCAGCATGGGCTTCATCCACATTGTCGTCGTGCTCGTACGCCTGCGCTGCTTCCGCAAGCACATGGACAAGCTCGGTACGCCCGCCCGCAGAGCCGCCTATGGCGCCCGCCGTGCTAACGATGAGATGAACCTGGCGCACTCCCCAGGCCATACCCACGAGCGTTCGCACCGGCTCTATCCATGTCGCAACACAGCTGTGGACTGCGGACGTAGACGCCCCCTTGCCCCGACGACGGCGCCGGCGAACCGGTGGCCCAAGCCGTGTCTGAAGGCACGGGGTTTATGTCGGCAGACCGCGAGGCGCTAGGCGGCATCGAGTATCGCAGCCTGAAGCTGCTGCTCAAGATCACTGCCGGTGCGTCCCTGGCGCCTTTAACCCTCCCCCTGCCCCTTGTCCCGCGCGCATCCGGCGCGGCCCTGACGAAGAGTTACGACCACAGCCTATTTCGTGGGCCTGCATCTGCTCGGCGCCCTAGGTCTGCTGATTGGATCTGGGCGTTCAGTGACCAGTACCGCACCTATCTCGCCAACCAGGGCATCGGCGCGAGCTGGTGGGCTTTCTACACAGCCCAGTCGGCCTTGGACAACCTCGGCTTTACCCTGACGTCAGATAGCATGGGCCACTTCCGCGACGCCCCCTGGCCAATGGTACTGCTGGGCCTGCTGGGCCTCGCCGGAGAGACGCTGTACCCCGTCCTCCTACGGCTCGCCATCTGGGCGCTGGCCAAGCTGACGTCGCGCCGCGCACCGGTCCAGGAGCCGCTGGCCTTCCTGCTGTGGCACCCGCGCCGCTGCTCGGCCCTGTTGCTGCCGGGGGGCACCACCTGGGCCCTGCTGGCCATCATCGCCCTGCTCACCGTGGGCGACGCCCTGCTCATCGTCGTCCTCGACCGCCACGGGCCCGAGGTGGCCGGACTGACGGCGGGCAAGCGCGTCGCCGCCGCCTTCTTCCAGGCCGCCGCCGCCCGCCACACCGGTATGACGCCCTATAACCTCGCCGACGTCAGTCCTGCAGTCCAGTTCGGCCTGCTCGTCATGATGTACATCTCCGTCTTCCCCGTCACCATCAGCATCCGCGCCAGCGCCGACACCGCCTACCACGAGCGCCCCCTCGCCGTTTACGCGGCGCAGTGGCCCTACCGCGAGGACAGCGCCGCCTCGTGCCTACGGCACCACATCCAGCAGCAGCTCGGCTGCGACCTGTGGTACATATTTCTCGGCGTCTTGCTTGCCGTCTCTGAATTCTCCAAGATCCAGGACCGCAACGAGCCGGTAAGGCCGCGTCCCGTCCGGCTGTAGTCGGCCGCGCAACGCGTTGACCTCGACGGCCCCTTGGCGGCCAACAGGCATTTGCAATCTTCCCCATATTCTTCGAAGTCATGTCCGCCTAGTACGTCACCTCTGCCTCACCCTCCCCTCTCTCGTGCTACTGACCCGGCCGTAGCTGCAACGTGGGCATCAGCCTCAGCCACCCCGGCATCAGCACTGCCCTCAGCACCAAGTTTTCCGTCGTCGGAAAGCTCGTCGTCTGCGCCATGATGATACGCGGCCGTCACCGGGGCCTGCCGAACCGCCTGGACTTGGCCGTCATACTACCAAGCCAACACCTCGCCGAGGAGCCCCGTCGAGATGATCAGTCCAGGCCAAGTGCAGGATACCAAGGCGTCGTAGGTCTAACCTCGAAGCAGGCGTCGACATTCGAGCAGCGGCCACTGTTTGTCGGCTGAGCTCGCGCCGGAGCCAGCTATCTCTTTCCACCCCGAATGCAGACGGCGGACGCGCTGTGAGAGCTGGGTATCCAGCATGGACTGAACAAATGCGCACCTGACATACAGGCCTGAGTGGGTGCTACCACCGCGTGCCGTTTCTTTCAAGCGACATGTTTTTTTAAGTGCATATACAAGACATACCTCGATATGTTTAGACAATACCCTTGCGACTCACTGCGAGTCCTTGAAGTCCTTTTCCCAGCTCCCTTCTTCGCTCTTTGCCCCCCTTTTTGTCCCTCCTCCTGACTCCCTCCCCTGAGCAATCAAAATTTGGCAACTTGACCCCTCCAAAGATAAAAAGAAGGTCGGAGGAAGAGAAAAGGATTTGGCGGCGGACGTATTGCTCTATGGTAGCTCTTTCTCCCTTGTCATCTTCCTTCTTCCCTCACCTGCTCCCGTTCTCTCTGCATGCATCTATCTCTCTGACTCTAGACGAGATTCAGTGCTGCTGCCAAGAATCATGCCGGCCGACGACGGTCGTGGACGCGCCAGCGCATGCAAGCTCGTCGGGAGCTTCACAATCAGCCTCCATGTCAGACAAGCTGCAGTAACCCGCCAGCCGGTGATGCGCACATGAGTCGGAGCATGGCGTGCCCCCCGAAGACAAGACGCCTTTTCCCTTCTTCCTCGCTTCCCGTCTTTCGTCGCCGGTCCAGCTACTTCACCACGGCTTGTCTTTGATGGTCGCCAGGTATCGCTTGTCCGGGTTTTTCTTGAGCCAGGTGGTGATGTAGCCCAGCGTGTCGGTGACGTCGGTGTCGTCGTGGTAGTGGGTTGCCATGAAGCCGTAGACGAGTCCGTCGACGTTGGCCTCGCCCATGAGCGCGTGCGCGCGGTCTTTCTGGCGCCAGGAAATGGTCCAGTCGAAGACTAGGGCATAAGCCTGGGAGGCCACGGCCTGACGGAGGGTGGGACAGATCTTGTTGCCATTGGAGTTGCAGTCTCCGAAGTTGAGCCCCGGGTAGAAGAGACCTTTACTCATGACCCGCTTCTCCTTGGTCCACGGCCCGTGGGCCTCAAAGGCCGCGTGCACGCCAGCGTCGTTGCCCTCAAGGCCGATGGCTTCGTTGCTGTTGAGGCCCTCGCGGATGACGGAGTAGGCGCGGCCGTCGGCGTCGTAGAAGCCATACAGCACTCTGACGCCGGCCGGCTACAGGATGCGGCGCGCCAGGTCCCATAGGGCCTCGATATTGCAGCGCGGCTCGAGCTCGCCGCACTTGTCGGGCTTCTTGATGTCGAGCCAGACAAAGATGATGTTCTTGCCGGCCATGCGTTCTGCCGCCACCGTCTCGAACATGAACCTGGCTGGGCTGCCCTTGCTAAGGAAGGTTCCGTCGTGGTCGGCATACCACTGGTCTTTCCAGGGATACAGGTCAATTTCCAGCACGTTGGCCCCGTGGGCCACGGCCTGCCGGACTCCGTAGTCCATGAGCACGCGGTGGGCGATGGCGTAGAAGGGCCGAGGCTTGGTGGTGGTGTTGAGGGCCACGACGCCGAGCGAGTCGGTTGCGTTGCTACCGCCCGCCGGCAGCCCCTGCGCCCGGTTTGCTTGAGCGGCGACCAGCAAAGCCGCAGCCAAGAGGCCACGGAGCCGCGCCATGGCTTGCGCGTGTCGCGAGGCTTCGAAGATGGCAGCGCCGAGAAAACAAGAGTCTTGGTTGTGCGCAGCCGCAGACGGACATAGCACGAGCCCATACCCCCCGGCGATAAAAGGGGGGAGGGGGGAAGAAGGTCAAGACCCGACGGAGAGCGAGAGAGAGACGCTTGGTTTTATCTTGCCATGGAGGGCAGAAATCCTCCTTTGCCAGCTCGAGCTTCTGCCCGCCGTCCAGACGGCCTGGTAGGCTCACGTCAGTCATCAACGCATGCGGGCGGGCGGAGATGAATCGATGCTGTCATTTCACAGTGCGCCAGGCCCAGACGCTCATGCACTCGACGCCTGCACATGAACGTGACAATGTGTCTTTTGCTGTCATCCCCGAGAAAGAGGGGGGCTGGAAGAGCGTCGTTGGTGAGGCTCCTTGTTCCCCCCTCCGCAAAGGGGGGAGGAGGGGGAGAAGATCCAAGGGGAACAGTCAAACGACGTAGTTGGCCGTGCGGAGGGATTAAACCGAGCCAGGGCCTTGGTCCGGGTCTGGCTCTCGAGGTCTCGCCGGCGAGTGACAAGACAGCTGGATATCGGTGCCCCAGGGTACAAGCGCAAGCCAGCGACGCCTTTAGCCGCCGGATCTCCACCCCAGCCTTAACAAAGCCGTCCGGCGGCTCTTTGCCAGAGGTGTGATTAGCAACGCACCTTGAGATTGGCAGCCTACAGCATATGCAGGCGCGTCATGCTGGCTGAGTCGAAGGGCAAGGAGGCTCTGAGGGCGGACTCGCGGCGGACCAAAAGACGGAGGGCCTTGTCCTGGGTGCTTTGCTGCCTCTGGGGAATCATCGTGGCCTTTGCAGCCCCGTGCGTCATTACGACTATTCTTACGTGTTTACGGCGACGTTCAGTTGCCAGCTGTGTCCATGACTGCGGATTTGCGAGGACGAGGAGTAAAATATCCAGGCCCGCCTTTCCCTAGAGTCGTCATCATCCCCTAAACAGCTTACGCAAAGCCGCCAAGAGCCCCGAACCCTTTTGCAGATGAAGGATATTCGGGTCCTTTGCAGATTCGTCAATCGCCAGTTTTGGGGGGAACCTTGGAAACTACCACGCCACGTTTCTCTCCGTTGCCGGCGAAAACCGCCCAAGGTCGAGCTCCATGACAAACTGGCTGCCGCCACCCGAGTCTCTCAGAGGGCCCGCGAGTGACCGCAGAGCCGGGTTGCTCGTTCGTACTGGCATTCTCAGTTCCGAATTTCTCTCAGAAATGCAAACGAGTCCTCGTCTCTGCGCTTCTAGAAAGATGGATGAGGCCTGAGTTGGTCAGGAAGGGGGACAAATACAGCGAGCGATCAAGGAGCTTTTGCATTGCATAGAACCAGGGCATCACACTGGAATGCACAAGATCCAGGAGCTGGAGTCGACCGCTGAACTTTCTAGGAAAGTGAGCCGGGCCCTCCATTCACACGGGCCAGGCTACCGCAAATCCCAACCGCCAAGGTGGAGGGTATTGAAGCCATGCGGTCAGTCGTTACCGTAGATGGTACAAGTCCGCCTCGTGGGGGGGCTGTGTTATGAAGCTGGCTGTCCAAACCGAATTTTCCCGTGGGCAAACTGCTTAGTGCTGTCTGGACTTCCCTTGTCGGCCATTTCCCTCTGCCCGAGTCGTTTCTTTCCGCAATGTCTCGCCTTTCTGAATGACCACATTGCCCACATGGACCATGATTCAGTGCTTCGCCAGTACAATATCCACGAGTGAGCCTGGCCGATCCCTTAGGCTGCTCCTGAAGTAGTCATGCCAATAATAGATCTCTCATCTTGGGTCCCGAGCTGCATTGTCCCTCATGTAGCCCCCAGCGGCCGGTTTTCCTTCCCCAGCAAAGCATGCGAATGACCCATGTTCCGGAACATACAGAGCTATCCAGGTCCGGTCTCGTATATTTTTGCTTCAGGTCATGACTGGACCAGGAAAATGCGAGTCCTGGGCCTTTGTTGCTGCAGAAAGCACACGGCATCCCATCCCTTCGTGTCGCAATCAAGTTCGGTCCTATCGTCACTCGATTCCCTCCATCTTCGTCTCATCCGCGTCGTGCCTCTTGTCTGCCGCAAAAGTTGGCGCATCTTCAAAAAAACTCGCAGAATCAGCAAACAGCGGCTCCTGCGACGACGCCCAGCCGCACTTGCCTGTCATCTCGGCTTCGCCCTCAGCCTCCATCTTCCGCTTGAGCGCATAGCCCACCTTCTTCTCTCGCTTGCGAGCCTTCTTGCCACTCAGTCGCGCCCTCGGACCACTCGTCGGAAGCAAGCCCGCCCTTACACCGCGCGCCGTGTCCGCCTTCGTCATCTTCATCGACTCCGCGCCGCGCTTCAGCCGCTGCTTCTTTGATTTTGATATGCGTGCTGTTGTTCGGCACTTGGACGGCTGCTTGATTGTTTTTGGAGACATCCTGGGACCGGATGTAATCGTTTAATCGGGCTTGGGGCAGGAATATCCTGCACAAGTCCAAGAGGGAGGGTAATGTCGTGTATCTCAAAGGCAGGTAACTTATTTTTTCTTGTGGGCGGAGTCACCCAATAAGTTCCTGAAAATTTGCCCCGCCCATAGTCCCATGAGCCCGGGTATCAGGTTCCTCTGCCCGCTGACACTTTCAGCACTCATTTACTTCAATTGCCCTCTGCAGCAATGCTTGGAAGATACAGCAACAAGGTGCTAAACCTACTTCCCCCGCAGACAACTGGCCGACTACTATGAGGAAGGAAATGGACAAGTTGACCTTGAAAAAACGTTTCAAGTCATCAACAAACCTGCGAAGCCCGCCATCGTTCGTGAGCATCATCAGCCGCACACCAACTTCACGGTGTCGGCCTACACCCTCGCCTCTCGGATGCTCCGACTCATGACGGCAATTACAGCCTATTTCGACCTTGATGCCAAACAGTTCGAATTCGTAAACGCATTTATCAATGCCGATATTGATGAAGTAGTGTGCTGTCAGCCCCCTACAGTTTTCTACAACCGGGAAAGGTATGGAAGCTGCAAAAGACTCTTTACGGCCTTCGTCGCTCCTCTGCTGTAATACAAGCAGCTAGTCGACTTCCTAACGCCGATAGGTTTTCACTTGTCCATGAGGACCTGTGTAAGCTTCCATATTTAGTATCTTGACCATGTGCCTACCCATAGCGAGGGAAAAAATGATATTTACAACTACATGAACACCTTGAACTTTCTCCTCTGAAAGAACATAGGCAACATGCGATTACACGACAAAATACCTTCGCCTGAGTGTCCGTGTCAAGAACCTTACTGCCTCGACTTAATCCACTCATACTTTATCTTCCAGCGGCAGACTCTGTCGGTCCGGCTATCTTGGCATCAAGTCTGTGCCTCAAACATACCGAAGCGATCCCTTGTGAGTTTCTTGGTCTTGGGTCCTCACAAGACATGTCGGGACCCTTATGCCCGGTCACAAAGCCCCTTAGCTGACTAGCGATCAAGTCCTTGCTCCTTGTACTTGTGCCGCTCAGATAAAATCGGCTTCGTGTCTGTCCCTAAGTGAGCAACGATGACCTTATGAAGCTGTTTTTTGCGTTTCAGTTGGTTCAAGAGCAGCCAAATGCTAGAGCACTAGGTTTGCCCTTTCGGGATCGAACCAACGTCTAACAATTTATGAGAGGTAAACCTGAGCAACTGGTCGTTATTGCGGCATGTCAAGATCAGCGGCAGCTTGAGGCGGACCCAGGCGGGTACCGGAAATCATGCAAAGGCCCCATGTATCAAAGGTGCAATTGAGCCGCATGGGGCGCTATGTGATGCCGAGACGCATTGAAATATTCCGAATTTTGGGTATATCATTCCAAGATCCAACCGCTCGAGGGAAAAATTAGTTTCCCAAGGACTCACAGTCCTTTCCGAGAGTTGACGGGGTGTGTGGGCTTGACAGACCCTGTGTATTGACACCATCCTCGCTGTCTTCGTCGCTGATGAGGCCGTCTAGCTCGTACTCTTGGCCGTCTCGAATCCGTCCCTCTTCCGCGACGCGACTGGCGACTTGCGTATGACCATTCTCTAGAGTTTTCGTGCTTTCATTATGACTCGCAAGGCGATCATAAAGCTGGAGAAGTTGGTTGACAAAGAGGAACATAAGAAAGGCGAGCGAATATAAAACGAGGATATAGGCGACGTGGTCCATACTGGAAGAATCGACCAGCAACATCTGCTCCTCTGTCGCACCCATGAATAGGAAGCCCGATGCATACAAAAGCTGAAGGGAGTCAGCAAGAGCAAATGAGAGTCGTCTCAATTGGCTAGCGGCACCACTCACAAAAATGGGAGTGTACTGAAAGCTATTCCAAGAGCGGCCGTCTTCCGAGATAGAATGCTGGTCTTTCAAAATAAAAGCAATTTCTATGATACGGCTCAGGCCAGCGGCCATAAGCGTCTTTCCAAACATGCTGTGCGTCATGGCGCTGACCATGAGGTCTTGAGGATGAGACGACATGGCCCAGCCCGTCATGAAGATGACGAAACCGGGAACGAAATTGCGTTTGGGGTTTCCGTCGCGGTCCCGACTCAGCCATATACCCGCCAGGCCAGCACACCACCATATAATGCCCATGGTGGTATGCTGCCAGTCGTTTCTGATCCATTCAGAGCCCCACCGGTGTTCCGTGAAGGTGTTGACCAGGCCCCAAGCTGCGATGACGGCGCTGTCAAAAAACTCCTGGGATCGTCCGCAGCGGCGAAGCCAAAGCTGACCAACCATAAGAACCATGGTGAGGATGATACCGTAAGCAATGAAAGCACTGCCCATGATAAAGTGGGCGAGGCACTGGCCCATGTGGTCGCTCTGGCAGAAGCCGAGGGCAGTGATACCGCCGAATATCATTTGGGCCCAGGATAAAACGGGCATGGCCTTGCCGATGATGGAGTGGCAGGGCCGTATAAGTTTCCTGATTCTTCCATTCAGACCCTTCTCCCAGTGGCCCTTGAGGTACAATCCGAGGATGACCTGAGCAACCAGGAGTAGTTGAAGAATATTGGCGAAGCCAGAATGGACGTTTCCACCAACAAACTCACGACCTCCATGAGCATGGCCAAGGAAAAAGCCGACGACTGCAAGGATGGAGCCGAAAACTTGCGTTGGAACGTGCCAACGAGATTTTGTTATCTATCCTCGAGTCATCAGCGATGCCTTCCGCCCAACAATCTGGCGAAGTGACCACACGTACGCCCAGGACCATGCCAATGGGAAAGATGAAGCCATAGGCCAAGATTTGTATCAGGATATGAATCCATAGCGTCATGTCCTGTAGAAATTCATCAGCTAGAGAAAGCCAAGGACTTGCATCGCATGCTACTGACGATTGAATCCTGAGATACAGTCTCTCCCACGGCGATCTTGCTGTTACCCATGTGGTGCTTGTGTGCTGAGGCGGTGGGGGGGCCAAGCAGCGCGTGTAGGAGGCAGAGGAGAGCCAACGCCCTTGACTCTCGAACGACTGCCATAGCTGACAGCGTTTTAAACAAGGCTGATGCGCGTGGAGACGGACACGGTTTCAGGAAAAGCCGGCGTGTCGTGGCTTGGCTCGCTAGGCGGACGAATGGCCGGCCTTCGGTGGAGTCGGAGGCCCTCGAGCGGCGGCGAGGATCGGAAGGCTGTCACTCGCGCGGTACCCGACAACGCGTCCACACTTCCTATAGGCATTGGCAACCAAAATTCACTTGTTATGATTGGACGAGCAGTGCTTAGATTAATACTCCAACTTCAGTGTGTACATCATCTGCTTCCCCGCCCAAATGCGAAAGCTACAGGGCGCCTCAGCAGGTGTATATTTATCATTTTTGAAATGTCCTGCACCAAATTCCTACCGCCTCAGACATCTACGGAATGGACTGTAATTTCAAGTGAATTTTTTCCAAGACATCAACGGATTCTGCACTCTGTGTGGTAAGGCGTCTCCGTATTGAGCATTGCATACAGGGTGTTTGTGCATGCTGCACTGACCCCAAGTTAAATGCCACTATCTCAAAAAGGCCAGAGGCGGCTCTCCATACAAGCCCCGCCAGATGACTCAGCACATGGCAAATTTGACGCAAATTCACTACATCGACTTCTTGTGTCACCAAGCCGCGATTATTCTGTTTTGCCATCTAACGAGCATCGCTCATAAGCACTTGCCCCCTGCCCCCCTTAACGACTTTGGTTTCCACGCGTCCCATCGGGTGAATGTCGTCTCCCATACCACTACATCACGAGGAGATTACGAGAGACAATTCTCTCGGCTTCACAAGTGTTTTATCTGGCTAGGCTCAAGATTTTTCTTGATCCGGATCTTCAAAGGCGGTCCATAATGAGCAGGACTCTCTTCTGAATTGGGCGGAGACTTACAATGCTCTTCAATCAGACTCTGCGGCGCATGAATTGTTTTGCCGTCGCGTGCAAGCTGAAACTCCAAACCGCGTGACAATATAGGTATCAGGAAGTGCTCTAGTTGCTCGCTTTGAAGTTTTCACCATGTTTCTCCAGAAATTCGCGGGCATCTTGCCACAATTCTGCCTCCATCTCCCGCTCAACCCTCCAGTTACGACTGTTGAGCCAACCGACATCTAGGTTGCCGACGGTACCCGCGCCGTTTGGCATGAGGGATGCCGTGGCCATGCCGCCAGGTTCCTGGCGCGACGTGTCGGACAGCTTCACGATGCCGGCTTCCTCCAATGCGAGCACTTGACGCTTCATGCGAACGTCGACGCTGTGCAACGTAGCAAGAAAAGAGTCTGTCGCCGAACGACAAGCCTTTTTTTGCGACTGTGGATCAATATCTGGTTTATTGGCGTCATCAATTGACACACCAGCAATGGACGAAGTTTCTGGCACCGTCAGGGCGTTGAGGGCCGTAGCTGTATGATCCATGAGCTGGACGATGGACTGGCCGATGGCGTTCAGTTGATGGATGTTTTCTTCAATGGAAAAAGGCTGGTAGATCAAAGAGTTGACGTGTACATCATCATTTTGACCCATAACAATATCCTCAGGGGAAACCATTATGAATCTAGAGGCTTGATGTCGCGGTCAACTTGAAAGAAATGCTGGGTGATATATGGTTTTTTTGAGAATCGGCGGTAACGGTACGCAGAGCAGGTTGGTCAAAGTCACGTGAAGAAGCGCGTGCAGGAGATCTCGCTAGAAGTCTGGGCATTCTGGGAGAATCGGCGATAAACGGTTTTGAAAGTTATGAGATACAAACAGGAGAGCTCTGCTGGAACAGCCAGTGCTCTTAGCATTGTCTGATGTGCCCGAAACGGAAATAAAGGGCGAGGACAGATCAGAGTATGGCCGATGAGGCAGATTGGAGAATCTGGGCTGTCCGTCCGGGCAATGTTGGCTATCTGCCTGTAAGTAGACTGAGCTTTCCGCAGCTAGATTGCAAGAAAGCAAGCAAGGTGCAAAGTAGCTAAGAGAGCGAATCGCATATAGTTTTTTGAGTCTGGAGAAAAACGGGATCTTGCTCTCTGGCAGAACCGCCAGCAGATGACTGTATCTTTCTTTGGAAGCTTATTTTCAGTATATTTTCGGGGAAAACATGCCTGTTTCATTCGAGAGCCTGATTTCGTATTCACACGTAATCGGCTTCGGCTGACCGTGAATCCTAATGTCGCACTCGCGCCTGGAAAACTTTCCAGTAAAACTCGGATAACTAATCACATTTATGTACATATCTGTTTATCCCTTGCATCTTCCGAATAAACCACGGCTATAGAGCATATCCTATTAATTACTTCGTACCGTGCACGTACTTCGTACTCCCTACCGCTCAACCTTCATTAACATGACCGTGAATGGCATTCCTCAAACTCACGTTGTATTCACCGCCTGTATCACGTGTACTTTCCCACGCAGGCAGCACCGTCAATTCTGCCGATCATTTTTCGACTCACTTCTCCCCAGCTCAAGGCGCCTTGTCGCTGGGACAGCTCCTGTCTCGGACTTTATATCTCACGATCCGCGCGCGAGGACGCGTCCTGCTTGAGGTGACTGACACGCAACAAGTATAGCCACCTTGCGCATCTCTCAGCACTCTGGTGAGGCCTAGAGACATGTCCGGACAGCCTCAAGCGCAAGGGAGTGCTGCGGCATCAAGCTATGGAGGCCAGCCAGCAACCTCCCCAGTGGGCGCAGCTCCTACCTCTACAACTTCCGGAACATCCAACAATGCTCTCTCTAACCAAAATCTAAACCAAATTGTAAGTAACCCACTTGCTCTCCGTCTTTAAAAGACTCTTATTTGCCACAAGATACACATACAATGGTAAATAGCACCCGCCATGATTCACTTATTCTCAGGTAGCTCATCACTGCTGTCTCCAACCAACGTTTGACCTCTGTGTAGAGCTCTGCGGCTCCCTTATATCAGCAGCACCCTTGAATTTCATATTCCTCGAAAATGTATAGACTCTTTGGTCTTCATCACTATACCAAACTCGTGTTCTTGACCTTCTCAGATTACTTGATTTTAAAGCTTTTCTCTTCCCCAGCACCCCTTTCCTCTATTTAAAACTCCTCAGCTTCAGGATTTGGTCTGCGTAAAACTTTCATGTTAATCAACTGCCTGGCAGGTCACTGATTATCTACTGAAAAGAGGATTTAATCACACTGAGGAGGTGTTTCGTCAAGAATCTAAACACCTAGGACCCGATGGCAAACCCATCCAGCAGCTTGCGATAATGGGACCCAAGAAATATCAGAAAGCGTTTAGATTACTCAGAGATTGGGTTGAAAACAATCTCGACCTTTATAAGGTATGTGTCGCACTCCTGTTTGTTCTACTGCTGCAGTCCATGCTCATATACGCACTCCCAGTTCGAACTTTCTAAGCTGCTTTGGCCTGTATTTGTTTATTCTTTCCTGGAATTGGTTGAAAATGGATATGCGGATGATTCAAAAGCTTTCCTGGTGGACCTAGGCCACCACTTTCAGCCGGAGCACGACGATGATCTCAGGATTTTCTCCACTATCACACTAGCCCAGCATATGAAAGAAAACCTTATGGTGAAGCTGTACAGTGAAAATAAATATCGCATCCCACTTAATCAACATGCCACTGGAGATCTCTTCAACTTCCTCGAACGTGAGTCTGAACAGGGTGGAGCTGTCGTGCGGCAGCTACTAGTGTCCCACTGTCAGGTCGATTCCACGGCTCGCGGTCCAATCACGCCATACAGTTTCGAGGCAATCTTCCGAAGATCAAAAAATGCCGATATCGACGAGGTCGATGCCAGGGAAGGCATCCCCGGCGTCAACATAGGCCTATCCAACAAAGACGTGCTCGATTCTACTGCACCGCTGAAACTTGGTCCATTGCCCATGGAGCCAGAACTTCGGGAGGATGTCCGTGCTGAGCTCGAGGATGCCGAACGTTTGAGTCCACCCGTGGAAAGTTTTTCAAGTCTAGTAGATGAGTTTGATCAAAGGATCAAGCGCGAGGAAAGTGCCGACGCACCAAACAGAGCCGATCTTCCCTTACCTCCCTCACGACCGCGCGATATCTTGCTTGAGATGCAAAAATTGCGCGAGAACCGAGACCGATTCAGGATAGAGAGCCGAGCTGGTGGTTTAGGCGTTGCTGTTAGCGCCTGCATGTTCACATTTCACAACACTCTCGGAAGGTGAGCTTATTCGCTTCAGCCGTCGAGGGCAATCAGCTAGCTCACTTCTTATAGTGTCTCATGCATGGATTTTTCTAATGACGGCCAATTGGTTGCAGCTGGCACGACTGAGTCGTACATCCGTGTTTGGTCTTTAGATGGCAAAGAACTCCCGTCTGCCAACCCTCATGAGAAGGACACCAAGTTTAACAGTCGCAAACTGATTGGACACTCGGGTCCTGTATACGATGTTTCATTCTCCGACTCGGTGTCCGGCCCACCTCGAAAGCTATTCGGCGACGAAGGCAAGAGCAACAATACCTCTCTTGATGGTAGGCCAAAGTTGTTACTGTCATGCGCCGCTGACGGACACGTGCGGCTTTGGTCTTTAGAGGCTTGGGCTTGCTTATGCCTGTATAAGTCGCATAACGGTCCTATCTTCCGCACGATGTGGGGTCCCCATGGCCACTATTTCATAAGCGCAGGCTACGACAAAGTTTTTCGCGTGTGGATGCAGGATCATGCTTCGCCCCAGCGCTTTTTAGTAGGACACGACACAGCTATATCGGCCATCACCTGGCACCCCAATGGCTTGTACGTATTTTCGGCTTCGGACGAAACGGACAAGTCGATTCGAATGTGGTCGTTGGTGACCGGTCAGTGCGTCCGCGTCTTCTCGGGCCACACAGACTATATCAGCGCACTCGAGTGCGCTCCCAACGGCGTCATCCTTGCCAGCGCTGACAACTCGGGCAATATCTTCTTTTGGGACATTAATAAGGGCACGCGTATCAAGCGCTCTCATGGTCATGGACGTGGCGGGGTCTGGTCCCTGTGCTTCAGCGTTGAGTCTACTGCACTTGTCTCTGGAGGGCAAGATGGGACCGTCCGAGTTTGGGACGTCGATTCACCATCCGACCCGCAGAAGGCGGCTCAGCAGCTTGGTCTTGAGACCACTGCATCCGGCGCTGACGGAGCTAATGTGCCTGGCACCAATGCAGATGCCGGGCGGATGAATACAGAAACGACGGGACAGGTCACAGCATCGGCAGGCCCAAGCGGAACCTATAAGAAAAAAAACAAGGAAGTCATGGTGACGCCTGACCAAATCAGCGCATTCCCGACAAAAAAGACACCAGTAATGAAGGTCAAGTTCACCAGAATGAATCTGATCATTGCTGGGGGGTGCTACGATCCTGAACGCTAGAAACGTGTCAAGAGTGGGAAATGTAAAACAACACTTGGTAACGGGCACCGGTGGCGCCTTACCAAGAACCAATTTCGGAAGCGCACAATATCAAGACCGAGTTAGAATCATATGATAAGATATGTCACTGAGTTGTATGAGGATATGATTCCTCCATATGAATCAGGAGCTCGGTAATGGACTTATCTACTATTGAAATTCAAGTGCACAACCCAACGCAAAGTATGGGACTGAGACGGAGCACATTGTAATTGGGTCAGCGAAGGAACAATACCCCTCACCCGATAGGGATTTACCCGCAAAGCATGAAGCCTCCCTAATTTGAATCGTTAGAGGGCACATATATCCCAGAGAATCACTACTTTGGAAACAATGTCGGAGCCGATCAATGTTCGATCGCAAAACAAAAGTGAGCGTAAACAGCGAATGTATCTAGTTATCTTGCCTTGCTAGGAAACGGAGTCGTCTTCAGCGGGGTTGGTCCCCACCTCAGAGGTTAGTTCTCTGCCTAACTGCTGTACATGTTGACCAAGGCTAAATAAATACAGCTAAGTCGTCATGTAGACCGTCATTAGAGAGATCTTACCTCATCCGAATTTTGTGCCTCGCGCTTCCTATGACAATCGCATCAGGGCCTTTCTTTCCATTCCCTCCAAGTTTGCTCGCTACCTCCAAGCAAGCCAGCTCAGGTTTTCGCACAACAGCAACCACGGAGCCATGGACGTTGAGGAATCACCATGGGCTGACTCTGGTCATGGCTCTCAGCCAGCAAAGTCGCAGAGCGAGACGACGAGCTCGCAGCAGTTGTCGCAATCTGCCATCTCACCCACCCCCCGTTCGTGGCGCGGACCCCGTCGTCTTGTCGCTCAACCAACTCGTCTCGAGGCCTTCGAAGATCCCCTCGGTTATTTGAGCAGCAGTGGAAACGATGAAGATGCTCCTACCGGCGACATTGCTCCACCTCTCCCGCCTCAGAAGGAACAGACGGTGATTCGTACCACAATGCCTCAACAACAGCCTGCCCGCCGACCAGTCGATCCACACGACGTCGAGGACACCAGATTTGAATCGCCCAGAGGTCCCAGAGTTCCTCCACCCGTTGAAGCTGCGAGACCAAGCAGCGTCAAGAGCCACGCCCAGCCCAGCGTCAGTATCGAACAGGCTGCCAAGCCTTCCTTCCATATTTCTGTCGGCGATCCGGTCAAGATTGGGGACCTGACAAGCTCCCACATCGTTTATTCTGTGCGCACAAAAGTAGGGTCTCCCGTTGCAGTTTAAACATTCTTTAGTATCCGAACATGTGCAGATGTAAACTTATCCTGTGCCTCGCAGACCACGTCTAGGGCCTACAAACAGCTTGAATTCGAAGTAAAACGGCGGTACCGCGACTTTCTCTGGCTCTACAACACACTTCACGGAAACAATCCAGGATATTTTGTCCCTCCCCCCCCCGAAAAACAGGCTGTCGGGCGTTTCAATAGCAGCTTTGTCGAGAGCCGGCGAGCTGCACTGGAAAAAATGCTGAACAAAATTGCTTCGCATCCAACGCTGCAGCATGATGCGGATCTGAAACTTTTTCTCGAAAGCGAAGCTTTCAATGTCGACGTCAAACACAAGGAAAGGAGAGACCCTCTACCTCCTGAGAATAAAGGTGTTTTCGGCTCACTAGGAATCAATGTGGGAGGCGGGAACAAATTTTTGGAGCAGGACGACTGGTTCCACGATCGCAAAGTCTATCTCGACGCTCTCGAGAATCAGCTGCGTGGTCTGCTGAAAGCGATGGACGTCATGGTGAATCAGCGCAAGCTCATGGCCGAGGCCGCAGCAGAGTTTTCCTCTTCTTTGCACGCATTGTCCACGGTTGAGCTGTCACCCTCGCTGTCTGGGCCTCTCGACGCCCTTTCCGAGCTCCAACTCACCATTCGCGATGTGTACGACCGCCAAGCTCAGCAAGATGTCTTAACATTCGGCATCATCATCGAAGAATACATCCTCCTCATCGGGTCCATCAAGAAAGCCTTTGGCCAGCGCCAAAAAGGCTTTTACGCTTGGCATTCGGCTGAATCCGAGTTTCACAAAAAAAAGGCGACGCAAGATAAGCTGCTACGGCAGGGAAAAAGCCAGCAGGACCGACTAAACCAGGTCAATGCCGAAGTTGGCGAGGCACAGAAGAAAGTTCACCAAGCGAGGCTTCTCTTCGAAGAGATGGGCCGTTCTATCCGGTCTGAACTCGATCGCTTCGAAAAGGAAAAGGTTGAGGACTTCAAGAGCGGAGTTGAGACGTTCCTCGAGAGCGCTGTTGAGGCACAAAAAGAGGTAAATTCGCCTTTGCTCCTCAGCCCTGAAGCTGGAGACCTGAAGGATGCTCTGTACTGACGGGATACCGCCTAGCTTATCGAGAAGTGGGAGACATTCCTGATGCAGCTGGATGCTGAAGACGACGAGTCCGTCTTTTACAGGCCACATGTGTTTCAGCAACAAAACAAGCCATCTGGGGACACTGAAATCGATCGCGCAAGAGCTAACATGAATGATGACTCGGATTGAGGTAGTCGATTGCATGTGCCCAGGCGCAGGTATCGGCTAGCCGAGGCACATGCGTCACATGGATTACGACCGTGCACGACGGAAAGACGCCGTTTGATTCGAATGTTCAAATCTACGGCGGTACTATGTCATGCATGGTGTCATGCTTTACATGCATCAAGATTTTTTTCAGCGCCAAGGTTCAACACAAGTGCTCAGGGATGTCGAACACTACTTAGGCCTGATCCCTCACTTATTTTTCTTGGCGGGTGCTTCAGTTGGCTCTTTGAAGGCCGACGAATCATGGGTCGCGTATTGGGAGAAAAGCTCAGAAAAGTTTTCGGTGGCGCCTTCCGGGTCATCTTGGTCACCTCCGACACCAAGAGCGTCAAAACTGTACCCAAATCGTTGACGGAAAGCAGCCAATTTTCCAGATTCATCGAGCTCGACGTTACGTAGGGACCTATTGCTTGGCTGCCACATCAAAGCGTTCCTCGTATCTTTGGCAGGACGGTAGATGGCTGCAGGGGACGTGGTGCGCATCGTGTAAGCGGAGCCATCGGAGAGCTGGACGAGCTGGGTGAAAACGTAAGGCCGACGAGGACGTGCGATGAAATTCGCATGGCGGATCTGTTGCCTGATTGCGAATTTTGATGTAGCTGCATGTGCCGTATTGTTGAACGAGGGTGCAAAGGCCAATGCTTTGACCGTGGATCGGGATGGTGCGAGGACTGTGAAGATACGAAGATGGCTTCCCATCCTCTAACTCGGAGCTCTAGGCACGAATCTCGACTTTGGCAAATAAATCAGTGATTTGGGAGAGTATAAGTGATGAAAGCAGAGTTGGCGTCAGTTTTACGCCTCGCGAAGTCCTCGCCAAGATTGCCGATGGCTTATCGATAACATGTCTAAGCTTCTAAAGGAATTTTCCACCTTCAATCTTCGTTCAATGCCAACCCCCCTAGAGTCAGCCAACCGCAGCTCCATCACTCGCTTCCGCTTTGGTTCTTTTAATCAACTCAGTTCACCTCTCAAATTGATGGAAAATTTCCGAAAAGTGCCATGAGAAGCCCCAGGGCTATATGCCATGCATCGTCTAAAACACTGCGGAGACTTGGGAAGGCTTCGGACTCGGACAAGGGAGCTCGTCACGGATGCAAACATGGTCCATGGCTTCCACGATAGCTCCCTCGGAATTGCCAGGTCTACTTCTCAACTTACAAGCTTGAAACACATGCCGTATGTGGTACAGTCCCCGCTAGCATGGAAACACATTTTTTCCAGACGAGACAAGCATCTCTCACATCCTCGTTGGGGCTACGAGTCATGGATACTGGCAATAGAGCGTACCTCCCGGCCACTGAAAAGCTCGTTAAAGAGGTCGATATTCTGCACACCTCCGCTGCAGTCACCGACTGTGATTTGCGACACGAAAGTGTCCCTATCTGAGCAAGTCCGCTCCGTCTTGCGCCTACTTGTCAGCCCCGTTGTCGTCTGCACGTCGACTCAGGACACGGAGCCACGTGCAATGACCATGTCATCGTTCACATCCCTGTCTCTGACACCAACGCCTCTCATCACATTCAATGTAGCGACACCAAGTCGGACATTAGACGCCATCGTGTCGAGTCGCGAGTTCAATATTCACATACTGAGTGGGAGCTCAGCTGGCGCAGCTATCGCCAAGCATTTCACTCGGGGAAACGCTGATGGCTTGTTCAGAAGGCCACAGGTGTGATGTGTGATGCGTGTGATGATGAGAATAATCGACCCCACAGTGTCTACTTTTTCATACTTGAACATTATGGCGCCTTGTACGAAATAGGTAAGCAAAATTGGGGATGGTTCGTACAGTTAGATATTCCGAGCTTGAAAACCGTGCAAGCTGCGTGTTCGTAACGGCTGCAACGCGACAGCCTTACGCTTCAGCATGCGTTGTTCAGCCTCGCCGGCGCGACAGGCTTTTGAGCTACACACTGCCGCGAATGTAGTATTTTCACCTGCATGCCCACAGCCCGCGATAGAAGAGCCTAGAATACCTCTAGGTATCTGAAGTTTTCCTTGCCCTCCATATTATTAGTGGAGGCATCATCAAGGCACCCTTTTAGTTAAGAGGTAGTTAATAGTCACCGTACTTCGTACCTGGCGCGCAGCCGTGGTGCTCTAGAAGGCTCCATAAGGCTCTAGCACAGGTCATAAGCCAATCAGCGTGGGGCACAATTGTTGCTGTGGAAAAGGCACAAGCCATAGAATCTCATGGAATCTCGACCTGCAAACGAGAAAACACAGCTCTTTATTAAGTAGGCTGGTTTTCCTCTTCGCCCCTCGAAGAAGTTTCTCTCAATTCAATTTTCGCTTTCCCTCCTGCCTCGTTTCATCTCAAACAATCCTTCATCCAAAAAGCCAAGCAAAAACTTCTGAGCCTTTCCACTTGCATCGTCATTTCGTCTTCAACCGGTAAGTACTGTGTTCGACACATTCCATGCCGTCCCGTAGCACTTGATATGCCAAGATTCATGCGATCTAGTAATTGTCTTCTGAATTCCACATTGCTGTTTGACCTCTCATCCCTATCCCCTTCAATAACATCCTGCTGTCCACATCCCAATCAGAAGTGACTGCCCCTGTCGAAAATACTTTGGTTGATCTGAGTTGTTGACATTTTGCTTCCTAGGTTTCCCAGGCTGTTTCATCGGCAGGAATTATAATGGCCGAAACTTTCGAGTTCCAGGCTGAGATTTCTCAGCTGCTGTCCCTCATCATCAACACTGTCTATTCTAACAAGGAGATCTTTTTACGAGAACTCATTTCCAATGCTTCTGATGCCGAGGACAAAATCCGGTACAAGGCTCTTTCTGATCCAAGCCAACTTGACTCTGGCAAGGACTTGCGCATTGACATCATCCCCGATAAAGAAAAGAAGACGTTGACGATTCGTGATACTGGCATTGGAATGACCAAGGCTGATTTAGTTAACAACCTGGGTACTATTGCCCGGTCTGGCACCAAGCAATTTATGGAGGCTCTGACTGCTGGCGCCGATGTGTCCATGATCGGTCAGTTTGGTGTCGGTTTCTACTCCGCTTACCTGGTTGCCGACCGCGTTAGCGTCATCTCCAAGCACAATGACGATGAACAATACATCTGGGAGTCCAGTGCCGGTGGCACCTTCAGCATCACCGCCGACACCCAAGGTGAACAGCTTGGTCGTGGCACTGCCATTGTCTTACATCTCAAGGATGAGCAATCTGATTACTTGAACGAGAGCAAAATCAAGGAGGTCATCAAGAAACATTCCGAATTCATTTCGTATCCTATCTACCTCCACGTCAAGAAGGAAGTCGAGACTGAGGTGCCTGATGAGGAAGCTGGGGAAGAGTCCAAGGAAGAAGATGGTGACAACAAGAAGCCTCGGATTGAGGAAGTTGACGAAGACAAAGAGAATGAGAAAGAGGAAAAGAAAAAGACGAAGAAGGTTAAGGAGACCAAAATTGAGGAGGAAGAATTAAACAAGCAGAAGCCGATTTGGACCCGCAATCCTCAGGATATCACCCAGGAGGAGTATGCCTCTTTTTACAAGTCTCTGTCTAACGATTGGGAAGACCATCTAGCCGTCAAGCACTTCTCTGTTGAGGGACAGATGGAATTCCGCGCTATTCTTTTCGTCCCCAAGCGTGCTCCGTTTGATTTGTTTGAGACCAAGAAGACGAAGAACAATATCAAGCTTTATGTTCGTCGTGTTTTCATTACTGATGATGCTACTGATCTCATCCCCGAGTGGCTCGGTTTCATCAAGGGTGTTGTTGACTCTGAGGACCTGCCTCTCAACTTGTCTCGTGAGACTCTGCAGCAGAATAAGATCATGAAGGTGATAAAGAAGAATATCGTCAAGAAGTCTCTTGAGCTCTTCCAGGAAATTGCCGAGGACAAAGAGCAGTTTGACAAGTTCTACAGTGCATTCTCCAAGAATCTCAAGCTAGGCATTCACGAGGATTCGCAGAACCGTCAGGTCTTGGCCAAGCTGCTTCGTTTCAACTCGACTAAGTCTGGTGATGAGTTAACGTCTCTTTCTGATTACGTCACTCGCATGCCCGAGCATCAGAAAAACATGTACTACATGACCGGCGAGTCTATCAAGGCTGTCTCCAAATCTCCATTCCTTGAAACGCTCAAGGAGAAGGGCTTCGAGGTTCTCTTCCTTGTTGACCCCATTGATGAATACGCCATGACTCAACTTAAAGAGTTTGAGGGAAAGAAGCTCGTCGACATCACGAAGGATTTCGAGCTTGAGGAGACCGAAGACGAGAAGAAGGCTCGCGAGGAGGAGGAAAAGCAGTACGAGGGCCTGGCTAAAAGCCTGAAGAACGTACTTGGCGACAAGGTGGAGAAAGTAGTGGTCAGTCACAAGCTCGGAGCCTCCCCTTGCGCCATTCGCACGGGCCAGTTCGGTTGGTCAGCCAATATGGAGCGAATCATGAAGGCTCAAGCTCTGCGCGACACGTCGATGAGTAGCTACATGTCGTCGAAGAAGACTTTTGAGATCTCCCCCAAGTCTGCAATTGTTCAAGAACTGAAGAAGAAGGTGGAAGCCGACGGCGAAAATGACCGAACTGTTAAGTCGATTGTGCAGTTGCTGTTCGAGACATCGCTGCTGGTGTCCGGCTTCACTATCGATGAGCCGGCCGGGTTTGCCGAACGCATCCACAAGCTTGTTCAACTCGGCCTGAATATCGAGGAGAATGATGCCACGTCAACCGAGGCTCCTACTGTGGACGACGTCCCTGCCGCCACGGCTACTAGCGACAGTGCCATGGAGGAGGTTGACTAAGGCTTGCGATCTCTGGGAAAATTGAATGTTGCCCCCCCGAGGATTAAAAAGTCTCACGGAGTTGGAGGGATTTCCGTTTTTCTCCCTGTTTTCTGTTAGCAAACGGGACGGGTTTGCATCATTATTTCTAATATCATTTTCGCGCTTGGCTCGCTGCTACCTGTCTTCCCGTTTGGGGGATCACCGCGGTGTACTCTTAACTATAGACAGTTTGACTACGATGACGAGGCAGATGAGGTAGACTGAATGGGTCATGAATTCACATGAATTGTTTTGATGTGAATGTGGTCCAAGCCAAATACGATATGACTGAGGTAAATAAGTGGAATAGGGTTGGGAGGAATTCTTCCCAGGCAAGTGCACAATACTATCCTTGACTTAAATGGTATTTTGTGCTGAGTTTGTATTCTAGTATCCGTTGAAATGCATAGCATCTTGTGGGCAATTCTACCAGTTGCATACAAAAGATTTCTTGGGGGAGGCGAGCGTAAAGGGGGGAGTCTCGCGTTGGCTAAATGAGTACGTATAATGCGCAGATCTGGCAAGAAAAAGAGGTCAGCTAGATGTGAAGAGGGAAAAAAGACCTATGGCAAGAGACGGATGGGCGCAGCGAAGAGACAAACGTACGAGGCTCAGGCCGAGGATCATGGAACACCAAAAACAGACGTTGTTGAGAGTCTCGCAGCCGCGGACACAGCGTGTGCGCTGAAGCATGACAATGGGCAGCTGCAACATCTGGCAGACAAATCCATAGCCACGGATCTTCTTGGAGATACAGGCCATGACAATTTCGTGACCGACGGCGGAGATGAGGAAGGTGATGACGGTAGCGAGCATCTTACCGGTGTGGGGGCGCGAGGCACTGTAGACGTGACGGCGTAAGAAGGAGTAAACGGGCACGTTCCACTCGCGAGAGAACTCCATCCAGTCGGTCGAGTTCCACCAGTCGGCGTAGAAGTGGCGGTCGGCGAAGCGAGTGATTTCGGCAAAGGCACCGAGGACGTACTCGAATATGACGAGGAAGACGAGTAACAAGGTGAGCATGAAGGGGAAGAGCAGCCAGGAGATGCTCTCGGCCAAGATCAGTAGCGCCTCGGCAAGTGAGCCCGAGGCGGCCTGGACAGCGTCGAGGCGGCTCGACGCGTCCACCAGCACCGGCAGAATGAATTCTTCCGACGTTACCGTCAAGAGGAAGATGCAGCCAAAGGTGGCGACGATCTTGGAGATGAGTGAATTCCAATTGATGGATGCGATCCGCGGGTACTCGAGCTCGTAGCATAGCGTGGGGCACAGCAGGTAGTCGAAGTAATTGGACCATGTCAGGTTGCTCGGATATGTGACGTTGCCCATGGGGCTGATGAGCTCACGGGCGAGTTCTTGGCGCAGCGTCTCGAGCTCGTCGACGCCGCGGTCGGTAGACTGAAGGGCGGAAGCGATGACGGGCTTGACGGTGCCAACGACGGTGTCAAGCCGACTCGGGATGCCCGAGACGCCGGCGCAGCGGACGTCGGCGGCGGGATACAGCTCGGCAGGGCGGCGGTCGGCGGCAGACGGGTTATCGAGGGCGCGTAGCCGCTTTTCCGTTTCGCACAGGTGACCATTGTAGAAAGCCCACGAGTGCATCTTCATGAGCAGCACCATGGTGTGCAACAGCAGAAAGACTTGGGCGGTCCAAGTCCACTCGAGCCAGAAAGGCGTGCCAATCCAGACGACCAGCCAGACTAGCTGGTAGAAACTCTGGATGGCGACGCCGGCGCGCTTCCAGGTCCAAGGGCTGTCCGGCGCGGCGCGGCGCACGGCATGGTGCAAGGGCAAGCTGACGGTGGTGCCGGCGACCATGAGAAAGTCGGCGACGGCCAGGTGCCATAGTTTGACTGTAAAAAGAGACCAGATCTGGATACGCAGCGGGTATCCCGCGTCCTTGAAGTTACGTAGCATGGTGGTAATGCCCATAATGGCGAGCCCGATCCAAAAGAGGTTGAAGAAGCCATGAAAATCACGGTAGTCGCTGGCCGGATCAAAGTGCGAGACGCGCGACGAGAATTCAATGGTCGGGAAGAGACGACGCCTCTGCTCAGCGAGAGCCAGCCTGCGGGCGAACGATAGCGACTTCACCGAGGGCGGCGCATTTTCGGGCACAGGCGTTGATCGGCCGCTGCAAAGAAGGCATGGGTGAGCATAGAGACGAAGGGGGGGCTTGGGCGAGCTGGACAGGCACGGGCAGACCTGGTCAAGCCGCTAGCCAAGTCGACGTCAGCCTCGACGGGCGGCAGGCGCGCGAGCGGCGAGATCTGTGGCTGCTGTAGCTTGCGAGGCCGCAATCGCAGCTCGTGGTCGACGTCATGGCCGCCGGGCAGGGTGTCGGCGGCCGAGCTCGTCATTGTGGCCGCTTCAGAGCTTGCGGACGCACAGCCAGGGGTAATATTGGCAGCGGCGGATGGGCATAGCAAAGCAGACCGGCTTTCCACGACCGGTGGTCGATGAAGAGGCAGCGATGAGGGCGAGACTGCGAAAAAGCCAGTCCGACAGGGTCGTGAGAAAAAAACCGGCATTGCTGCTTTGTGCTAGGTGAAAAGCCGAGTCGTCATGGAGGATATGTAGCACGTGACAGGCCACGCGTCAGCGGAACGTTCGTTGTGGAGCGTGCACGAAATTTCTCTCCGTACCTTGATAGCAAGCTTCGGATCACAGACTGTACGGCATTCCTGCTGGAAAATCTTTTGCTTATCGAAGCTGGCCGTGGGCGTCTGGGGCTTTTTCCAAAGGAAGGACGGCACGGCGGCAGAGGACGTGTAAAGGGCGGTAGAGGACTGCCTGTCCAAGACATTCACCGTGCAACGGTCTCGGGCCACCAGGAACGGGTTTCGGCCCCTGCAATGGTCTCCCCTGCTGGCTTGACTATTGGTCAAGTCGGTCGAAGACGTGAGGACGGTGAATGACAAATTGCGACGCGTGCGATGGGCTTCGCGGCGATCATTGCCGGCTGGCTCTATCCCGCTGAAGCAACTTTCCGAGACTCTTCTTCAAGAATAGGTTTGTAGCTCTCAAATATTTTTGTTCTAATTTGGACAATCGGGAAGAATGTAATGATTTATTTTGGCAGGCTTCTTTCCGAGTCAGTCCCCCCTGGCTTCTTGGAATGAAGCTAGGTCTCTAAAGGCAGTCGATTTCTGTCGCCTGCATTACACGCCAAGAAGTCATTGGATATCTCTTATTTATTGACTTGCCGGCCCTCTCGGAGTGGGCGTCTAGAAGGGGGTACAGTAGGCTATTGTCGTCATGGATATGGAGTTATTATATCGCTTCCTTCTGTGCAAATCGCCTTGCCAGTGTGCCGAGGCGAGGGGCCACGTACCGTGGTTAGGAAGCGAGGCAATGCGGTTTGCGTATGTAGACTCCGGACGGGGAAATGGGACGGACAAGGGGGTTTGTCCGAACTCCGGTGGTCGAGGGAATCTCGTATTATGTACTGGATGCCCTCTTCCTCTTTTCTTGGCTTGCCTTGAACAGGTGAGTGTGGTGTTGACGTCTGCACAGACGCCAGCCAGTTCATCATAATCGAGAGCTCTTCTCCCAGAGGTCGGTGGGGGTAGGCTGCTGCCTTAAGCTGCATGTTGTGGATGCGCAAAAGGATTCAGGCAGGGGCCAAGCATACATGGGCTGTTTGCCCGACCGAGCCCGGCCCCTTATGCCAAAAGGCCACATAGCCTCATCACCACCACGCAACTGCGGACCCCCCTTGCTTGCATTGGCATCGGGGCGCTTCGCCACACAGCCGGCAGCCGCACCGACATGCTGAGCCCATGGGTCGGCTCCGTAGCACTGTGGGGTCCCGCGTCTTGTCGCAACCAACTCGCGACGGCCGATGGGAATCTGGCCTCCTGGCTTTCTGGCCGCTCCTCATCGCCTGCGCCTTCGCCGCCCCTTCCAGCACGCAGCCATGAGCACGTCGTCGGTCAGTCTCTCCGTCGCGCCCTGGCGCAAGGTCTTCCTGTCCCACATAGAGCAGCTGCAGCCGCCGGCGTTTGTGCTCAGCACGCTCCATGCCGTGGGCCAGTCGTCGGTCGTGCCGCGGGCGCGCACCGTCATCTTCCGGGGCATGTGGGCCGACCTGCCCCCCAACCCCAAGAACCCGGTCGAGCCCAACGCAGCCGTCTATCGAACCCATCTGCCCACCATCCGCACCGACGCCCGCATGGAAAAGGCGCTCGAGATAATGGGCGGCACCACGCCGGTTGGCCAGTCCGGCGGCGGCAACCCCGTCGAGGCCGTCATCTAGGTGGCCGCCGTCCAGACTCAGTGGCGCCTGCGCGGCTGCGCCTTCGTCGTCGGCCCGGAAATCGAGTCGGAGGCCGGCGCCGTGGTGCGAGACGCGCTGCGGCCGCACATGCACCCGACCGGCGCGGCAGGCTCTTGGAGCTGGACCCGCGAGCTGACTGCGCACTTTGGCGTTCTTAGTCCCTTCATGAGGGGCTCGTTCCGAAACCCGCCCCCGGGCACGCCCCTGAGTTGGGAGCCGGCGCCGCAGGACGGGCTGCGTCTCGGCCAGGCCGTCCAAGACGTCGACGACGCAATCGCCAGGGCCAACTTCCGTGTCGTCGTCATCGTACCGGAGGAAGTCGACTAGGTCGACTTGATGGATCCGAAACGAGGCCGGAGGTGGAACTACAAGCTCGAGCGCGATGGCAGCTGGAAGACCACTGAGCTGTGGCCTTGACGAAACGGTAACCACTCCTCCCGGAGTCGGTTCATCAACGCTTCGACCCCAAACCCCCCCTCCTCCCCCCGCCAACGGCAAGTATTTCGTCTCGACGCGCATCAAGACAACAGGCTGGCCTGGGCATTGGCCTGATCCTTGAGGCAAGTGACGAGAGAGCGTCGGTGGATAGGATCCCGGCAGACACTTTTCCGCCGTCAAGACTTGAATGGAGCAGGAGTTTCAGCCTCGTGCATGCTAGCCTATTCACCCACGCCTTGGGTCGCCCGTGTCTGCCCGGCCAGCGCATCGCACCCACAAAGCAGCCCAGCCACGAGCATGCTGTCTGTCTATACCGGAGGTCACCGATGCTGCCATGCAGGGTTCTCATACTCGGCCATACTTGTTATGCCATACCTTCTGTGCCACGCCCACTGTTTACCGATTCGTAGGCGATCTACTAAACCCAGCACCATGTCCAAGGCACAAAAAAGGAAACACGCGCTTTTGTCGCACACTCGGCAAGGCCATGTCTCGCCGCAAAGGAGCTTAAACACTCCGTAGTCATCATCACCGGTCCTTTTGCCGGCTGACTGACATCGACGGCTCCTATGGGCTGTGCGAGCATATGTCGCTAAGGTCCCGATGAGGCTAGGTAGCATCAGGACCTATGACCTATGTACCTGCTCCTGGGCTGTGCTGCCATTATTACCTACTGCTGCCGTATTCCAGGGAGACAAGCCGCTGAGCAGCGTAGTCTAACAGGATGCTGTGCATACATTGCATTGCGTAAAGATAACGGTCAAGGCCGAGCAAATTCGGCATTGTCATCGGCCAGAAATACAATGTACCGGGCGCCGTCCTTGTGAATTCGAGTCTTCTAGCGGTTTCCGGTGTTCGTTCTTCCGACTGACCTGCCAGCAACGCTTTTTCATTCGCCCATGAACGAACGAATACGGCCTGCATGTGCTCTCCGCCGTCGAGACAGAGTCGTCGAGCCCATGAAGGACCGCTACGTGTTTTTCGTACACACACATGATGCCCAAGTCGGCTAAACGTGGCCCTGCTGAGCGGGTGCGAATCAGAATTCGCCCGCGTTACGTAGCCAATTACTTCCCGATCTCTGGTCCCCCCTTTCGAGCTGGAGATCCGTTGGTGGCGTCATCCCACGGCGCACTGGAGCAACGCAAGCTCTGGCAAAAACCGACAGGAGAGTTGGCTATGCCAGCCGAAGAGTTCGCTCATCAGTCCGCAGCCCGATATCTGGCAAGAGTACCTGTGCTTCTTGCTGGTACGACTGGGCGAACTGGCCAAGAATGATGGCTAAAGTACTTCGTACTTCTGAAGTTTATCGTCAGCACTCGTCGGGCGTTGAGATAGGAGCCCGAAACCGGAGTTTTGCCGGGCTTAACAGTTTATTGACGGGCACAGGTTTTGCCCGCGAGTTATAAGGCTGCCGATTGATGGGAAATAGTCCAGGCATAGATATTGTCGTGCCGGTGCACTGTGTGAGGCATGCCATCCATCCATTCCCTTAGAGCTATTTATTCCCTGACTCCGGGGGGCCCGAGCACGGACCAACGGGCCGTCCCTGGCGCCATCCCTCCACCATGTACATACAACAGGCGCGGTGAGTGATGCTTTGGTGAGACGTGAGAACGAGAGGACGGACACGGGCGAGCAAGGGCATGTGTGGACAGGCAGGCAGCCCTCTGGTCCTCGTCCATCAGACCTTGAGGCCTGGAGGGGCGGGCCACGGTCCAACCGGAGAGGCTGGGCTGGACCAGCTCCAGTCGGGAACGCCAGGCAGCCGGCGGGCATCGTATGCGCCCGCTCGAGGCAGCGAGCCAGCCACGTGGCAGGCCAGTCAGTTGGCCATGGGCGTCGTTCCCGCCCTGGCATTACAAATCATCACCGCGTCGCCAGGGCCGAGACCGACAGCACGACCGCGGTTTACGGCCAGCGTCGAAACGCATGCGTGGCGCAAGCCTGTTCGTCGCTCGATGGTGCCCAGCAAAGACACGGCGGCCTGGCCGAACTTGGGCCGCGGACGAGGCCGAGGAGAAGTGAAGTCAGGCCGGGCCAGCAGTCGATGCGCAGTGGCAAGTGCACTCGGGCTTGGCCTCTGTACGCGGCTCGAGACGAGACATAGTCCGCGGCGGTCCGCGGGAGCGAGCAAGTGAACACGCACTCAGGCTTGTGAGCGGACGGCAAAGATTCCTTCCTAGCAAGGGCCAAGGGTGGCGTCAGGGGAGGGACGAGTATCGAACCTGGCAGTGTTCTGTATGTAGCAGGATCAGGATTCAGGATCATCCAGGCGGCGTCTATTCTTTGTCCAGCAACATGTCGCAGATGTGCGAAGCACGTCGGGCAAGGTCTATCAGAGGTAGCGAAAAGGGCGTGTCCGGCCCAGCAGCTGCCTGCATGCAGCGGGACCCTTGATACCCGAACAATACCTTTCGGAGACTGGTGCCTGCGAGAGGTGCCGGCTACCAACCGCTACCAGGAGTCCACGGCCATTCTACAGGGGAAGAAGGTACTTCTCAGTCCCAGCCCAGTCTGCCCCAGCGTCACGTACCCTGGCCACACGGCTCAAAAGTCGCGTGTGTGTACTTTCGGCTGCGCTGCACCTGCGGAGCTCCAGTCCACCCGCCTTCACTCTCCGCCCCCACCGCCAAACCCCGCAAACCTGGAGTACGTATCTGGCTCCCTCTCCTTTCTCCCTTTTTGTTGGATTTTTCTCGGTCGAGTGCCTCCTCATTCGCTGCCACTTTCCGCACCCCGTCCCTCTCGTCTCCCCTCACAGGCTGCCTCCCGTTACTGCTTCCTGCCTCCCCTCCCGCAGAACGCCTTCTAAGGCTTATCGGCTCTCGTTTACTGCGGTCCTTTATTCCACCCCCTCGCCTTCCGTCGCGGCTTTTTAGTGTCTAGGCTTGAAGCCTGTTTCGCTTGCCTTGCCCTGCCTAGTCTTCTCGCCCATGTATCGCGCCCACACTGGCGGTTGAGCCATCTCCTGCCTCTCATCTCGGCCTGCCGAAGCCTTTCGCTTATATATCTACTGCCTGGGCCGCCGCGCGTCACTTACGCTCCTGCGTTTGTCTACTGTACGAGTCTGGACGGGTCACCCATCCATCGCCCAGCACTCCCGGCTCCTATGGCCTAGCGGCTGCCTGCTTTCACCTGTTTCTGGCTGGCCTACGCGCGACTACATCGCCAGCTCTGATTAAATCAGTGACTTAGGCCTGCTGAGTTGACCCTTCAAACCCTGCGACTCCGCACGCCACGTAACATCCGCGTCTCCCGAGAGCGAAGCTTGCTTCATATCTATGCTTGCATACATTATTCTTGCATACATTATTTTCTGAGACAACAAAGTGCAGCGGCTCGTTTCTGGCGTACACGGAATTTGATCATCTTCATCATCTGTCTTGGTCTCATTCGTCCATTGCGCACGCGCATACATCACTCATTCACTTTTCCGCCTCTGCCGGACTCGGCCCTGCTTGAGCCCCGCTATATATAAGCCCCCGACCCTTATTTTCGCAATTTCAATGATTCACGTCGGCATATGAGTCGTTCTGACGCTTAGCGGCTCGTTCCTGTTGACACAAACGACGCTCTTACCGGAGAATGACTATCGCAACATGGCAAGAGACGCACTTGATAATCTGGTCAACAATATCCCGGCCTGGCTGAAGCGGCTTGATGACCTGAGCGGCCAGATTGATCGCCGTCAGGCCGAGCTGGCTGCCCTCAACGCCCAGAAGCCCCGGAGCGACAGTGCTAGGTCTCTCAGGAATAAGGGCTCGGCCGAATCCCTCAAGCCCAAGGACGACGGGCCCGCGCTTATCGATTTCCAGGTCAACTTACCACCAGATGGAGACCAACATGGCTCACATTCCTACACCTCCGTAACCTTCCAGGCCGATCAAGTTTTGCCCGCAAGTCCGGAAAGCGCGAATTGACTGGCGCTGCACAGAAAAGCCCGACAAGCCGTCGAGACCGCCCACTCTCGTGCCTTAGCGTAAAATAATAGTAAGAGGCGATCGTCCTCGATGGTCTCCGCCGAGGGTGCCCCTCCCTCCTGCCGCACCCGTAGCATGATCATTGTGTACTACGGCAGCTACGTACAGGGTTTCTTTGACGAGCTATTCAGTTTCGTCTCTTCGAGTAGGAATCTATTACGCAAAGCCAGAATGGCAGCAAAGGTCGCCCAGATCAAACGCATGACCGAATTGAAAATGCGAGACGACGATGACGGTACCGGCGATGACAAGACACCGTCCGATTCGTTACCGTCTTTGCGGTACATGAGCACCCGAAGACTTGGCGTCATGTCTGGTATGAGGAGATCAGACCTTGGCGGCATAAATGGCGACGACCAGTCTCAGGACATTTTTGAAAAACTCGACAAGAGCCTGGAGTTTGTGCAAAGCACATGTGAACACGGTGACCACCAGTTTCTTAGACACGCAGACTGCAACGAAGAAATCAAAAAAGATTCAGGTGCGCATGTCCGAGGTCGTGGCCATGGCAGGAAAGGAGCTGAGAGACTGCGTCCTAAGCGGTGAAGCGGAATCATCAAAGAATCCACTGACGTGGGAAGAGCGCGAATCCTATGTCCCATTAACTTCCGGAAGGACATGGATCATGGCATGAAGGCCGATGCCGATTCACAAAAAGACCTCAATACCTGTGTGGAGGCCACCAGAATTGATCATGCTACTAGGTTCAACGTGGTCGAGGCCCTGAATCCACTAGAACCTGATCCTGGTGGGGATGCTGATGAGGGTATTGATGTCATGTTACCGACTCTACGATATCGGTCAACTCGATGTATGCGAACACGTACCGGCTAATTGACAGCATCCTTCTACCCCGTCGCTGTTGCCGACTACTTTCATTTCGCCGCCGACATGGCTGGTACGTCGCTGTACTCGGTGCAACATGCCGTGTTGTGAGTTGGGCCCTTTCTTTCCATGGGACCCTCCCCTTCCCGCCAAAAGGCGCTAGAACACGAGAACCGACATGCCCTTGTCGGTGCACACAGCACATTTCCAAACCCCCTTCATACAAGTCGCCAAGTTACATGAGGCTGACCTGGCTCCTGCCTCGCATCTTGTGAAACTAAGATGCACTGAGAGAGAGCTTGGAAGTGCTCCGGATGCGCATGCGTTGTATATGTCTGCGCCCAACCGAATAAAAGCCTTGCAAAGTCTCAGGTGGAGACTCGTTTCTTCGGCCACTTTCATTCTCTTTCCTCCACCGAAATCTCAGGTTAGGGGTATAGCGGTAGTAGGCTTGGAACGTTGAATCGAAGAAAGTTCTCTGGCAACTTTCACTTTCCTCTCCGGATACGAGGAGCAGGACTTGTCGAATCAAATTACTAGATAGCACGAAATCAGCGATGCAAGTTTCTCAAAGCCAGGCTTGGAAAACGATCGTATAATTGATCATGAATCCTGCTCGATCGACATCGTATAGATCCAACCTTCAGTCGATCGACTTGATCGTCGTTCGATCACGCCCGCTAACTTGTCAGCCACCTTCTAGGCAACGGCGAGGTTCAGTCGTCGGAAGCGGAGTACAGAACGGAATTTACTTGATATGCTTCGCGCGGATCCGACAAATCCTCGAGATCAAAGACTTTTCATTAATCTGCATACGTTATTCGACCCGAAGATGAATCAACTACTCCTGCTTGACTGGCTTATATACCGTAACCTCCCCGTCCATGTCGCAACATCTGACCGGTTCAGACAACTCCTTCTCTACAACAGCGCATCTCCCCAGGACGGGCAGATACCAAGTGGCAAGTCGCTTGTGAATCTACAAGTAGATGAGTATAATCGCGCTCTTGGTCCGCTTTGTGAGCTACTTCAATGATCGAGAAGCATGATTCATTTTACGTTTGATGGCTGGGCTTCCCGACAGAACACACCATTCCTCAGTGTTAATGCCCAATTTTTCGGCCAATATTGGAATCCATGGATAATCATTTTGGGTTAGCGGGCTCTCGGAAAACGCCATACTGTATCAGCGCCTGCAGATGAAATTGCTGATACGATAGGTATGCGCGTTTGGCCTTGAAGACAGATACAGAACCGCGGTCTACGCTTCTTACCTGGGTCAGTGAGCTAACAATCTCAATCGCTATCCGGCGTCAGAATCGGGCACTAGACGCTTGAAAACGCTGAGAATAATGATACGGCTGTGGAAGCACTTGCCGCCGAGTTCGATTTCGACAAGGAAAAGCGTCACATCCGCTACGCCCCTCATTTCCTGAATCTGGCAGCCAAGGCTATGATGTACGGCAGAAAAATGACAATTTCGATGGGCTGCTTGATTAATTTCGGACCGTTTTGCAAATTTCACAATATTGGCATTGCTCTCCGAACGAGCAGTCAGCTTCTCAAGGTCTTCTACCAAGCTCAACGACAAGCCGCCCCTACTGAGCCTTGAAGCGATGGCCTCTCGCGCTCTGCTTAGACGCACGGCTTTGATCAGGATGTATTCAATCATCGAGTGGTACACGTAGAGGCCAATTGGCAAACACCCACTGGCCTCTATGCCAAAAGGTCTGCCACAGCCTTAGTTAGAGACTGTGACTTCAATCTTGCACTATATGCGATGTATCATTGAGAAACGGTGACTTAGCCAAGGCGGCATAGAACAGAAAAAACTAGCGATACTGAAGGAACAACTTTCCCTTGAAGAACAGGATGTTGCTGCGGTTCAGAAGACCCTCCAGCCATTCGGGATCGCCTCGAAGCAACTCCAGGGCGAGGGTATTACTGATAATTGCTCCACTTCGGGAGGTTTCTATGACTATTTTCAAGGGGTGGGGAAACACACCTTGGCCATCTCGAGCTGGCAGTTCGAGGAATGATGATCGAGGAGAACGAAGACCAGACCATAGGAAAGTCTCATCCGTTCAATGATATGGACGCAAGAACCCACAGGCTTTTTAAGATTTACATCAAGCTTGGATGGAAGAAGCTGAACGACTACTGTGGCAAGCTGGCCTCAACAGACCATGTGGCGGCAGTTGTGTTTCGCCCATACAAGTGGCGCGCTTTGGAACAACTTCGGAGCCAACTGCCGTTTCGTCAGAGTTTGGAATAGAAAGATTATATGCGAGAAGCTTAGCAACAGTCTGCAAAGAGGGTTATAAGAACGTGGCTCATCGGCAAGCCTGAGATGATTCTTCAGCAGATGCGACTAATAGTGGGCTGGACTACATCGAGCGCCGATTAGCGTTCAGTCGATCGTTGGCTTGCCCTGGGCCTCGAGGGCAAAAAAATAAAACGAATAAAGCAGGTGAGCCGGGAATCCCGAACAGGGCTCTACGAGGGCATTCCCTGACATACGGAGTAGGCTGTAAGTTATGTATGAGTGTGTATAGGGGCAGGACCCTTTCTTAGTTCCTTGGACAACTCAACATAAATTCTTTTTCTCACACTGTTTGTTCTATCCCGAGTTTGGGACCGTTACACTACATTGCTATCGCGTCATCTTCAGCAGAAACGGAAAGAGATTTTAGCAGCTGCGGGAGGATGATAACGCCACTCGGAAAATCCGATCGACCAGGCCCGAAAATTGATCAATACGATTGATTTCCAACTCTGTTCAAAGCATAATGTCCTCTAAGACTGAAGTTGTGATTGCCGAGGCTGAGTTAGGAGACGTTCAGTTATTTGTGGAAAGCGTCCAAAGTTTTATTAGGGGCGATCGAAAGCTAGCTTCTTAGGAAAGATGTGGAAGACGCGAGACGACTTGACTTTGGCGTCAAGAGGAAATCGGGATGGCGAAACTCAATATTGCCGTATCAAATCTACGACGACGTTCTTTGAACTGACGGTTTTCTCGTGACGTCGCTTAATCTGGAATCCTGATGTTCCCAGAGGCTGGCTAGGTGGTGCGGAATGCAAGGGGTAGTAGGTCTAGTGTCGCATACTGCCGGTCTATGATGTTTCCCCTTACCTAGAAGCCTGAGCCCTAGGACTCCGAGTACGCAAGGCCCAGCCCAGGCTCCTGGGTCCAAGAGGCCTAGGCCTCTAGCTCCAGAACATGGGAAACAGGCAAGCTCAAGTGGCCTGACCGTGAGTGGACTCAAAGAAATCAATAAGTATAAGAGCTTGGACTGCTCCTCACGGGTTGTCAATTGACTCTACCATTCAATATCTACCCCAAAAATTGCTTTCTGTGTTCCGTGTCCAAAGATACACAGTATCATCGAACACAAGACGGTCAGCCGTCAAACAACGCAGACGCATATTGCGAGCCAATGAAACAGGAAACCAAAAACAGACCAAGAAGCACACGTTATCATGAAGCTGAGCTTATTCCTACTTCCCGGTATCGTCAGTGCCATGGTCGCCTCTCCACCGACATCGGGAATAGCGGACCGACCCGCCAAATGCTTGCATCCAAGTGTGTGCGATAATGCATGGAGACTCGGTTGCGGAAAACACTGCGTTCGTTGGCGCTTCTCTCATGTAACCAGCGTTGGCTGCTCCTATTTAACCAAGAGGTGCTGCTGCAAACGCAAGTGGTAGGCCAATGCGGAGCGGCCAGCGACGGCGGAGGCCATCAGGAAATGCAAGAAGCTTGCTTCAGAGGACAAAAGACTATAGAAAACGAGGGCGGTATCACCCGGAAAAAAGCAAACCCTCGCATGGCGTCTCCAAGTTTTGAATCCTTGAGGGCGATCCGTCCCTCTCCTGAGACAGCATCGTGGTTGAGTCAACCCTGAACTGTCCACCTTTCAGAACGTTCCTTATGCCACAACTCAAAATGTTACAGTGGGTGCCCAACAAAACGTCTAATCCACACCGCGTTTGCCAGTATCGGGATGAGGCGTTCATTTCGGAAAGGTACTGTAACACTTGCATAAACCGGGAACTTGCAGCCCTTGACCGGCGAATCCTGGTTACTCTTCTTTCTGAACGCTCTGGGCATAGAGACTTCGCTGAGTATGATCACCGTCTTCGGCACGACGACGCTCTCCTGATCTGCCGTGCGGAAAAGAGAAGTCCCCGGAACACTTCTTGTTGGGACCAGGCCCCCCATCACACACGCACACACACGGTAGCGGCCGCTGTCGCTACCCCGAAATCAGGCGCCTCACGCCACGGATCGGCCTGGACTGACGGGCACGAGCCCCCCTCGACATGGCGCGGCATAGAAGCCGGTCGAATCGGGGGACGGCGCCTCCACGTCGTTTGCTCTTCTGGGATCGTGCACTTGTCTTTTCGCGTGCCGCACGACGTTAAACATATCAAATCAAGCTTCTTGGTTCCTGCAGCTTCTTAAAATACAGATTTGTCGACTTCAACTCTCCGGCTCCCGAGAAGGCTTAGGGGAAGAGCCTCGCTCGGTATGGTTCACTTTCTTTGTCGTAGGGCCGGCTCCTTTCTTGGCCCGGGTCCTCTGTAATTTGATTGGCCCCTGTTAGAGGGGGTGCTTTCACGTTGGGTAGCCCCTCTGGGCTGGGCTGAGTTAACCGGCACGAGATCCTTGAAATCACGTGTTGCGTGCCGGCACGACGTAAAACAGTAGGGCCAAGTGGAGAGATGCAGGACGGCGGCGGAAACCGTCTGACAAGCTAGAGAAGCTCCTTGGGCCCAATGGGTGGAAGCTGTTCGCGGAGTATGCGACGACGGGGTGTTTGCCGACGTGCCCGTGGGGGGAAGCGTTGGGTCAGTTAGATGAATAAGCAGGCCCAGGGGTCTTGCTCCGGCGGCTTTGTATTGCGCGTCAGGCGCAAATCGTCGGAATGCAGACCTTGCAAGTCGTACAGGATACTTCTGTCACGGGCCATGAATACGGAGGCTGGGACTGGTTTACCAGCTACCCAGCTGCAGGTCTTGAACTTAGTCGGCAACATGTCGGGTGAAGGTTACCTTGGGAACGAGAAAGGATATAGACCTGGATCCAGCCCCCATACATTAGAGAGAAGCCTTTTCTCTAGAACAACCAACACACCTCAATATCACACCTGCTACCACCACACTCGTGTTCTTCATACCGCGCGTGACTGTACTCCGACTGCCCAGGCCGCCTTGCAGGGCGCGTGGTGGCCGGAGCAGACTGAGGGGTTTTTCTTTTCCGTGGGGAAGACACTGGCAGGACCAGCTTAGAAGCATCAGGGATAGAGCAGGAGAGAAATTAGGAGCGATGCCTGTCAGATTCAACACCTGGTCGTGGTTTACTGTTGGCCTGGTACTGCGGCTGGGACGGGCTGGCCGGGAGGCTTTCAGGGCCAACCTTAACGCCAGCCCATTGCAAGCCAATCGAAAAGGACACGAAAAGCAGACGAAGAACACCACACCATCATGAAGCTGATTTTGTTCCTACTTCCCGGGCTAACCGCCCGGCACGCCGAATGCTTGCATCCCCAGTTCATGTAGTAATACGTGGATGTTACTTGCGACAGACGCTGTGGCCGTCAAGGCTTCTCCCATGTAGCAGGTGTCGGCTGCCCTGTCTTCGCGGAAATGTGTGGCTGTATACGCAAGAGGAAACAGATCAATAATGCCGTCACTATTCGTTTACTCGTAGGTAAAAGCGGCATACGAAGTGGAGTGTAAAGCAACTAAAACGATGGGTAAATACGTGAGGAGATATGTTGCGAGCACCACCGCGTCGTCCAGATGATGCTGTTTCTGACAATAACTCCGAACGCTCGTTAAGTTGCCAAGGGGCGCTGGCAGCTGAAAATCCAGATCGAAGGGCGAAATACCCCGTGAATAACGCATCGGGTTCTAGCCCTGCACTCCTAAGGAGCATGACGCGCATAAAACTAGAATACAAGACCCCCCAATCTGCTACGACGCCTACCTAGTGCCTGACTTCTTCTCGCGATACACGCTAGTCTCCTCAGGTTGGATGATGGGTAGAGGCGCATTTCGTGACCTTTTGGGCTCCTATTTATACATGTGCGTATCCTAAAGTAGTCACGTGAAACATGCATCCTTTTCCACTAAATCTGCGGATCCTCACGCCCTGCTTTCTGGTCAGAGACAAAAGAAACACGTGAGAAATTCAGGATTACATTACCTTGGGTGGGCGTGTGGTTTTTGAGGCTCTTGCGATCGAAAGGTGCCTCGGGGAGTTTAGGCCTTGCAACGAAGAAAATAACGATGGGGAAGGTCTTCTGGTGTGGCAACTGCGTTCCAGGAATCTCGTACTACGAAGTACAATCCGCAAGGATCTTGTATGTTGGGTGGGGGTTTGCTCCTAGCCTGGGTGGCCGATGCAAATATGTATCTCTATCATAAAATTGCTTGTGAAGGACTCGATTGATGCCCTTATATAATCAGGCTAACAGTGGGGAAATCCCCCACCTAACACAGGAGATACACACTTGCGGAATGTAGTCCTGCTGACTGCAGTGGGCATTAATAGTTAGGTAATACCCTAGCACGTTTAGCGATGGGCACGGCCGACCAGTTCGTTCACGAGTTGAGCACAGGAGGCCAATCAGCCAATCAGAGGAGGTTTTATGCCATGACTTCTGACCGAACTGTAATTAATATAGAACGCTCTTCAGGCTGAATCAGGCTGAAGTAATTGCACGTAGCCCATCTTGCTGAGCGTATCGAGCCCGCTATTTGTTTTAGCAAGGTCAAATCGCCCCTTATTCTCCGTGTGCACGTTTTTTATCCGTGTGTTTAATCACGATTTGGATGAGCCTGCGTCAGGCTACTTCGTAGTCCAGAGGGAAAAGACACCATATCCGACGGGCACTCGTGAAAGTGAGGCGCGCTGTACGTCAGCGCGCCGATTTTTACAGTGGCTGCAGAAGTGTCTAGTGCCGGCTACGCATACGTAAAATGCATCACAACAAGGCCAGGAAAATAAAGCATTTCAGCATGAAATTCATAAATATATATTTCCGGGATCAATACGTTACGAATACACGTTCCACATCTTTACTTTCCATAATAGGCTAGACATAGGCAGCGTGCACATCCCTGGGATTTAAACACAGGTTAAAAAACGTGGAGTATGGAGGGTCAGAATCAGAATAGGGGGGATCGAGCGTATCAAAGCAAAGCCCAGTTTGGTTAGCTTCCGCGTGCCCTGGTTCCAAGCGGTGCAAACTCATACCCAACTCCACTAATTAACCTAGTTGGCGAACCGACTGCCTTTGTCATAATTCTTTGGAAGACGGTAAGCAGCGCTTCTTACGCTCTTCAGGCGGATAGACACGCATCGGAGGGAGGTGCAGTCCACGATGAGAGCAGGCACGGAGGTATGCATGTATGCAAGATGGCTCACGTAGGTCCACCAGAAGTCGTGCTGGGTCATTTTTCCAGACTTGACTCCAGGTGTTTGCACTCTCGGACGGGCAGGCCCGGTGCAGACTCAATGACTGGACAGGCGAGAGGCTAATCCCGTCAAGGCCTACGATTTCCCAGCTTACCGAATTTTCAGAAGCACGAAGATGGTGAGGTTTAACTAGGTATGTGTCTTTTCGATGTTCTCGATTGATGGGCGGGGTGGACCTTGCTAAAACACATAATCAGTCCACGCAAAATTGGATGGCGGGGTCTGGCGGCGGCCGGACGGCTTAGTGCGACGCTAGGCGTGAGGGGGGGGCCGGGGTCGTGTGCGAATAGATAGAGTTTTCATTCTGAGGGCTGTACCGATGATTCAGCACAATATTTCCGAATTCGCACGCAGCACTTTACCTGTTCCACCCAGCGTGCTGCACTTTGGGCGCAGCTTGGGCGCAGCTAACATCTTTCTACCCGGCTCAGACGATTGGTGTGAAGCGCAGCAGCACACGGTCAAAGGGTGGTGCTCAGTGGCGCCTCCTGCAAACGCAGAGGTACAGACCAGAGCAAGCCACCGTATCCTGCGTGCAGCGAGGGGACTATTTCAAATGACGAGCCAGAAGATCGTGGCCGGGCTAGGCTGAAAGCGGCATAGGACGAGGTCGATGGCGATGCGAGATGAAGCGGCGATTATGGCGGCGTATAAACGATGGATGGAATGGACGGCGTTCTCAAGTGTTATCCTCCGGTCAGGCATCCGACCAACTGGTCATGAAGCTTGACGTCGATGGTGCGTTCAGCCCTTGGCCTTGTTTGACTCTTGGCCGCCCCCTATGATGTTCGACGGCTAGCAGGGAGACCTAGCGGGTTTTTAGGCGCCGCCCTGGCACACATGGCAGCTAACCTGGTTGAAGGCTCACGGATTGGGGGAACAGAAGGAGGGGGGTTTGTCTCTCGGCAATATTACCCCCAAGACTCTCTAATGCCTTATCGGATGCATATTGGCAAGTGACAGTCCAAGTGATTTTCATGGTCAACCTTGTCTCATCCGGGTCTTGTGCGTGTGTTGTCGATTCGGGACCGCCCGGCCGGTGAATGCGGCCGGTTGTCAGCATCGACTAACTGCAGGGGTCATCGATGCGAAGACGACGTCAAGACCACCTCATCATCACCGGTCTCAGCGCCAGCATCCGCGTGATCAGTATCATTGTACACAATTTTAGATGACGCGCCCGGGGGTCAGGAAGGGTGGGCGTTGTGACGTGTATGCTGGCAGGCACAATGATACAGCCAGATGTGGCTCGTGACATCCAAACGGTCGCGGCACACAGAAAGAATCCCTCCCCCTCCCCTTTCGCCTGCTTTGGCTTTGTCTACGCCCCCTGATTTTATACCTGATTTGGTTTTCTAGAAAGAATGTTGTCTGCTTGGTTAGACTTAAGTTTATCTGTGCGTCGCCAGCAGCCTAGTGCACCTCCTTTCAGGTGCGCGACCAACGGCGACGACAAAGTGCGACAGGACTCGCCCGACTGCTTGCCCTCGTCTTCCTCACATCCTCCTCCCCCGTCACTACGATGTCGTCGTCGCCGCCGTGTCTCAGTAGAAAACCGCGCAAGGTCCTGTTGTAGTCGCGTTTCTCTTCATCCCTGCCGCGGCGGCGGTCAATGAGCCTTGCCGGCCTGGAAAGGCTGTCGGTATACGAGAAAAAGTGTGTACTCGTCAGCCGCGAGCTGGACGCGCAGGGCATGGGCCGCTACAGTGGTATGTCTGGGGCCTAGCGGCTTCGGCTACTTCATCGACCTGCTCTGGGCACATGCCTTTGCCCTCGTCCTCAGTCCACTGCAGCAGGAGCTAGGCTTCTCCAACAAGCAGTCTGGCAATATTTCAACCAGTTTCAATGCCGGTCTTACAGCGGGCGCCTTGTTCTGGGGCTTCATTTCGGATGTCGTGGGTATGATCCTTGGCCATCCTTCCTCTGCTGCCAGACAGTGGGCGTGGGTCCCCATTTTGTTCCTGGTTCCGGTGTCATTGCGCTGACCCTGATAGGGCGTCGATGGGCCTTCAACCTGAAGTGCCTCTTGTCATCCATCTTTGGCCTATCCGTCGGCCTCGCCAACAGCTACAACACCTTCCTTGTCTTGACCGCCTTTGTCGGCTTCGGCGTCGGTGGCAACATCCCTGTCGACGGCGCAATATTTCTCGATTTTTCTCCTCAAGTCTGTTCCTTGTCATTTCATTCGTTTCCCGTGTGAAAAGAGGATGGTGGAGGAAGGGGAAGGCGGCGAATTGAGATGGAACACTGACTTACTGACTGGCCGATGGGAGGGGAGCCGGTCGCTACAGGAGAATCGCTTCCTTCTGGCTTGCTTATCCGTCTTTCAACCAGCGGGCGTCATCGTTTGCAGCGCCATCGCCTTCGCCTTTATCCCAAACTTCTCATGATCGCCCAATTTCTCGGAACGCAATCCGCTGCCGTCATGCCGCGGTCGCAGCGACCTGACAACGGCCTGCTGCGCGCGAACGGCCAACATGGGTTGGCGCTACCTGCTCTTTACCCTCGGTGCCATCACGCTATTTGTCTTCTTCTTGCGCTGTTTCGTCTTTACCTGCAAGGAGACGCCGCGCTTCCTCATATACCGTGGGCGCGACGCCGAGACCATTGACACCATGCAGCACATTGCTCGCGTTAACAAGCGAGAAAGCAAACTCTCGCTCGATCTTTTTAATCAAATTCAAAGCCAGTCCAAGAGCGAAAGGACCCAGTCTGAATTGAGCCCGCTGCGTGACGTCGAGGAGCGAACATTGTCATCGTCGTCGCTTTCTTCGTCACGGGCCAAACGTGACCAGATGGTCCGGCGTGAACTGAACCGGTTCCGCATTCTGTTCAGGTCGACGATCATGGCGAGACTAACGGTGCTGACGTGGTTGACGTACGTTCTCGATTTCGGAGGCTTCACCATCGCTGGTAAGAAAGAGCCCCCGTTGTTTTTGATTACATTTATCCGTACACACACACACATACTATATATATATAGTGTGTGTGTGTATGTAAATGTCTACATGTCCACGCATTCAATTTGAGAGTTTTTTTACTGACAATCTTCATTTCCTCTCCTCCCTTTCCGGCAAGCGGCAGGCTTTTTTCTTCAGCGCATCCTGGCCATCAAAAACGGCCAAGCCGATGTCTCCCTACGCCAGACATATGCCTCATACATCTACTGCTACGTTCCCGGTATATTCGGCGTCTTGCTGGGTGCTTATGCTTGCCAGGTACCGGCTATCGGGCAGAAGTGGACTATGGTGGCATCGTCAGCCTTGATGGGAGCGTCCATCTTCATTCTGTCTCAGGTCAACTCTCTGGCCAAGAACAATGGCCTTTTCGTAATGGGATATTTCTTCCAGTCTGTTTTCAACACCGTGCTCTACGGCTGGACGCCGCAGGCCTTCCCGGCGTCCGTCCGCGGCACGGCTTGTGGCGCAGCCAGTTTCTGGGGTCGCCTATGCGGCATCGTGAGCCCACTTATCGCCCAGAATCTGTACGGCCGGGCGGCGGGGCCAGACGGCAGCGATGACGTCAACAGTGTGCTGTGTTCCTGGCTGGCGGCGCCACCCTCAGCTGCGTACTGAGGACGGCGCTATCCCCTCGACGACGGCGACTGAAGAGGAAAACGGCCGTGAGCATACTGAAAGATTATGATATATGATTACAAGCGACGCATACATCAGGGTCAGAGATATGTGAGAGAGAAACATAAGAGAGTCGATTTTCCACCTCCATAAGTGAGATCCTGGGGGGAACACAGACATCTTAATACAGAAAGCAGAAGCGGAAGAAGCAGGAGAGCATGTAGACATATTGTTTGTGTAGAGCCATCACCACCACGGCACGACTATCTCGGAATGAGGCTACTATGCCAAGAGCGCGCGCGGAACACCATACCCTCCACAGGACTGATCGCGTGTTTCCCTTGAAATACGCCCCCTTACATATCCATTGGCACATCTTTCGTTAGTGCAGGGAGTTCGTGATAACACGCACCACCCAGGGTCCGAGGACTGACCTAGCCCGAGAGGCTGTTTCAAGGCTACGTGTTTACAACACTGCCGTGCGAAGCACTGCAAGCATACGGCCAAGTCAACAGTGGAACATTGCCGACCGAGGCAATCAATAGCAACAGCACGGGCCCAGCTAGACCGGGTCGTTGACAAGCTGGCAATTCGCTTGGCCGCAGCCGACGCAAGCCCGCGGCATCCCTTCAGCGGTTATGTACGGCCACCCGCAAAAACTGTAAGTTTTGCCCAATAGTGCTCCAGGAAAAAAGGCCACGACCAGGCCGGTTGTTGGCTACGCCATCTGCTGGGGCCAGTCGGTAGTAGCCCAGGACACGCCCCCCATTCGAAAACCGGCTCAAGATCTACGACGCCCAAGCGGTCGGGGCGTTCGCACCGGTCTCAAATAATTGACGGGCTGGCCAAATGAAAATCGGAGCGAAGCTCTGTAAAGAGCCTCCTGTAATTATTTACTAAGCCCCTACGAAGTAGAGGGGCTTTGGAACGTCGGGTAGCCCGAACGGGCCGTTCAACCGTAAGTAACGTGCATGGTGGCTTTCGAAATGGATCGGTTACAAAACAAATAGGCTCGTCTCTTCTTACATGGTATCGAACATCTATGTAGAATCACCGAGCTTGCCTTATTTGTTTTCAACTTCGCTTCCAATCCCTGACTAACCATCGCCGCATGGGCTCCTTGCCCCTGGATGTAGTTGCGAAATATCGCAGATGCTAGTTAAGGCCCCTCTAGTTTTAGCAATGCAGTATTACCGCTGTGCCATTCCGTAACAGGTAACTACTGGTCCGATGGCAGTCCCTAATCTGTTTCATAAACGGGGAGCTACGAAGTACGTACGAAGTGGTTACTGTGTAAATCCTTGTCAGAACCTACGTGACTGAAGTAGCTGCTAACTTACCTTGCGACTCTGTTTTGATTTTAATAAGTATTAAAAAAATCAGACTCAGAGCAGTTTTGTACATGATCCGACTCTTACACCATAACTAAAACATTCCAAGTCAAGTGACTTGCGCAGAATTTTTCTTGAACAGTGCACGTTGTATCTAATCATATTCATTCTAAACATGATGTGAATCTTACTTTATCAGTTACTAAGCAGAGAGTCAAGATGTGCATACTTCTTCACCTGTCTATCTGCCCGCGAGATTACAGCCTAACAGCACCGCTTTCCCCGGCATCCAACTCAATTCGTTCTACATCCGCGCCTCTATCCATCTCATCGATTTAATAAAACGCAACATAAGTGAAGATATTATCTCGCACCGTAGTAGCCACGTCATTAGTGTTCTTCCCTGCCATCATGGCCAATGACGAATATGATGTGCGCAGCTTCCCCTCCCTCTTATTACCTTCACGCCTGCTAAACAGAGCTCCCACGCTCCCAACAGTTCCTCTTCAAAGGTTTCAACCCTACTATTATTCCGATCTTCCTAAACGAGCCCATGGCCGCATATTTGCTAACCATTTATCCTTCAGTCGTTCTGATCGGTGACTCTGGAGTCGGCAAGTCGAACCTCCTTAGCCGGTTCACACGAAACGAGTTCAACCTTGATTCCAAGTCTACGATTGGCGTCGAGTTTTCTACTAGATCAATTCAGGTTGACTCTAAGACCATCAAAGCTCAGATCTGGGATACGGCTGGTCAGGAACGATACCGGGCCATAACCTCCGCATATTATCGAGGTGCCGTCGGCGCCCTCCTCGTCTACGATATCACCAAATATCAGACCTATGAGAATGTAACTCGATGGCTCAAGGAGCTGCGAGAATACGCCGATTCGAATATCGTTATCATGCTAGTGGGAAACAAGAGTGATCTGAGGCATTTACGGGCCGTACCGACAGAGGAGGCCAAATCTTTCGCGAGTAGGGCATTGAAGCCACTGAACTAGGTCTCTGCTACGCACTGACAATATTAGCAGGCAAAGATCACCTATCTTTCATTGAGACCTCGGCATTGGACGCTAGCAACGTTGAGCTTGCTTTTCAGAATATCCTCACGGGTTTGTAGAGCCCGAAAATAGTAATCTGAAGGCTGCCTAACAAAGCTCGATATCCAGAAATATACCGAATTGTGTCTAGCAAGGCTCTCGACAGTGGCGATGGCGCCCAGGCCACCATTGGTGCTGGCACAAATATCTCGCTAAGCAAGCCCGCAGACGATGAAAGGGCCAAGAGTGGCAAGTGCTGCTAGACGGGCCACTGGGTATACGAGCGATTCGCACTCAATTTCGTGGGTTCGGGATAGAAACAAGACGTTTCAAATGTACTCCGAAGTTAACGTCACATCGGGAGAGACTTTAGCGCAGTGTCTAGGAACGATGGGACGTCAAACTGTATCTTTTGTGATACTAGAAGGCGCGGGCACTTTCGATTTCCCTTTGTTCATTCTTCCCATTTTAACGACGATTGGAGACTGATGCATTGGACAATGTCAAAAAAAAGCTCACTCTTGCAACAGTGTCGCGGCCTACTACTCGCTGCGCAGCCGCCCTCAAGGCTATATCATAGTATTACCCTCGTGATGTACCCTCGTGATGTACCCTAGACCCTATCGGTCCTGCACGCTATGGCGCACCGCGCGTGGTGTGCAGAGGAGTCCGGAAATGAGGCAACGGGGATGATCTCGCCCCGTTTGCAGGAAACCCAGTACGCCGCATCGCGCCAACGATGCACCAGCGAGCCGCAGGAAGCCCCGGGCAGCCGCCGATGCTCAAGCGCAAAAAAGCCTACCCACCAGAACATCGCAGGCCGTTTCGACGAGCAGGCTACCGCAGCTTGGGGCAATGGTCCAAGTCCTCTTCCACGCTCGTCACACATCGCGGACGGCCAAAAGACGCCAGGAAGAAAATCTGCAGCAGCAAAACAACACCGCTACCCTAGCAGGCCTTGGTCATCGGTCTCAAGTTAGCTATCAAGATCTATCTAGGCGAGTCATCGCCGCCAGCACTGGGCGGACACACGCCCCAGCTCGCCCTTGGTGAAAGCCACGACATACTCGACAAATGTCAAACTATCCGATAGAGAAGAGGAAGCAATTAGGGCCCAACAAAGCCCTGGGAGGTTACTGTGCATGTATATAAAAGGGTCTGTCTGACTCTTTTTACTTTTAAAGGTGAATCACATGCTGCTTTTTCCATGCAAAGCCCGTCAGGTTCTGAGCCCGGAATACAATTGCTCTATTTCTGCTACCGTATTATTCTAATATGACCTTCCTGTCGAGCGAGGACAGGGCTTTGAGCTTTTCACCATAAAACATAACCAGGTTATAAGCATCACATACATACTATGGTGCTGGGCTGTTGCTGTAGAAGCAACGCTTGGTCCAGGCATATTGAAATGCGTCACACATAATGTTCTTACTGACCAGCAGCCAGCTTGGGTTTTGTGCTGCCAGTATCTGACCTACACATGCCGGTAGACTTGCCGCTTCTTTTACAGCCCGTTAGCCTTCAGGTCGCTTTCTTCGCCGCTGTTTTCAGCTTTGCAAATTTTGTTTGCAGCTTTGTCGCCATGCACAGTTCGTTGCAAACCTTCAGCATGTCATTTTTTTGCGCTACCATCATGCTGCCTCTGTCTGTGCTCATCTTCATTGAGCGCGACCGCGGTCGCCTGGCAGATGAGGTGATGGTCCTTGGCGAGCTGATGTGTTTGCATGTTAGTGTAACGAAAGGCGGCGGTAGGGGGCTCATAATGGGACCGAGCCTTGCATGGGCTGCTCAATCCGAGCAGTGGCGAGCTTCCCGAAATAAAGGCATTCTAAGACCGCCGACCAGGATAGGCCCAGCTGACTTCGTCAACCAGCAGCCGCAATCGGAGCCTGCTGTCTCTTTGCGGGCGGGGAAGCATGGTCCTATCGGTTGTGTAAGCTCTCTACACGAGACCCGACGCACTTGCTAGTGGTGCTGCGGCTCGCCCATGGCAAGCTCAAACAGGATCGGGAATGCCTACATCGGAAGGGCCACGTTTCTTGCCATTCAAAGGATTCTTAGTATTTCTTTTTTCGGGCTTCTTCTCACCCGCCTCGAAGACATCGTCGGGAAGGTTGACGCTGTACAGACTATTTATTAGAAACCGCTCGTTTGCATCGGGCTGGAGAGTTACAGACTTTCGTACGTGCTGGATGCCAATAGACACCAAAGCTTGCAAGTCGTCTTGGAATTTTTTCCACTGTGTGCATAAAGCTTTGAATTCGTTTACCTGGTAGGACAGGTCTAGCAACTTCGCCTCTATTAACCGCAAGTCAGTCATGCTATCATGGCATCGAACAGTAGCAGCCACAATTCTGAAGGAATCGACATCGATGACGCTCGGGGCCATGGCTTACTATCTTTCAGCTGCAAGCCTATGTAGTGAGTCGTCGTGAAGACCAAGGTGGGAGTGTTTGGTGGATCGCGACTGTCACCTCTCTGCGCCAATATCTGCTCTTGGTTTGTCTCATCTGCGAGCTGGTTGTGAACCACATAATCAAGACAGCCCTCCTGGACTTGAGCGATCTCCTCATCCCCCGTGCACTGATGTCGTCTATCATATCCTTTATTGAACGCATGCGCCAGTGCTATGCCTGGATGTAGCTCGAGCTTTTGAACAAGCACTCTTACCTTACTCTCAACATAGCCAGACCATACCTTGTGGGCGTCCTGTTCCTTACTTGCCGTAGTGACAGCAATGTAATACTTGTAGTCTTCAGTGAAAAAGGTATGCTTCACAAAAAGATCACTCCAAGGCTTCTTGCCCATCATGATTCCCTCTGTCAGTTCCAGTCCTCGCTGAAGCTCTCTGTTGATAATGGCCATCGAGGAGCGCGTAATGTTGAATGTCGCGCACATAGAAGGATATGCCGGAGTAATAATGGGCATGAGATGAAAAGAGTCGCCCTTGTACAGCTGACAGGCAGTATGACTGTCAGCCAGGTGGTGCGCGACATGCACAAACACTTAAAATCGTACCTTGGGATTCCAAACACGGACTGGAAGCGGGCCGCTTTCGATGGGCTTGAGAAGAACAGGCTGCGGCCAACGCCACTGACTGATGATGAGAAAGAATTTGTTCACAATAACAGAGGTGGCGGCCTTTGGATAGAGTTGGCAAACCCGGGCCACAAGCATTGCCCATGCCACACCGCCAGGAAAGCCCATAATGTTGGCGTAAACGGCACGGCGTTGAGCCCAGAGTTTGATGGCCCTCAGAGCAAGTTTGAAAGTGCTTTGTTCGGGGACGAGATTGAGGATTTCATCGGTGACGCGTGTACCATTGAGTGAGCGTAGCTCAGCCTCATCCAAGCCGCGTAGTAAGGACGAATCTTTCAAGTCCTGGAAAGTCGGGAGCAACTGTTTTTGTATTATGCGTGAAAAAATTAAATCGATGCTGATACCAGAGTATTCGAACTTGATGATGGGAACGAAGGCTTCAGTGACGACGGTCAAGTTGGTGATGGCACCCTTGGGGACCCCGGCGACAAGCATGTTTGGAAAGTATTCGAAATAGTCGTACCGACTGACATATTTAGGGGCTACAATCAAGGTGTCAATGTCGGAACCGGGCCCGAAGACTCCAAGGCGAAAACTTCCATATGTAAAAATTTTTCCTCTAGCATTTCGTATGAGGACATCATTTTTAGGTTCCTTGATTCTTGCGACACGTTTGACGAATTCGTTACAAATGTATTGTAGCGACTCGAGGACTCTATATCTGCAAGACGATAAATCTTGATTAGTTCAGGGGTACAGAGGGCATATAAAGGGAGGCGAAGAAGTTTTCCCACCTCTTTTGGGTATCAAAAGGGCTCTCAAATGTCTGTTGTCGTCGTAGCTCCTCAATGAGTGCATCACTGGCTCGCTTTTCCGGTTCGGTGGGGAGAGACAAAGACATGGGTGGCGTGACACCATAATCGTGTTCGCCCGGCATCTCGTTGCTTCCCCCTCACCCTTCTACAGATATTTCGGAAATTCCTCCAGAGTATGTATATGGTAGCCGGGAACGTGATCTGAATTACTGGGGAAAATGATTCCGAGAACCCGCGGGAGAAGAGTGGCGGAAGACGCGCAAGGCGAAAGGAGCGTAAATTATAAGGAGGCGAAAGAGATGATTTTATCTCGAGTTTTTCTTTGAGATTGACGCAAATTTGAAATTATTTGAAGCAAAAAAGCGGGAGAGTATGACGGAACATCCACTGCCACAATGTGTGTATATGAGAGGAGAGAAAGTCGAAAGTGATACCCGTTGATCTTGGTGCGGGGTCACAGCAGGCCAACTAAGCGCCTTCGTCGCTTATTAAAGTTAATAGTTGGCCTGAAATATCCGGCACGGCCCAGGAAATCCGACATAGCAGTTTTCCAAAACATTAGCCTAACCCACTCCATCTCTACCGCATTATCTCGCACAAGTTTTGTATCTCGCAAATCTTTCTTGTAATAGGACTGTTCTAAAGCCTGCACTGGCAATTTTGGAATCTTTTTGCCATCCCAGAGCTGCCGCTTGTCACATAACATGAGAAAGAAAGCTTCTTTCAGTACTAAAAGCGGTTACACTTAGTATAATGTGAAGAGTTCTTTAACAGTTTGATAGCTATCCATTTCCCGACGAATCCCGCTGCTCGCTCGTCGGAGCGCCCTTCGGCGCTGACTGAGGAGGAATATTACGCCTAAATTACTTACAGGCAGTGAGTGGAACGTACTGGCAAGCTTTCTACATGAGAATAACTCGTCACTTTGAGCCCTCCATCGCAGGCAGTAGGTTTGGTGAGAAAATATCTCCAATGTCGAGCCAGCTCTCAGCCATAGGAACGATCCAGAAGCGTATCCTCATGGTTGGAGCCCTGGCCTGAATTTTTAAAAGCTTTGAAAGACCAAAAAAGTGCGTTGCCTACCGGCAGATTTTGACAATCATTGATCTGTTTAGTTGACAGTAGAATGGCGCATTAGCTCTTGACTCCTGTGCAAGGACCAGTTTTTTACTTCTACAGATTCTGAAGCTTCCCGAGTGCCCTAAATTAGGACGCTGTGGGGAGTTTGAGGTGGCTGTAGTCTCCTCGCTGTGACGAACGTCTCAGCATCGTAGATACTGGACCAGATGGCCCACAGAGAGCAAGCTCTACTGGCCGGCCACAAACTTGCCCGGGGAGATAGATGTCGTAACTGGCAGCCCGCCTTGCCGGGGCATTCTCTGGAATTTTGGAGAGGACAGGGCCAGCTTACATGGTTGTGGCCTTTTTTACCAGCCGCTTCAGCAACTCCGTCGGGCCGGCTGGCTTTGTGTCTAATCACTTCGATTGTCTAATTGAGCCTTTTTCTGGCGTAGAGGCTTCCGAAGCAGGAAAACATGATGCCATGAACTAAATGTGGATTGATCCAAACTACTGACTTCTTCATCCGATAACAAAGAACTCTGTTAATGTGACTAGGCTACCGCAGCAGCAAGCGCCTCGTATGTAACTATTTTGAACTTACATGCAGCTGAACCGTCGCATAGCGACACGGGTGGGCCTGGATTGACGGGCTCAAACCCCTATTTAGAAGGCGAAATGAGCTTATACCCATAAATTAGACCATGTAATTTTCCGACAAAAGAACTGGGAATGCGGTTTACGGCGTGCCTTCGCGCCGTTTGCCCGATATGAGGATTCTAACGACAATTGTCTTAACAGTTTGCTTTCTTAAGGCTTGAGCAGGGGCGGACGACCAAACGAGGGCATGATGACTGCGCGGTTCCCCGGTTCGTTGGTTTGACCAGCTTGTGCTAACCCTCCTGAATCTCCAGCCAACGAGGACGCTTGGGCAGTAGGGGGCCGGGCTCCGGTTTCCTTCCCCAAAACAGGCAATGGCATTCAGTCAGTTATTTGCGAACGAATGATACTCTCGCATGTGTAAATCGACTTAGTCAAGAAATGGTAGCAAACAGGCAGAAAGACGCATGAATGAGTCTATCTGCCTATATCAAAGCATTTCCCTTGACTGCCTACTTGCGCCATGACGCATCTGACCTTGACTTGATAGGCCCCCATTATATGGCACGTCAGTGAAAATGGTTTGAGAAGCGCAGGGCCTGGAGGATCATACAAGGGGACGGCCTGAGGCAAATTGGCAGGCAAAGTTCAGAGATACGGCATCACTGTTGCGTTTTGAGAAACCACATGGTAGTTTAAAGATCCTTCCTCTCCTGTTTGGCAGCAGTATCCTTGTTTCCTGTCTAGTATCGTGGGCTTCAGTCGGTGGTCTGCCTTCTCCCCTCTCCCCCCATTAGCAGGCGATGCTCTCAGTCTTGGGCCTGGATGGCGCGCCGTTTCAGCACGGCCGAGTTTTCATTGAGAGCGTGCAGGTCATGAGTGTCAAGGCAGGCCTGGCGACTCAGCAGAACGGCAGGGCCGGCCCTGGTGCGCACCTCAGCCTCGTAGTCAGCGACGGCCTGCGACAGCAACTCACGACCGCTATAAACGGCGGCGAGGGCGTCAACAAGGCGGGCGGCGTCTAGAATGCCGTGGTTGGCGGCCTCGCCACGGAACATGGTCATGGCGTGGGCGGCGTCGCCGATTAGCGTCACGCGCCCGCTGTGGTTGTCCCATGCGGCCTCGCACAGCCAATCCTTCTGCAAGATCTCCATGACGGAACTGTCGGAAGGGATGGCGTCGATGACGGCACGCAGCCTCGTGTGGAAGCCGGCGGCGCGGCGCTTCATCTCGGCCACGTGGTCGACGTCGGCGGCGGGCACGGCGTCGGTGGTGCCGGCCGGGTCCGGGACGCGCCACGAGGTGATGAGCTGATAGCAGAAATTTTCATCGGGCACGGCGCGCGAGCCGTTGGTGTCGAGCGTGTCGAGCAGAGACGCCCATAGGAAGTGACCGCTATCCGGGTGGCAGCCCTGGAAGAGCAGCGGGTCGATGTCGCGCAACGGCGCGGCCTGGGCGGGCGTCAGGTCCACAGCGACGCCCAGCATTCGCACCGGCAGCAGCTGACAGCCGGCAACGGCGGCGGGCAGTAAGGCGTGGCGGGTGGACGAGCCGGCGCCATCAGCCCCGATCAGCATGCGGCCGTCGGCGAAGGATCCGTCGGCAAAGACGGCGCGGACGCCTTCGGCCGGTGGCGGCAGTGCATGCACCGACACCAGGCGCTTGCCCCAGCGCACGTGACTGTCAACGGACCGCAGTAGCGCCTTGCGCAGCAGCCGCTCGCGGTGTACGCGCCGTCGCTCGTTGGGTGGAATGCTGAAACTTGGGTTCGAGGCTGGCGAGGTCGAGGAAGAGGAAGTTGCCCGTGTCATGCCGGCCGACTTCTGGGTCGACTTGGACGTCCTCGATGGCCGCCCACGTAGCCTCGTCCGTCCAGCAGCTGGCGCAGATAGGGCAATGCCCAGTGCAGGGAATGGCCCAGCCGTGGCGGCGCGCGTCGACGTGGGAGTCACGCTCGTAGATTTCAAACGGGATGCCAGCCTCAAGGGCCACGCCGTCAGCCATGGCGGCCAGATGCCGAGGCGGGGATGGAATGGACGGGTGGAATGGATGGGTGGATGATGGGCATTACCTTGAGTACCGTGCGCGAGTACCAGGCCGACCACGCCGGCACCGCAAATGAGCACCGGTCCGCTGCTGCTGCTCATCCTCTTGTCGTTCCACGCCTCTCACACCTTCGTCTCGGAAGCCCGTTTAGACGCGTTTGTTGCAGGGGAGGAAGGTATCTTCGGCTGCCCGCCCCGCCATGTAATCGCACTCGCCGACGAGCCGAAGTAGGCGAGTCCAATCACACGCTTCCATCCGCACCTCAAGACGCTCAGCTTACCTAAACAGGCCATGCGCAGTTGTGTGCTGTTTCCGTGCTGAGAGCCGGCATGGCGTTTGCTATCCAATAAACCAACCACCCAACCATACCGCACTTCCCACACTCCCGCCCCACTCGGAAAGACTCAATAAAGAGCAGCTCATACCTCAGAAGTCGACTAGCTACGCACCTTGCGACGGTTAAAAGCGTAGAAGCACCAACAGCTTAGGATTTCGTTGCCCGTCAGGAACAGCTTCTCTTCCTTCTAAAACCTCTTAGATGGTCCCTCTACTGCTGTTGACTGCTTTCAACTTCAACGTCTCCTTTTTGTATCTTAAGCTCAAGTATTCATCACAAAATCACAGGCACGATGGGTTCAATGACAATTTCTTTCGCTACCACTCCTTCATAAAGGCCTCAATTTTACTTATCAGAAGGATAGGACACGAATAGGACACGACACGAGAACAGCTTCAGGAAGTATTCGCTACAAATGGAACGGGTAAATCAAGATAAACAAGGAAGTCCAGCATCAAGGCGGTCCAAGCATAAATCCAGACAATGGCAACCTCATCGGCACAAATCTCCCTTGCTATGAAGAGGAAGTTGAAGTAGATGAGCAAGATAGTGAAAAAACTACTTCAAGAAAAGAATGGATCACCACAAGAGGTCCAAAACTTGGAGACGCCATTGTGCGAAGTATGAATAAACTCTAATGGATCAGCATCTCGAAGACAAGCTTGAATCGGAGAAGAGTCGCATCAACTCCACGAACGTATTTACTTCCACCAGCATCTTTCAGGAGTACAATGGAGACTACAGTAATTACAGCTCATACACTCCAAGAATCTCATCATTCGAATGTACCCCGGCTAATGATGTTACCGATTTTGGGACGGACCAAGGTGAGCTTGAGACGACTGGCGAGCTGAAAGGCATTGACCACATACGCTACGGATCGACTGCACGTACAAGACTAATGGGTCCACGATACTTCTTCTTGGCTCCTGTAGCTCTACCTCAATAAGGAAGACCTTTCCCATGGCCAGAACAATTCTGACGGGCGAGACTCAACCGCACTACTGGTGGGCCCTAGGTTGCAGGCTTGAGCTATCCACAGAAGCCAGAGGAATTCCGCGAGGAATCGTTACGGATCCAGAACTTGCTCTTTTGAATGCGCTCGCCTCTACAGAACTACAGAACTCGCGGTAGTGCTTCACCTGCTCTGTCGCTGGCATATCAACAAGGAGGTCTTGTCAAAGATCAAGCTTTTTGCCCCAAATCAAGCCAAGAAGGTAGCCATATATTCAGGGCACCGGAGTTTACCGCTTTCCTCAATAGATTGGCTGGGCTCGTCAATGTCTCCGAAGAAGAATTAAGCCGGCCGGGTATCCAAAGGCAACTGTGGAGTACGGTATCAATACGTGGATTGACTCGTGGAAAGAGAAGCTTGTCTCCTGCTTCGTTGACCAGAAAGACTCTTCGAACTACCTCTATCAATAAGGGCATGCATTCGGCGATGAGGAACCGATGACAGAAGACCTCGACAATGTAGCCGAGGGTCTCGTAACCATGATGGTCCAAGCTCTGGAAGGGGCCGTTCGGCCCAGCCGCCTCATCCCGACATATGCGAGCTGGTGGAATGAAGAATGTTGTCGCGCAGCTGCAGAGTTCCGCAGACAATGCCGTCTAGCTGCTGGGAGCGAGAACACATCCCAGGCCCAGCGGGCGTTACGCAATGCGGTCCGACAGGCCAAGAGGGGATATAAAGGAGCTTGCAACGCAGTACTGCGTCGACGCCTCCTCCGGATGAGAGAACAGGGCTGGCCTGAGAACGTGCTCCGGTGGGTGAGCAGTTTTATGACAGACTGGCATCTGTAAGCCTTGACGGGGAAATGACTCCGATTAACCCCCTGCATTGTAGCCTCCCTCAGGTCAGGGCTCGCCGGTATTCCCGGTCCTGTACCTGCTGTATACATCCCCAATCTACAGGCTTGGAGGCTCCAAATTCGGTTATGCGGATGACTGCGGCCTGGCGGGAAAAGGCCGTACTGTTCTTGAATCCGCAGCCAACGCCCAAGAGGACCTTGATGAGATGATGGCCTGGGGAGAGGCAAGTGCCGTCCATTTTGGACCTGACAAGACGTGGTGGCCGGAGGAGCTGCAGATGGTTCCCCGCGGATGGGAGAACGCTGACTGGACCAGCTGGACAAGGCAGGGGTAATGGGGGAGCTCTGCGGGCGAGGCGCTACGGATTCAACATCTGTTTGTTAGCTTAGCTAAGGCCTAGTACCGCGGATGAGACGAGGTAGGCGAGTTGTAACACTCGCCGCCCGGCCTCACCTCTGGTCGTGGTTTAGTGTAGGCCCGGTACTGTATAGCTGGGACGAGGCTGGTCGGGAGACCCTAGGGCCTCCCTTAACAACGCCAACCCGGCCCCACAGGTGGTGGCGTACCTCATGGCGCTGAGCTTGTGTCTGCCACCTTAAAAGTTCAAGAGGCTGCTAATAGCGCAGCCCTGGCCCAAGGATCTGCCCTAGCCGTAAACATTAGGCAGCCTACCGCCAACCCCAATTATATTACGTTACGATGCTCAAAAGGTCACTCTTTCCAGCCTCGTCGAGACCTCCCGACCCACTCAACAAAGCATCGACGGACGAATACAGATGACCGGCTGTGGCTTCCGACTGATCATAAAATTGAGTAGGCAGACTGGTCTTTGGGGCATCAAGGCCGGCGGCAGTCAGTCTCGTAATCACGACTTCACCCCTGCTATAACGCGTAGTAAATACCGCGCCGAGATTATCAAGAAGTTCCATGATCGCATTATTCGACTCTATAATAATGGCCTTAGCCCTGTTTTTATAGCAGTCCAGTTTCGAGGATCAGAAGACGAAGACCCGGATGTCAAAGGCATCACAAACCTTCAAATCCAAAACGCCCTCACCCGCCACAGCCGCGATGAACTTGCCGGCCGCACACCTCTTCAATTTCTCTACGATCAACTTCAAGAGTCATCTGACTACTCATTTGAGGACCTATGCAGCCAGGAAGGCACGCTAGAGAGCCTCCTAATCGCCCCACAGACCGGTATCAAGCTTTGGAAGCGCTATCTGGAGGACTTATTGCTCGACTGTACGTATAAGACCAGCAGGTTAGATATGCCACTCTTGAATATTTGCGGGGCCACTGCCGAGGGCAAGACTTTCTGTGTGGCCTCTGTCTTCCTGTCGGGCGAGACCGAGGACCACTATCTCTGGATCCTTCGGCGACTGTTTTCCCTGGCCGAGAAGGAAAATATTGGGATGCCGCAGGTCACTGACGGATCGTAATATCGCTCTCCTGAATGCCCTCACGAGGACCCCTGGATTGGATCAAACGGCTCATCTGCTCTGCCGTTGGCACGTCTGTAAAAAATTCCTTGCTAAGTGTAAGGCATATTTTCCCCAAGGTCACTAAAGACGCTGCAAATCGAGTTACTCGAGATGCCAAGTTCGACGCCTTTCTCAAGGAGGGGCAACAGCTTATCGAATCAACGGACGAAGCCTTATACAAGCGGCGACTCGCCCTATTCAACGCTCCGGGTCGGTATCTAGAAAACGCTACTAAATACGCTATCAATACGTGGTTAGGGCCTTGGAAGAAGAAAAAATCGTGTGGTATTGGGTTGACCAAAACCGTCACTTTGGCCATACAACGACTTCGATCGTAGAGGGTCTCTACGCCTCGATGAAAAGCTTTTTATGGTCTTCAACGGGCGACCTGACCTCGATTTTCTAGAGGTTCAAGGTCTTCTGGGATAGCCTGTCTTCCTCAATCCAATCTCTCTAACGAAAAAGCCGGCATAAGATATCAACCTTCACCCTCAAGCCGATGTATCTACTGATTCGGGAGAAAATATCCTCTCGCGCTTGCAGGCACCTTGAAGACAAACATCGGGCTCTACTGCGTAAGAAGGAACGGGGTCAAAATCAGGATCAAGTCGAGCCGCCGGCAGGCCGCTGCGATACTCGTCAGCCTTGTGGCTTCAAGTCTCGCCACGGGCTGCCTTGTCGTCACGATATCTTCAAGCGGCTAGAGAGCAAGTTTCCGTTCGAGATTGATGAATTCCACCGCTTTTGGCACCTTGATCCACCTCCTCGAGGCACCTCTGATGACACTGACCGCATCCAGGCACCATTGGAGCCTCCTGTTATGCGTGGAAAAGGAAGGTCTAGGGGGTCCTTGAACTTTGAGTCGCGCAGCCGTAGACGCGGTACGCGACGAGAACCCTCTGAATTCGAGATTTTGGAAGGCATCGAACGCGCCGAGGCCACGAGACTAGCAGCCTCGGCGCCAGCGGCCAACCACGATCCGTACGAGCCCGGCACAGCGATGCCGCGGGCGTATCAGCGTCACCGTACGCCCTCATGTCCGTCAGACTCGTCAGAGGATCTCTTTGGCAGTGACAGCGTTGACGAGGCGGCTTCGTCAGGCCTCTCTGACGCGCCTGATAGAACGTCACATCGGGCGGCCAGGGCGGCGCCAGAGGAATTAGATGACTAGCTTGCGGGTGCTAGGCCGGCTGCTGAGCGGTATTGGGTTCGTGCGGAGGTCGAGGTAGAGGCAGAAGAGGAGTCACAGCGGGAATTGGCTGACGAAGGTCTCCTTGGATGACCACGATAGCCTGAAATTGATCATTGAATTGACTGCTGTGGTCGGCGGCCGCCCCTGCCTCTGCCTCCCTCGCGCTCATACGAATTTGCGGTATCGGCGCTGTCGCCCGAGCTAGCCACGTCTTGCGCCACAATGACTAAGGTTTATGTGCTTGATAAAATGAGGTTTGTGCTGTATACGAAGCTGCATTGTTGAAAACCATCATCTCATCACCCCTTGTTCCCTTCTTGTCTCTCTACGATGTGAAGACCAGGCCCGAGCCCATCTCCAAAGTTTTTTTTTGGCTGAATGATGCCGACAATCCGCAGGATGGAACGAGAACAAAGACAACGCGATGAAAGGACTGGTGAGAGATCGGTAACAGGCGACAGGGTCGCCGCGCAGGGGCCATCAGGGCCCGCCACGTCAGCAACCGAAGGAGTTGTGGCAGCAGCGCCCACAGGGGCAGCTGAGACTGATGAGCGTATGCAGGGCGTCATGCTAGCATCGTTGGAGAACCAGATACAGGCCATCATGAAGACCATGAAGGCAAAGTTCGATGAGATCGATTAAGTCATCCAAGAAAGGATGGACACCAGGATGCAGTACAACAGTAACAGGACGGCCGCCAACATGAGCGGCTGTGTCAGAAAGAGTCCCGACTCCACCACCGCTGAGAAGGCAGCGGGTTGAAATGCCCTCCAAGATGGGCAGACTTTCAAGCCAATGAGCGTTGAGAGTGAGCCGATGACAGCAGAAATGTCAGCGATGAAAGACGTCAGACTGCTTTTTGCTGACGTCACAAAGGGTCCTTCGGACCTGACCGGGCTGAAGATGAAGTTCTCGGCCGGCATGTTGCTCAGGGGAGCGGCGAATTGGGCGATCTGGATGACGGAGGTGATCAGTTCACTGCAGTCAACAGGCTGGACGATAGGGCAACCGTTGACCACCCAAGGGAGCGCCACCCTGAGCGTCGCCATATCGAGGAGCGTCGACAAGGACGTCAAGATTGCGATCTCCGGGATGAGCGGAGGAGTTGACCGATTGCATCTGCTCCAGACGACATTTGCCACGGTCGGAAGAAGACGGCAATGGCAAGTACAGCAGGAGCTTTACGAGCTCAAGTACCAGAAAGGCGACGACCCTGCGCAGTTCTTCAACAAATTTCGCCGCCTGGTCGCAGAGCACGCCGTGCAAGTTGCTATGCCTTCGCAGGCCGTCATCAACTTGGTCTTGGTCACCATTGGCTACGCCATGCAGCCCTTTGTGAGGCGCAAGCGGGAGCTGATGAAGATCTCTTCCATGGTGCCGGAAGAGTTGTACGCAGACTTTGTCGAGGAAGTGCAGTCGTTTCGCCTAACCTCTTCAGAGAAGGGCAAGGGTTCTGCAAACCAATCTGGCTCCTCTGACCGCCGAGACGGTGGGAACAGCACTCTCCAGAAGGGCGAGCCCACCAGAAACTCGCTTTTCTACCGGTGCGGACGTCGAGGGCATGGGGCCCGTACGTGTAAGAACCGCGCCGATCCGGATGCAGTGGCCCGGGGCAAAGCCGAAGATGCAGAAAAATGGCGGGAGAGAACCGACAAGAACAACCGGGCGGACGGCACGGACGACACTCGTTCGACGACTTACCACGTCGCGGTTGGAACCCCTGGGCGATGGACAGCAGCGCTCTCGAACCACATGGCAGCAAATGAGGGTAAAGGAAATGCCCGCTTGGTCATGCACTCCAAGACCGAGGACGCGCGTCGGTCAATCCTTTTTGACACAGGGTCCGACGTGCATGTCACCAATGACCTGGCTGACCTGTTCGAGAGCAAGGAGCTGCCAAGAGGGCAGTTTCCCATCACCACGGTGGAGGGGTGGTCCATCCCACCCACGTCGGCGAGGCCCAGTACAAATTCATGGCCCCCGACGGGAAGTCTGCGAGGGAGATCGTGCTCCGCATGATCTTGGTCATCCCCAACTTTCCCCTAAAGATCTTCAGCGGGGAAAAGTTCCTTCTTGGCGGCGGAAGCCTGTTGAAGGATGGGGTTCTCAAGCGGGATGATGGCTTGGAGCTTACCGCGTTGAACCAGAGGACCAGAGGGTGCCTCATGTGGGAGTTCGGGAGACCAGAGCCCAGGAAGAGCTAGGCGGAGGCTCACACCGTTGGTGGACTGAGGAGCGACCTTGAAGACGACGGCGTTGCCCATTTGCGCGACACGTTTCATGCGCTCAACATCACGGACAGGACGACATCTCTGCCGGATGAAGCCACACGATTGCTTGTCCTGTGGCACAGGCGGCTGGCGCATTGCAGCGCGCAGCGCCTTCGATGGACAGTGAGAGATGACCGGAGTCAATCTCGACAAGGCTACCATCGTCACTTTGCCGTGTGAGGCCTGTGATCAGGCTAAAATCACGAAGGTCCTTTACAAGATGCTTTTTCCCCGGCCACGTATGCGTACGAGGCCGTCAATTTTGATTTCGGAGAGATCAAATCAGTGTCGCTCGACAGGAACAAGTACTTTGTCCTGCTCACGGACTTGTTCTCGCGGTTTCGGGGTGTGAGCTGCCATCA
>KN173729.1:356169-390332 GCA_000758425.1 Nilaparvata lugens yeast-like symbiont | reverse complement strand
GGAGCAGATGTCTCGCCACATTACGGCTAGGAATGCCGACCTCACGCCGTTATCCCGACGAGTCCGGGCCGTTCACATTGACGGCGCCCGCGAACTGACCAACGAGGGGGTGTCCGATACGCCATCGCGTTTCAAGCTGTTCTGCAGGGAGCAGCACATCGTCCTCTCTACCTCCGCTCCCCAGAACCACCATCAGAACCCCTATTCAGAGAGGAGCATCAGGGTTCAAGACGCCGCGAGGGCTGTCGGAATCTAGACGCGCATCTCTTCGGTGTTCTGGGACCGTCTGCTCGTCGCCACTGCCTACGTCACCAACCGGACCAGCTCATCCAGCATGGAGGGGCAAGTGCCGTTGAGGGTGTATGAGGAGAGCATGAGGCGAGTATACTCGCCGGATCTAGCCCACTTGAGGGTTATCGGGAGTATTTGCACGGTGTTCGTCGAACCGACCGAGCGCATCGCGGCGGAGAAGCTGGCACCAAGAGGTGTCAGGGGCGTACTATTGGGGTACGCTGGCAGTCATAACTATCTAGTTTGGCTGATCGATGGAGGGCGATGGTTGAGGACCCCCAACCTCATATTTCGGGAGTTCACCGGTTCACCACCACCGAACGAACCAGGAGTGCCAGAAGCCGCGGATCCAAGGGACGTTGTGCGCAGTTTGCCGGAAGCAGTCCAGAGGAGACTCCGCAATCGGGCAAAATCCAAGCCCAGCATTCGGGCTGAGGACCTGAACATCGTCGAGGACGATGTTACCGAGGATGAGGACGATTCCCGCCCAAAGAGAGGGCGACCTAAGCGCAAGACGCACAAGGTGTATGCTTGTGAGGCGTACGATGACTGTGCCGAGGCGGTCGACGAGTTGAATGCCATGACTGGCATCAACAACCGTGAGCCGACGCTCAGGGAAGCGTTGGCTGGAAGTGAGGCAGACTTGTGGCGGGAGGCGATGCACGCCGAAATCACCCAGCTCTTGGAGCGGGGAACGTTCGACTTTCTGGCCGCCGACACAGGTTCCAATCAGCGGGACCTAGTTACCTCCAAGTGGGTGCTTGTCAAGATCAATAACGGCAGCGTGGCCAAGTTCAAGGCCCGCCTCGTAGCCCGCGGCTTCACCCAGAAGTACTTGGTGAACTATGAGTTCACCTACTCGTCGACGGCCCGATCGGCAACATGGAGGATGTTGCTCGCCCTCGCCGCCTCAAAGGGATGGAAGGTTGCCCAAGTGGACTTCAAGGGCGCGTACCTGCACGGAGATCTTGCGGAGAAGACCTGGATGCAGGCTCCCGACTGGCTTGACAACTTTTTCCAAGAGCGACCCGACCTTGCGGCAGCTCACGGATACCGACCAGGCCGCCCCATGCTCATCAAGAGCCTCAACGACAAGGTGGAGTGCACGCAGCACCCAGCCGACTGGTTCTTTGCGCATCCGACAGGGTTCCGATGCGGCAAACACCTGGATCGACATTGACCAAAAGGGTTATGCCACCCGCTCGCTTGAGGAGCTGGGTATGGACCAGTGTGCTCACGTGGCCACACCCGTTGAGCCAGGACTGGCGGTGCAGGTACGCCGCCGTCAAGAGAGTGAGCCAGCGGTCGACAAGGTCGACTACCTCCGCGTATGGGGCAAGATCAACCACGCTGCCCTATACACTCGTCCCAAAACAAGCTTTGCTGCCTCCCTTTGGGGGAGGTACAGCAATGACCCTTCCAACATACACGACAGAGGCCTCAAGCGTGTCCTGCGGTACTGGCAGGGAAGTCGCGGCATTGGGCTGCGATACCAGGCGCAGCACCGGCACCGGCAACGGTTTGGCGATCTCGGGCTCCATGGATACGTAGACGCGTCATGGGACAACGATGCAGACCAGGCCAGGTCCATGCCCGGTTATGTCTTCTTCATGGCCGGGGCACCTGCGTGCTGGATGAGCCGACTCCAGCCGACTGTCGCCCAGTCTTCCACCGATGCCGAGTTCCAGGCTATAAATAAGGCCACTAGAGAGGCCGCCTGGATTCGGAGCCTGCTCACGGAGCTAGGCATGATGCCGGAAGGACCGGTTATCCTCTTCAATGACAATCGTGGGACAATCGACTGGAGCAGCCCTGAGGAAACCGGCACGTCGACAAGGCAAAGAAGACATGTGCACATTCGTTACCAGTACATCCGCCAAGAGATCCGTGAGGGAAGAGTCCAGCTCGAATTCATCCCGACCAGTGAGAACGCCGCCGACCTGATGACCAAGGCTCTGCTAAGGGTCAGTCATGAGAGGGCACTGGAGCTACTTGACCTAAGAACGGTCGCAGTTGAGCAGTCGCAGATGCAGCCAGGGACACCGCTGGATCAAGATCCAGACAGTGAGAAGGAGTCCACGAAGCTGACCGTGCCGGCCCAGCGATTATCAGAGGAAGATAGCTGAGGGCGGCATGGAGGGGTGTGAGAATCGGAGGCAATGATGGCTCCAAGTGGGAGGAGCCAAGTCCCGTTCATCCCGGGGGACCGGTGATGAAGGAATCAGAGTTCTTCTGCGGAGAAATTAGAGCACTCTGGAGAGAGAGCGGGTGGCCGGAATGGTAGAAGAGAGGTCAGCCGGACCGGAGCAAAGCTGATGGCCGGAATAGGGGGAGAGGATGGATAGACCGAAGCATGACGCAGTGCATGACGTAGCAGGCCAGAGTTCTGGGAATCTGCGCAGTCCGGTCAATGTTGGCTCTCTGCCTATATGAAGGTTGGGTTTTCCGCAGCTAGATTGCGGACTGTCCGGTGAGTCGAGAAGCACACACGAGGGGCTTCTTCGTAGGGGGAGCGGTGCCACGTCCCACGTTAGACTTAAGCGCCTCGGCAAAAGACGTAGGGCGTGTGCGGGGAGCCGTGATGTCGGCTCTGGCAGGGACAGAGCCCCGTACAACCTGGCTGATGGCTCCGGCCATAGCCGTAGACATTGACTTGGCGATGTCTGGGAACTCTCTGGCCAAATGCACGAGGGTATTGTCGAGCGCAGAGACCATATCCTTGAGCAGCTTCTGCAAGCGGGCAGTGCGCGCGGCAGTCTGTGCCGCAGAGGACTCCAAGGCCGACACCAGAGGGCCAGCCATAGGGGGGAGTTGGGGACAGCGGGGGGCGAGCTGGCCAAGGGCACGGACTCAGTGTGAGTTGAGCCCAGGCAGCTTTTTGAAGGTGCCGATAGGTCAGGAGACGGCACTTCAATGTCGTCTCTCAGGTCAGGTTTGTCAAACCGTCATGGCAATGGCGTCTTGTTCGTCGGGCGTGACAGGCCTCGCTCCGTCAAAAGCCAATTATCATCACCGTTTTCTCGCTCGTGAGCGGGCAGGGGCCATGCTACAAACAGGTCCCGATAGGCAAGCAGAGTAGGGGTCAGATTTTGGATCAAATATCGTCGTTGAAAAAGTCGATGCCCGCTCGCTTGATCCATCAGCTAGTATGCCAGGCAATGAGGATCCGCGGCTGGATACTGGGATGGAGTACAAGCGCGGATGTCACGTGGTTTAGGCGCGGCAACGCGCGTGTGTATAATCGGGGGAAATGACCGTAGCCAGCCTCTGCTGGAGGAAATATCATCAATCCACCACCAGATCTTTAAAAGAGCCTTTCCTGCAAGCTGAGCGATGTAGGGACGAGGCCCCCAGGTCGCCGGTGGATCGGCCAATTCCAGAAACCTATTTCACGTGCTTCTTCACGTGATTCTTGACCGACCCGCTCTGCGTACCGTTACCGCCGTTCTCGCAGTTTTTCAATATAGCAGCTTGGCAACTATATCTAATTAGGGCGAAACTCCGAGTAGCTGGTAAGTGCAACGGGGCGCATACAAGGAGCCTGAAGGCACCCAAACTAGGCCAAGTGTCGTCAATTCACTCTATGAAGAAAGATGACTCCCCCTCTGCCACAGCCTAAAGCGCAGTCTAAATACACAGGAACTAGAGGAGTCCAGGGAATTCCTCCCAGCTACTCGTGGCCTGGCCCAACCATTCGCAGAGGTGAAACTTCTCCAGCCAGCCATGCGTATAACCGCAGCCAACCTCCCAGCCACCCAGAAGCACAATCCAGAAACCCCCACAAGAAACTCCACTCCTCCCGTTCGTCCAGGCCGGAGGCCCACGGGCGCCAGCTCGTAACAGTAAGTGGGATACACTTTAGCCCACCATCGTGGTTAATGATACCCAGGGATTTTCAATATAGCGGCTTGGCAACTGCGTCGAATTATAGGGAAAAACTACAGGGATAAAACCAATGCCCCATCGCTGTTAAACATTAATCAAGGTTTTTTTCAACGTCGCGGCATGGCATCTATGTCCAACTTAGGGCGAAAAATAGTGACAACATATACATGGTAAAGTTTTTTTCTGCCATGCGTCGACTATACGGCTCTTTGTACTCTTACCTGGTATATGCTATGTTCGAGCGACCTCGGAAATTTTCAGGATTGGCTAGTCAAATTTTGCAGCCAATGGAGCTAATTGTATCGTGATTTTTGAGTTGGAGGACACTTACCCGGGATCAGGGATAGGCTTACCGGTCGACCGTGTCTACGGCGGCACTTATAGAAGTAGCTTCTTCATTCCGAGTAACCGGAATCTGAACCGCCCTTGACTCAAGGGGCTTGAGCTCGTTTTCACATTGTTTCCATGGGACTTAAGGTTAATTTCATATTATCTCTGTTCGCAGGGTCGTCCTTACGTGCAAAATTATCAGGAAATCTTTAAAGGGAAATCACAGAAGTACTGTGCGATATTAGGAGGCCCACCCGACTCACAACGAACTTTTGCGACCATATCTTACGGTTTAGGACCTCGATTTGCATAAACTCCAAAGGGATTACTATAGAAAGCCACTCCAGTGGGTTCGTTGTTCGCTGCAGAGAGCGGTCTCGAGCCAAGGTGGAGCTCAAGGGCGACTGCACGCTGAGATGTATCCCAAGTGGACATGTATGTACATACATATATCAAGAAGTATTGAACGACGTGAAATTCTTACCCCCTGCGGCCATCGAAGCTCCAGTCGAAAATGTACGTAGCTCTAGACCCGGCCGCCTTCCATACAAATACATCTTGGTTTCTTCCATGATCAATCGCATAATTGAAAGTTGACCGTGTCTTATGGTTGTAGACAGGTTTTCGGTCAAATTTAGGCTGGAAGCCATGCCTCGGCTTTCTGTTACCAGAAGCCGAAGCCACGTGCCGCTTCTGAACATTGCTCCTTTCTCTCGGGCTCTTCAGCGCTGGGGTAGTCGCGGAAGAATGCAGTGCGTCAAAACCATGTGTAACGGGATTCTGGTGCGAATACAAGCCCATTAAATCGTATTCACAGTTGCTAGTAAGTCATCAAAAACTTTCTATTCAATCAACGACAGCTCAAAATTTGGAATCTGTGGAACTACTCATGAACACTGCGGAGAGGTGTAACGGAGCGCATCGTGATCTCGTGCTGAGATGCTAAGTCAGGCTTGATATGAGCAGTATGGGTCAAAGACACAATATTCCGTGAAGGAGAAATCCTCATCGAGTAAAACTCAGATGCTTAGATTGATCACTGAAGAACTGAACTATGACTATGAGGTAGAGACTGGCCTTTATATACTTATTAGTTTCTTTATTCACATCCTCCTTCATCCATCTCTTCGTTCACTTCTTCATTGATCAAGTCGTTCGTCACTTACTGACTCTGTGATCAAAGTGATCTTTCCTGTGGCTTAGTGCCATCCTTCCGAACCACTACTGCATGCGGCTCAGTGCCGATCTCTGAGCCAGTACTACCACCGAATCAGTGCCGATCTCTGAGCCACATCACATGGCATCAGCATCCGGTGGTTTGGACATGATTCTCATAGGCTGAATGGCTGCTGTCTGTTGGTTTGTAACAACTATGGCCATTTTCTTTGCCGACGCGGCCAAGGGCAGCTGTCCTGTGGACTGTGGGTTCTTCCTTATGGGTTTTAAGAGACCTATCATCAGAAACGCACCTCCCATGCAAGGTGGATTCAGAAGCGAATACCCAGACGAGCGTATCATATGGACGCTTTGGGCAGTCGTTGAAATACCGAGAACTTTGTGCTTCTTGGAGAATCCCTCAATGGAGTGAAATTACTTATCTAGAGACTCAAAGACATCGTGGAAGAGGAAAAATGGGATGCCACACATAAATCGGATGATCTGAGGGAGGCACTGGAGGTGATTCGTTGAACCCATCGCTGTATTCAAACACCTCAACCACGATTACGTGAGGGACAAGTTTTGCGAGAATCAATAACCTACTGCGGGATGAGTTCAAGCGAGCACCAGATGCCTGGAACGCGCAAAGTACCAGTATAATTGATTTACTCAAATGTTGGGATGAGCGGTTCTCACAACACTTGAAGAATATGGTCGAGCATACTAAGCGATGGGCGAAGGCGGCCATTAGTGACATGAGAGCCTACTGGATTATGAACAATCGATCCGACGACGAATGGCGAGCGCGTGCTCTTGAAGTCAATACGCATCTTGACCTGCTGGAATTTGAATTAGAGGTCGGAGTTCACATCTCCATGACCTCTCATAATGCATATATATTATATTGGGAGAATAGATGTGTGTATCTCTCTGATTCATATATAAACTTGAAAGTTTTTTCACGACCAGACGGCAATACGAAGCATTAACTGGGGCATATGCATGTATTAAACCTTGTGCCAACCTAGTCAAGGCAATGTGAGTGTCCTGTGTAAACTTGAGATTAAATAATTGAAATCGACGTATCTAGAACCCTCTTCTACCCGTTCCTCTTCCGGTTCCACCGAGCGCTGGCCCACGGCCGCCAGGGGGGGTTAAGTAGAGTGCGGGAGGGCGCGCCATCAAATAGAGAAAGCTGCCCCTTGAAGTCAGGTTTTGGGGCAAAATCTGATCATGTCGGACGATTCCAGATAGGTATAAAGCCCTGTGAGTTTCTTCGGGTGCGCCCACATCCACGCACCGTAGACGTCGTCTTCGATGGCTTCATCGTCCAAGTCCAGGATGATGTGGCAGTTATTTGGCTTTACACTCGAATCAGTCAGCTTTTCTACCGCTGTAGCATCTATGACAATGTAGGCATGTAGACAAACAAGCCCTATCTGCCCTGACGCGTCATCCTCAAGTTCTTGCTGACGCTGCCTGACAAACTGGTGGAACCGGGTCCGCGCCGACTCCAGCAACGGATTACGTGGATCGCCTGGCTCGTGTCGGAATGTATGTCCAGGGTCAAAGTCGAGTACCGTCAGCTCCAGTTTGCGCAAGACCAAATCAGTAGGCGCCGGGTCGAGCGGCGTGTCTATATGCTCCTCCCGAAGCCTTCTGTCGCGAAAGATGTCGTCGCATTCGCGGAGACCCCAATAAACGCATTTTAGCAAGCTCGCCATGGCCGCCTCCCACATTGAGCATCATCTACCGCAGCACCAGTTGGACGAAGCACGACGAATCCCCACGCCGTGTGTGGCAGAAGTAGCGTGTGTTCATTAATGAAGTCGACGCTGGCGCGGCCCTTTTCGGATATCCATGGGTAAGACATGATGATGCGTGCCAAAAGTTAGGCAGAGGGGCCTTAATGATTTATGGCTCAATCTGAATGTGCTAACTAGGAAGAGAAGAGGATTGCATCACAATGTGAAGTTACGAAAATGAAGTTGCTCAGTAAATATCCTTCTATTCAGTAAGAAATGCTTACAATTTGATTTGGTTTGATATGTTTAACGTCGTGCAACACGAGAAAAGCCACGGAGCGCCATCCCCAAAATAGCAAACTTGCCCACCGAGAATAAACTCCCCCGAAGAAAATTTCAGCCCTTTGGGGCTGTTATTTTTTTGATAGCGTTAGTATTACATGCACCATACTACGCTTAACAACCCACAGCTACACGAAACCCAGTGGTCCTCAACCTCAGCACAACACAACACCCACTCCACGCACAACGAGGACATTCATCCACATGGTTTCGATTAGGCGACGGGTTTCCTGGAAGGATTCCCCCGTCGCCTAGGGGCGCGGTGGCGCAAAGGGCCCTTCGGAGGGTCCCCGTCAGTCCTGACTATCATTTGTGTGGGCAGATTTCCATCACCGCTCAGTAGTGAACGCTTGCTACCGCTCGAGATCCGGGAGCCTAAGCGGCTAGGTAATTTCAGATGATGACGTGTGCTTCAGGCCTGAAGAGTTTATACTTGCCGTAGTCGATGGTGAACGGTAAAGATGGACGTCACTGTTCCGAAATCGATGACATTCCGCAAATTGCAAGCCGTTCCGTGACTCCGCGATGGTAGTTATTGGACGATGCGCCACAGCTTTGGCCACTCCTCTGACACCTCGTTCTTCTGCCAACCTGAGCTGCTTGAATTATCAATCTCGCTTGTCCGATGCCCACGAGAATTTCGCAACATTCTTCTGTTGCGTTTCGAGGCATGTGGTTCCCTCGACACCCAACAGCTTTTGCCTCACCATCGGGCTCATCAGCTGAATCCCTAATTCACCGCTGCTTGCATCATCCACGTAGGTTGCCAGCGCGTCCGCGCGCATCCTCATCAATGCACTCCCTCTTGCCGAGGCACCTTCCTTTACCTGCCGACACTCGTCCATGGGCGCCGGCTGTATCGGATGCATCACGATGAACAGACTTCCCGCGTCACTCCGGACGCCAGGCGTAAGGTTTGACCGGCCAAATCTCATATGCTTGACTCTATTTGTCTGCCAGTATTCAAGTGGCGCGGTGGGGGTAGAGCAGCTCGCGGAGCCGCTTCAAGTCGCACCGGGAGTGTTGAAGCCGGCCGGGGACTGGTTGGGGAGGTCTTCCGTCACGCAGAAAGACCAGGAGCGACTCGTGGTCCGAGGTTGTGTTGAAGTGGTGGGCAACCTCCGCGCTGGCTTCGGGGTTACCCGACAGTGCCAGGTCGAGTAACCCCCCGCGTCTCTGGGTCGCAACGCCCGGGTTCAGCACGCGCAGCCCGTTGCCTTCGATCCACTCAGCAAGCAGTCTGGCGGCTGGCGTGTTCCAGCGGGCGGTCGGGTCCCAGTGGGAATAGCGATGGTTGAAATCGCCAACTACCAGTGCAACAGGGCCGGAACGCTGTTGCAGTAGCGTCTCGAGGCCTTCGCCTGCACCCATCGAGCCCACTAGGGCGTTGTAGACTCCCCATACAGTGGCAGGTCCGGCCAGTCCTTGGATCTGTACAGCAAGAAGGTCGGGCGAGAGGTTGACTACCACTTGCACCGGCTTCTCGCCGCCTCCCTTTCTCACGTATATGAGAGCCCGGGGCCGTACGGATCAGTTGTCGGAGGGAGCGAACAACGTATACCCCGGGTGGGTCTTTGTGGCCGAGCCTTTGTTCAACGTCCATGGCTCTTGAATGGAGTTCACCTCGGCCTCCTTAGAGAAGCCGAGGTACAGGGCGATGTCGTGGGCTGATCCCTCACGGCCCACGTTGGCGTGGAAGACGCGGATGCCCAACGGGCGCTCGCGCTTCCGGGCCCTGTGATAGCCCCTACGCGTCTTTAAAGTCGGAGAAGTGGTTCTGGCCGGCACGGGACCGGATGGGAATGGGGCGGTGAGCGTCGCGCTGGCGGCTTGCGGCTGGGCCCACTGTCGCGCGCCAGCAGCTCGGACAGCCCTGAGCTGGCGATGGGATGGCTTGATGACAGTGCCACGCTCTGTGCGGGGACGGGCAGGGCAGGCAGCATTATCCGCCTCGTGAGGCCCTCGGCAGTTCAGGCGCCGGACGGTGCTCTGGCAAGGGCTTTCGTGTGCTCTCACGGAACAGCTCTTGCACCTCAGCGCCCGGGTGCAGTTGCGCTCGAGGTGGAAGCCCGAGCACAGACCGCAGAGCGTAACTTGGGCCCTCGGCTTCAGGGCCCTAAGGGACGCAGGCTGGCCGAAGAGGCGCAAGAAGGTCAGCCACTTGTGGGATTGGTCGGCGCGGACGCCAACCACCACGCTCCCGCAGGTCGCGCCAGCTTCGTCGTGCTTGCTCCAGGTGACGCGTTCGGGCGTTAACCCTGTTGTCGCCAGCATCAGCTTGGTGTGGATGAGGTCGGGCGACACTGTGGCGTGTTCGCAGAGCCCAACCTGCACCGAACGAGGGACAGGGCCGAGGATGCGGACGGCCAGCCTCGGCTGACCTTGCACGGCTGTGGCGTTGAATTTGGCGCGGATTTGCTCTGCTTTTTCGAGCAGGAGCTGGCGTTTGCCGGCCGCAGGGACTAGTGCGATCCCGGACGGAACTGCGTAGGCGTTGCGCACTGCCGAGTCGTCGCCGATAGTCGTGCCCACCGTTTTCCTCGCCGCGTAGGGAGGGAGGGACCTGGCGTTGCTGTCGGGGACGAGGCAGATCATGACTCGGCGATCCGGCGCCTGCTGCTTGCGCTCGGACCCTGGTGCTGAAGTTCTCGTCGCCGTGAGGGGGTCGGGGAGGGCGGCGGCGCTCCTGGCGGCCGCAGCGTAGGAGCGGACTCCAGATGATGGGGCTGCCGTCTTGCCGTTTGGAGGAGGAGGGAGGCTGGACAGGCTCGGGGCCGGGTCGGCGAACAGCTTCCGAGAAGCCGTGTCCTCCAGGACCTTGGCTAGGGCCGCCTTCATTGGGCCAGCTCACCGGGGGAACCGCCTTCATCAGGCCCGTAGTGCTGCTCTCGAACAGCGCTGCCACAGAGCGCGTCTGCTAAAGAAAGGCGGTCCAGCTGCCGTTCTCGTCCTCAGCGGCCGAGGAGAAGGCCTCCAGAATGGAGGGAGTTGCCTCGGAGCGGGCCGGCGGAAGGGGCCGAGCCGGGAGCGCTTGAGGGCCGCTGGGCGCGGCAGGTGCGGGTTTGACCGCGAGTTAAGCCGCGAGGGGGGCCGAAGGGGAGGTAGGCAAGGCGCCTGGGATTTTGGCATTGGCTGCCGCAGTGGCAGCCTTTGCGCGGCTTTTGCGAGTCCGCGCTAGTTTGCTCACAACAGTCAACGGAGGGCATACCTGTGCGGTCTCACTCGTGTCAACGAGAGGCTCGAAGCGGCTTCCCAGCGACTGAGGAGCGCCGGCTCCAGCAGGCTGCGCTGGAGGAAGAGTGGTCGGGGAGAGCTGGGGAGGCGAGGTGGGCGCGGGCGCGCCTAGGTCCCCCTTTGGCGCCCAACGCGACGCGCTGAGGGCCGCGACGACCTTCTCAACCTCGGCATAGGTGACGTCGATATCCATGTCTTCCGTCTCCTCGTCGAAGCGCTCAGTGAGCACTTCCAGCATTGCGCCGTTGAGGCGCTCGGGGTGGGAGGCCTTAGCTCGAGCCAAGGCTTTCGCCAGCGGTTAGGGTGGGAGCCGTGTTTCTCGTGGCACAGGCTTCGGTTCAGTGGGAAGTGAATTGTCGGCTGGGCAGAAGCAGCAACGATCGGGCGGCAGAAGAGGGATGAAGGTGTGGGATCTGCCAGTATTGAAGAGACAGGGTTACGTTGTCAAGGATGCGGTTGCCGGCTCATGATGTATGCTTTAGAGGTCGACCAACGATGCTTAATTCGAGATGGAAGACCGGGAAGTAACCATTACTGGGAAGAGCGCGTGACGACCCAGTAGCGCTACTCTCGTAGTTCATAGTTATCCGCCGTTGCAGCATATCCAATGCCTGCAATCCATCGAAATCCGGGCCCTCAGTCTGAGCGACTAACTTATTGACTAGGTAAATGACCTTAAAGTGCATAGAGTTATAGTACTAGTTCCTTGCATACCTGAGAAATTGTAGTCGCCAGTGAAACGGTGAACCTTCCACGCGGATTGCAATGCCGCCGGACGAGGTTCTTCCAGCTCGGCACCCGTATCTCCAAGGTATGCCTCGTCGAAGGGGGTTGTCGACGGGACGTCACCGAGCCCATCGTCGTTTTCCTTCTCTTCTCTAACGTCGAATATATTGGTGTATACGCTAGCTTGCGACATGTTGAGAGAATACAAGCTAGTTGCCATGGAGCTTATAACCTCTTTGGTGAATTGCTTGATAAATTATACAAGTGCCCTACTGCTGCGGGATAGAAATTAGCTATTTCTCCAAGGCACTCACGGACTGGCTATTGCTTCTTCTGAAAGGAAGCACCAGACTACCTACCTTTTTTGTAAGGAGGAGAAGCACCGGAAGAACAAGCACCGGTCTGGCTACTGGTTCTAATGACCGAAGCAATAGAATAGCTGCTGTACCGGAAGGCCTATGATGGAAAATAGATGAAGGGTGCTGAGATGAAGTATGATGAGGGATGATGAAAGTATGGCCCATTGTCGTCTTCCTTCTCTTGCCTGAGGTCGAATATATTGACGTATAAGCTAGTTTGCAACATCTCAAGAGAAGGCAGACAGGTTGCTGTTGAGCCCCAGATCTGGCAGTTTAGACCCCCATCAGAGAATTAGTTGAGAAGCATTGCCCGCATTCTCGACATTTTATGTCGGGGGATGACACAAAGCTCGTACGCATCTCGCAGGTTGGCCTGGGTGGTGGCCAAGATGCTAACGAGTTCGGTTTCTCTTGGGCACGCCCAAGAGCACAGTGAAAGAGACGAAGGGATTGTGAACACGATATATGAAAATACAACTGCCTAAGAGTCTAGTGGCCGGGTGAGGCCGGAAGCTATATACCCCTCGGGTATTGGTACTTGGCATGACTCCCGGCCCCTAGATAACTCTGAAGCATCATGCCGGTAGGTAAGTATCAGGACTACGCCACTATGCATAAAGGGGGGCCGTATCAGACTGTATGACCCTCCCTATGCCTCTATGCGTTAGTACGCCCCTGATGCCTCCCCACCACAGCAGTTTCGTACCCTTCACCAGTTCCTGAGCCAAGGGGCGGCACAAGAGCGTGAGTCCTCACTGGATCTATCTTGTTGGGGTTGACTGGACAATTTGGACAGGTTGTTTCTGATGTGTGAGCTTCATTGGCTGCTCTCACTTGGACGTCTCGGGTTTCGAGACTAGATTTGCATGTTCTGCATATGTCTGTAGCCATTGTAACCGAATTCCTGTACACCCTGCCTGGTGGTCCAGGTCACGGGCTGCTTTCCTCACGTCGTCCCTGAGCTCGCTGAAGCGCTCTGCTTCCTGTGGAGTGACAACCCTCCCCCGAAAAATTTTCAACTTCTTGCTGCTGTTAGATTTCGGTAGTGCCAGTATTCTGTGCACATTCTACACTAACACACCACAACTCCGCGAAGCCAACTGGCCCTCGACCTCAACACCACCAGCACCACTCTCTTCCCCCAGGCACAACGAGGACTACACACCACACGGCTTCCGCGACGGGATTTCTGGGAGGGTTCCCCGTCGCCCGAACATGCTCAACTCGTACATTCGCCACGATTAAGCGGCTTACCGCCCAACCTCGTCGCCGTCGATGCAACACCTCACCGGTCCGACTGCGCCGAAAGGTATTGCTCATGAACCCAACCTCGCCAGGTTTTCTCCCGCGGGAGTTTTCCCTGGATTTTTACGATCCTTCGTATGACGGCTTGCGGGCGTCGGACGCGCCGGACCTGGGGGAGAGGGCCAACCCAGGCTTCAGAGGGAGTGGAGGAGAATTCCGGTTGGGAACATGACGAAGAGGGAGCGGCGGAAGTCCTAAACATACGCGCACCCATGATGGTGCTGTGGACAGGGTCGGCCTGAATTGACGGGCCCGAACCCCTTTCAACATCGACAAACCTGCTGGCTTGTGAGATAGCCGACTGAACCGGGAGACGTGATTAGCGCGTGCTCCCGCGTCGTTTGCCCTATCGGGATGACGCACGTGCATAGACACGTGCTGCACGACGTTAATAAATCCACCACCACCTGTGGAGTGAGCACGCTCTACTCCCCATCTTCAACTGCCTCAAGGCTCTTGACCACAAAGTGGTCGATCCGGCCCTTGGCTTGGTAATAAATACGTGTGCAGTACGCATTCATTCCAGAGAGGTCGGATCTTATAATCTTTCGCCATTCTTCCGTATTCCTCGGACTGCCTGAAGGCGTCAACCAGCATTATTACAGGGGCTTCAGCCAATAAGAGGGTATCATATTGAAGATACATACTATGTTAAATAATTTATATGGTGATATATGTACCAGAAATCACCCATTCTACAATGCTACATCACACGTACTACAACCCAACGTAACTGCCGCACCTTCCGGCGATTGATACTATCGTCATCTAATTCACCAAGCGGCTGCCTTTGTTGTTGACGTTGTGAGCGGATATCACCCAATCGGAGGCCTTGGCAGGCCACACATCTTGAACAGCCACCGCGCTTGACGTGATTGTGTTCCGAAATAGGCAAGCTCTCGGCGCCGGCTCGATATCTCTGCCGGGTTCTGCCCTTTGTTGCGAATTGCTCGATCAATTGATTGATAATGCACTGCCGCCAGTCGACCTGGTTCTGGAAGCTTCGCCATTGTGGCTGGCCTCGCTTCTGCAGGATAAAGGAATTGATCAATACTGTATCCAATAGGAAGCCATAGGCAATTGCCTTCCGACCGCCACGCCACATCAGGTGATCAAATCCGTGATAGCTTCTTAATTGATCACCCACATCAACACCGCCCATTTCGTCATTGTATTCAATGGTGACTAATGGCAATTATAGCTTCTTGATTGGCTGGTCTGAGAATTCCCGTTTGATCGCCTTTTGTTGTGGCTTCGAGAGGTTATTTAGACGCTTCCGTAGGCGTTCTCGAAGCTCGTCTCCTGTATGCACAGTTGGTAACATAAGCACGAGGGCATTTTCTTTCCAAGCGATCTGATTGACAAGATTATCAGGCGTTGCAATAGACTTTAAGGTTCTCCAGGGCCAATCTAATTGGCCCTTAGTATCAGCCGCTTTCCATTGTGCGAGCCTTAGATTTATTCCATAATTCATGCGTGCCGTTCCAGTGGCGCCAATGCCGCGCTGACGAAGGGCAACAAAGAGATCAGGTAACGAAAAGAGGTTATCCAGAAAAACGTGATAGGCTTGATCTGGATGCAGATTGGTCAATGCAAGCACAACGCTCTGTGTTGGGTTGAGATATATCTCATTGTTATTCTTTGCTTTCCGGCGCCGTGAAGGTCCGGCTGCCGGACCCATTGCCTCTTTTGGAAGGTGTCATATCCAAGATAAGGAAATAGCCTATTTGTGCTGCAACCCATACTTTATATCCCTTGGGAATTGGCTTGTTTGGAACCTTTGTTGTCTGCTTGGATCTGCCTGTGTAACGGATCATGCATTCGTCAATTGCAATAAGGCTACCCGGATTATACAATTGCCGCGAGGCTTCTTGGATCTGATTGGATAATTCGTTGACGTGATCAAATTCTGTCATACGGACCAATGCTTGACTCACTATACAAGAGAAATGACATGCACAAACCTATTGTCACTATTCGTGACTTGCGGTCAGCACGGACAAGGGGCACAAGGCAGAGACGGCTTGGAAATGAGGCTTTACCAGGATGCCTGTGCCAGAAGACTACCGTATCCAACATGGTTGGGAAATGAAGTCTTACCGGGATGTCAGTGCAGGGAAGGCTTTGGCTTTGTAACGGTCTATATTATGCGGTGGTGATCCCCAAGTGAGAGGAGAGGAGAAAGGAACAAGGACTCTTGACACCTGTCAAGGGACGACCTGTAGTTCAGGCAGGACGCAGGACGCAGGCAAGCAGGTAGGCAGGCGGGCAGGTGAGCAGGCAGGCGATCAGGAGAGTAAGGCTGGAAGAAGAGGTAAGACAGATGATTGAGTCATATGAGAAGAAAGGAGAGGTTCCTAGGTAGATATATTTTACGTCGTGCGTCATGTGAAAGAAAATTTCACGTGCGCCATGAGAGGTTCCTAAGGGGAAGGGCAGATCTCTAATATACATGAGAGGTTTGGTCCCGTGACAACACCTTAATCGATTATTACTTTGAATCCGAACCCTTACGTTCCAAGCCCTTCACGCAAGCCCTTGTCACAAATTCCGTTGAAATAAGGTTATCTGGATCACAAAAGCGAAGGTTCCGGAGAAGTTCGTTGAAGCGATTGTACGTAATAATTTGACGATTGGATGTGTTGGACGTTGGGTACCGAGCTTTGAAGTCTTCCAATGGTTGATTATTCTTCCTTCTTTATGCAAACCCATATAAATAAAGGTTGCAAGCCAAAGATTTACTTCATCAGATGTAGTTGGCGTCCATCGAAGCCTCCGAGACTCCTTTGAGGGTGCTCGAAATCGTGAAAAACGGCTGTTGGTTGGTCCAGCGGATCCATTTTTCGACAAGATCGGATGGAATGACCAATTGGAAGAGGGCCAATGGCGTTGCTGGAAGCGGTCGGACCTGCGGAGGCCGGAGCGGCACTCAATAGGCACAAAGGCATCACCTTCGGCACTTATAGGCGGTAGCGCCGGGCGGCAGGTATTATCGCTTGGGTGCTCACGTAATCTATTTTCAACTCGCATAAGAAGCTCATCGTCGAATTGATTTGTAACTGCTACTGGCGGAAAGGAATCCATGAGTATCGCGAAAATAAAATGTATCGTTGTTGATATTTTATCGTATCAGGCTCTAGCCCTGCACTCCTGAGGAGTATGGCACGTATTGAGATAACTAGAATACAAAACCTCCAATCTGCAGCGACGCCCACCTAGTGCCCGACTTCCTTCCGCGGTAAACGCCGTTTAGCTAGTAAATATTTCTACGTGTCCTCTTGTATCCCTGGGTCACGGGATCAGGTACAGGGGTTGTGTGGGACAGAAAACTGGCTGACGCCTTCGGGCAGTCCGAGGGATAAGGTAAACCATGACCAGATGTCGTATCTTATCTGACGGGCCTCGCTCCCAGTTGTTCTCCCATTCCATCCCGATGCCTCCAGCTGGTCCTGCCAGTGTCTTCCCCACGAAAAAAACCCCTCAGTCCGCTCCGGCTACCACGCGCCCGTATCCTTTGCGCCTGACGCGCAATACAAAGCTACCGGTACCAGACCCCTGGCCCGCTTATTCGTCCAATTGGCCCGACGACCCCTCCACGGACACGTCGGCAAACACCCCCGCCGTCGTCGCGTACTCCGCGAACAGCTTCCACTCCTTGGGTCTAAGGAGCTTCTCTAGCTTATCAGGCGGTTTCCGCCGCCATCCTGCGTCTCTCCACTTGGCCAAGGCTTTCCGGCACTCCAAGGAAGTGTCCTGGGTCTTCTCGCAGCCGCAGGTACAGTGCAGCGTGGCGTCCTCGTGGTTGAGAGCCACGTGTGATACCAGGCGATGTCGCCATGGCGTGTCCGGGCAACTTAAAGATGGGCCAGAATCCTCCTGAGGAAGTACAACTCTGGTGGATGGGATCGGGCCATCTCGAGGCTCCATTTCTTATACCTCGGCGGGTAGGCGTTTGCCCACCAGCCCTCCGCAAGTTCCTGGCACCTCAACCGGCATCACCTCCTGGCAGCCGTGAATGTCCACCTCGACGGTGTCTGTTTAAGCAGGGTCCCGAGGTCACTTGGCCAGGGCGTCGGCTCGTTCGTTGCCCGGGATCTTCGAGTGCCCGGGGATCCAGGCCCCCCGGCCAGGACGTGGGTGATGGAACTCGGCGACCGCGTGCTGAGACGACGGCCATCCCAAAAGAGCAAACGACGCGGAGGCGCGTGTTACCCACGCCCTCCGATTCGACCGGCTTCTACGCCGCGCCGTGTGGAGGCGTGCCAGTCAGTCCAGGCCGATCCGTGGCGCGAGGCGCCTGATTTCGGGGCAGCGGCAGCGGCCGCTGCCGTGTGTGTATATGTGATGGGGCGCCTGACAAGGCTCTTTCGCCGCCCCCCCCAACCTCTCAAAGTGAGAGGATCCCGACAAAAACAAACAAAAAAACCAAACAGAAAGTCTGGTCCATCCTCCTCTTTCTATCCCTGCAAGGGGCCTGCCCCCTCGCCGCGTCCAGCATTCCGCCGCATCTCGTCCCGTGCCTCGGCTTCAAGCGTGGGGCGCCGAGGGCACGTTCTCGCGTAGAACTGTGTCTCCTCTCCTGGCACCACCCTCGCAAAACGCATGGCCCCCTGGTCGGTCCCAAGAAGCCAGCGAAGAAGCCAGCGTAGTGCCGCTCTGCCTGAAGCCTGGTGTCTGTTGCCGACGCACCCGTCGACAGAAAAAGTGAAGACGCTCCTTTTCGGAGCTGCAGGAGCAGTCCAAAAGGGCGTTTGGGTGGTTGAAGCGCCAGTGATAGTCGGCGAAGTCACCGTGCCCCGAGCGAGCCGCCAGCAGGTGGCCAAGCTCACGGCGTGAGAGGCTAAGCTCCTTGGGCAGGCGTGAGTGGGCTTCGACTCGCAGTGCGCGGTACTGGGCGGGTGCTTTGGCGTCCCAGTATGTTCTCACGGCTGCGGTCATACAGCTCCTTTGCCATGTGCCGGGCCCGGGCAGTCGGGAGGGATTTGGGTGAGGGCGCCTTGTTGCAGGCCTCTCTGGCCAGCTTGTCAGCCAGCTCGTTGCCCACGATCCCTGCGTGCCCAGGACACCAGCGGATGGACACTCTTCCTCCGGCCGGGCGGATGGATTGGCGAGCCGCCATTGCTCGGACAGAACCCGGAACTCCTTAAAAGCCGGAAAGGAGGAGGCTGTCGGCTGCTTCATGTGCAGTCTCAGTGTCGCCTCCTCGTTGTCCAGGCAGATGGTTGCCCTAGGGGCAAAGCGCGCCAGGGGTTGGCTATGGCAGCGCGGAGGCCTTCGGTGGCGCCCAGCACCTCCGCGTCGTACACCTCGGCCGTGTGTCCCAAGGTGACCTTACCTTGGCCAACTACCATCTTTCCCCAGTATATGGCTTAGCCGGCGCCTGTCTGTCCCTGGGGGGTTCCTGGAGCCGTCGGAGAAGACCGCCAGGCTCGCTCGGGGTCCACCTTGGGCAGAAAATGGAGATTGCCTGCTTTCGTCAGTATACCTGATCAGGTGACTGCACGAGGAGTGCGTGATAATTTGGTCGCTGGGGTGACGCGCTCAGCGACGACGCCCACGCAGCCGTCTATTTTCAGGGGCAAAGCCCGACTTACGGAAATAGTGTTGCAAATCGGAGCGATGGATGCAAGAACACCGCCGCGTCATCCCAACGTCGAGACGATATCTGGAAGCTCTGATACATTGTCACAGCAGTTTGTGCTCTTGGGAATCTACCTGCCATCGATGGCGGTGCCCGCTTGATAGGAGACCCTGCAGGCTGTCTAGGAGCAGCTAGCTAGTGACACTTAACCGCAAGGTGGACAGAGTGGATCGCAGGGTGCAAGAGTTGGATTGTCGGATGACAGTTGCGTGAGCTGTGTCCTGGCTTCTGCTTTTCCTTCATCTATGTTGGTATGTGCGGCTGACATCTGTTGCCCCTGCAGGGAACGAAACAGAGTGGCTCGGATGGAAAACAGCAGTGCGATGCATCCGGACGCGCAGGCTTGGCCCCCCTCTTCAGTCTCGAGACGGGGCTGAGATCCCAAGCTGTCCATCTACCATGGAAGATGCCAGTGCTTTATCTTGTCGGTGAACTCCTGTGGTCTTCCCATCCTTTGGGTGTCTCGCAAGTATGTAGTTGACTCGATGGCAGCACGAGAAGTCGATCGCATCCTCCGACAGCTCGGGACGTCCACAGCAGGTCCAGTGTCGGACAGACGGCGTCGTTTGCTTTTAGCTTTTGGAATAGCTATATGAGCTGCTTAGTCAGTTCAACTCTCCCTTGCTTCTTACTTGTTTCGGTCTACGATGAGGGTGATGCATGCAAGAAAGCGTTGGCGTTGGGATTAAATTACCTGTTTAAGGCATCACGATAGAAGTCACTTTTTCTACATGTATGGCCACGAAAGAACGAATGCATTTTGTCTTTTACCGCAACGCGTCATCATTGTCTTTTTTGTTTTAACATTCACGTGGCGACAGACAAGGTTTTGTAAGCTAGTGGTTGGTTGTATTGAAACATTCATAAACGTTTACAAGGTCATTTTTTCAAGGGCTACCAACCGTAGGATCACCCCCGGAGAAATAGCAATGACTAGACGCCGAATTCCCAAAGGGGTGCAGCGAGGCCGAAGGTGGAGCTGTGGATAGCAGCGACCGTCGCGCGTTCACAAGATGATGATCAGACAAAGGCAACAGACTGAATACACGTAAGATCAAGGGCTACCGATCGATGACAAAGCCACGGGCCCGACGACCGGAGGGAGGAGGGAGCCTGGTGAGTAAGGAACGAAGGCCTGGACACAGGACGGAGTGATGCACTAGAGTGAAGGGACCGGAGGGAGAGAAGCTAGTGGTAGCGCCAATGAGACAGGAAGCATGGCGGAGTAGGGGGAATAGCTTGCGCCACTTGCATAGACCCGCAACTGATCGGGCGGAGGCCCGGATAGAATAGACAAAGACTGACTCTGGAAATGGCATAAAGAGACGGCGTCACCCAGCAGAGCGACTGGCGAAGACTACTCATAGATGGCATAGATGCTCAAAATTACAATCCCGGAGAAAACTGAGAGTAAGCTTTTGAATGCTAACAGCCGGTCTGACCATTTTTGAACGTCCGCTGAGACGCAAGCACTTAGCAATGGCATGCAGAGATGAGAATACGAAGGAGCTTATTTGATTCTTCCTCAGAGATTGAAGATGTATCATGGCAACATGAGGCGGTACGCAGCGTCAGAGAACTGGTTGAATCCTGTAACGGACAGTCTGTTTGATCTCTTTTCATGGAAATTCGTATCAGGAGGAGTTCTCCTTTGCCTTTATTTGAAAGAAAAGATATTGGCAAGACGTTACGACAGACTTGTTGCGCTTTGACGGTTCGATTCCGGGATGCGGGGTGTTGGTGGTATCCCCGCTTTTTATTCCGTCCGAGTATTGGCACACTTGCTTTTGCAAGACCCGTCTTTGATTGAAGCAGGACTCTGAAAACCAAGACTTTTTCCGTGACTGGTGGTTACAGCCTTTGGCCGACGAGTTGGATCTTGATTATTGGTACGAAGGTTGGGAACTTAACCATCCGGACCAGAAAAAGTAACTCGGCTTACATAGCATTGCATCCATCTCAATCGAGTAATACAGTACAATTCTGTAAATTTTGCCTAATTAGGAAAGGGAGTTTTCAACATCTTCCTCTAAGTCTTCCACCCAATCTTCCGCGCTTTTTTCAACGCCTTCCACGCCCGCAATGGCAGGAAAACAAGGCTTTGATTGACCCAGAATAGCTTCAGTTTCCGAATAAAAATCTTCTCTTTCCTGGTTCGTTAATTCGGGTGCGGCACTTCCCTCTTTATATAGATTGTTACCACGCAAATAAAGCACCCATTGGATGTTGTTAGGCAGCCGTTCCACAAGCTTCTGTAGCTTTTCCTGGGGAAACCCTGCCCAAGCCGCCTTCCAAATTGATCGAAGCTTCGAGCGCGGAACCTTCTTTGTTATAAAGCATTTAAGCATGAATCATGCAGGCTCAATAGGGGATAGATCGGGTGAGTTAGGCGGTCAGTCAACGGTTTGGAAGCCACGCTGCTTCCAGAGCTCTTTGTTGCCCCATTGTGCATGCGGAGAAGCGTTATCTTCTTGAGCCAGCCAATCGTTGCATGGCAGGCTTTCTAGAAAGGGGCAAAACAGAGGCAATAATACCTCGTGTTTATAACGCAATGCATCAATACCGCCTTTGCCGTTGCGCACCCACTTTCCATTGGCTTTCGTGAACTTCCATGCAGGCTTCTTTCCGGGGGGCTTCCTCTTGAGATTCAAGCGCCGCATGCTATTGTTTATCTCCCACTATTCTCGAAGCCGAGCCTCATTCTCTTCGTTCCACAAGGTCACTTCGGCATTATATGCCTTCGTCTGTGCCACAGTCTCATTGGCCCATATATAACAAGGGCCTTTGTGGTGGTATGCAAAGCAGGCCCAGAACATAAACTCCTTCTTGCCTTTCCAACGTTGCCGCACACAATGCTGAGAATACGCTTCCCTGGCCAGGCGCCACACACGCCGTTTTCCCCGCATTGAGCCAAGGATAACAGAGGTCTCATCGCTCCAAAAACCTTCTTCCACTGTTCTAAAGTCCAGTCTTTATGTTCCCAGGCGAACTGGAGCCTTCTGATTCGTTGGAGCTTATTCAGCCCTGGCTTTATTGTGTGCTTGACACTCGAGTAGCCTGTCTTTTTGAGCCAATGCCATAGGGTCATATGACTGAGCTGTATTCCATAGACCTTCTGGACTGCCTCAGCTAGCTGTGATAGGCTATATTGCCTCGTGGTGCTATTTCGAGTTAAGGTTGAAATAACTTTCTTTCCAACGGCTTCATTGACCAGTTTGGGCCTGCCGCAGCGTGGCTTATTGGTCACATAATCCTGCAATACAGGCATGCCACGCTCAAAGCCACGCATTTTGGCCTTTTTAAGAAGGTCAAAGAAGGTGCTTTTCTTGATCCCAGTCCGCTCGATGATCTGATTGGTCGGAAGGCCCTAATTCCAAAGTTCTAGAGCAATGCCTCTTATCGCTAATGTATGCTCGATTGGGCCAGCTTTGGCAGCCGTTGCAGCCGTTATCTCCTTACTGGTCGAATGAACCTCTTCATCTTCAGGGCTGGAGGCAGAGGCAGCAAAGGCAGAAGGTCGTTGCGTGAGTTCAGCGGCTTCGTCAGCAGCTCGGGCACTCTGATTGGTCGTCTGGTAGGCTGGAAGGTCATATCTCTCGTCGGTCGGGATACCAGTACGTCGGTTTCCTCGCGCTTGAGCCTAGTCTGCACCATTTTGGTTGGTCTTGACTCAATTTGATGATTTACGTTTGTAGGGGTATCCTGCCATACAAATTAGTAGGGAAAGAGCTTTCTAAGCATTGTAGGTTAAATACAGTGCCTAAATTCATAAAGGTTATTTCACACTGTAATGGTGGGCCAAATGACATTTTCTTTTTTTCTGGTCCGGATAGTTAAGTTCCCAACCTTCGTACAAGGTGAGGCTTCTCGGGCCTCTCGGCCGCCGCTCATCCGAAGGCCCCCTCGCCAGGTCCACGCCATCAGCATGTCGGCCAACGAGCAGAAGGAGCCCTGGTTCCTCGACATCAACCCCAACGGCCGCATCCCGGCCCTGACCGACAAGCTGCCCGACGGCCGCCCCGTGCGCGTCTTCGAGAGCGGCGCAATACTGCAGTACCTGGTCGACCGCTACGACACCAACCACCGCCTGTCCTACCCCAAGGACACGCCCGAGCACTGGGAGGTGACGAGCTGGCTGATGTGACAGATGGGTGGCTTGGGTCCTATGCAAGGCCAGACCAACTACTTTAAGCGTGCGTCTCCTTCCACGCCTTGGAAAGCTCGCTGCGCCGGTGAGAGGGGGAGAAAGAGCACTAAACGGGCGGTACCGCCTCTGCCCAGGATACGCCCCCGAACACGTCGAGTACGCAAACAACCGCTACGCCAACGAGACACGCCGCCTCTACCGCACCATGGACGTGCATCTGGCCAAGTCGGCGTCCGGCTACCTCGTCGGTGACCGCGTCACCATTGCCGACATCTCATGCTGGGGCTGAGTCGCCTCCCACAATCAGTCTATTCCCTTTACTCGCCAGCCTTGGCTCGGCGTTGTGCCTCTCTCTCTCCGTGTCATCGACTTTCTGACGCCTCGCCTACAGCCTGGGCCGGAATCTCCCTTGACGAATGCCCCATGTCAACAAGTGGCTGACCAGCCTCCTCCAACGTTCCGGCTTCCAAACCGGCCGCAATGTGCCTTCGCCTCACACTGCCTTTGACAATGATAAGCTCACCGAGCAGGAGCTCGATGAAAAGGCCGCCAAGAGTCGAGGCTGGGTTCTGAAAGGCATGCAGGACGATGCCAAGAAATGAAATATGGAGCTGAAGTTGGAAGGGGGCAGGGGCCAAGCAAGGGGGCAAGATATAAACAGCGAGAATCAAGAACATCGACGTCCACTGTCACTTTGGTCATTGATACGATCAGGACATGAGTCACATCGCGTCCCCTCCCCCCTATCCGCGCCTCATCTCCAACACACCTGTCCACCCATCCATCCATCCTATGCCGTGCGGCCTCGTCCGTTTCCCCCGTAGAAAAGGAGAGAGATACAGAATGGACCGCTCGAGGTCATCACTCACGAGCCCATGCCTTGACCTAGACCGCCCACCCAAGAAAGCGCAGCTGAAATAAAGGTTTAAAAAACAAGGCAAATGTAATAGGGCCCGTTCGGAGCGAAAGCGTCCGGTAGCCCGCCAAGTTCGAGCCCGGCCCGGTTGGAGTTCGAAAAAAATGATTGCCCATTGACTCTCGGACAAGGGCGCAAGGCGGTCACGGCCTCCTCCTCTCTTGTAATCCCGCTGCCCACCGCCGTTGCCGGCTCCGTGGCGGAGACAACAACAAATGAAATAAAATAAACGAAGACGCAATGAACGACGCGCTAGGTCAACAATCGGCTCGCGTCTGGAAAATTTGGGGCGGGCAAATAAAAGAAGGCAATGAATCATGACGTCGTCAGCAGTGCTTGGGTCCATCCCACGTTGCCCCTTCCCTCACATGACGATACAGCATGCGCAGCCGCCTCCTTTCCTCTTCTTCTCCTCTTCTTGCGCCAAGTCGGCCGTCGCATTTCCTACGGCTTCTTGACTTGGCCGTACCGGCACCACCGGCTGGGCGGCCGCTGCACGTGGGCTTGTCATAGGGCTAGCCACCAGCTTATCTGAAATCTTGGGCATCGTCGAATACGACCCTTGGCGCATTGCCGGACTTTTGGATGCGCTAGGCTTGAGCGGCCATTCATCTGATTGTTTTTTCTGTTGCCGCTGGTCCTCCTGCTGCTGCTGCCGCTGCCGCCGCTCCTTGTCGTCGCCGTCCTCCTCTTCCTCGTTCATACCCTCTTCAGCTTTCTCTTCATCACCGCTACTCATGACATGTCCACCCGCCTCGACGTGCTCTGGGGGTACTGCTGGTGGTCTGAGAAACTCCCTATCGTTGAGGGGTCGAAACTCCTTGTCGTAAGCGTCTCCGAATTTCCCTTCTTTTCCCCACTTTTCCTGCTGTAGCCGTCGTGCGATGGTCGGAAGCAGCTGCTGGTCTGGAGGCAATCGCGGATCGGGCGTGTACGAGTTGGCCATCCAGGGCGGGTCGCCCTCTGGTGCCTTGCTCGCCGCACTCACGTCGCCGGCCCGCGTCGCCGGCCTCGGTGAGGCCAAGTCTTTATTAGGTTCCGACCACGTCTTGGGCCGGCCCGAAGACATGCTCGATTTTGACGCAGCCGACGACTTGCGTGGTGCTGCCTTCTTGGGCGACATGTCGGTCCCCGATCGTCTCGTAATGGCCGCAGTCGCTACAGGGGCCGAAGCCGGCCCAGAAGCAGCGCTACTGGTCCGGTCACTGACAGACAGGCTGGCGCTTCTGGATCGGGGCTTGGAGTAGGACAGCGTATCCGTGTCCGACGTATCCGTCTGCTTTCGCACGGCTTGCGATCCCCGTTCCAAGTAGTCGAGCGGTATCGGCGCCGGTCTGATCTTGGCCACCGGGATGTGGGTACCTCCCTTGTGGCCGTTGGGGGCAAAATATGTATTTGCGTCGTCTTGGGCGATCTCCTCTGAGCTTCGTGGATTCCAGGGGATCGCGTTGTCGGTCGCTTCTTCCGTCAGAGATGTTTGGTCTATCGTCACCGAGTTCTTCCTAGCGCGATTCTGGCTGTTCTCCAACGGCTCATTCCCACGGCCTAGTCGGCTCTGGCTCCGATCCCGCCTCTGTTTTCTGGCGGCGCGTGATCGAGGTACAAAAATGCCGACTGCCTGGAGCTCTTCGTTTTCGATCTTGGCGAGCTTATCCCGGTGAATCCAATTGGAGTCGTCGTTGCGGCCCTGCGGATGCTTGCCCAGCGTCTGACTCTTGGCTCTTTGGCGGTTGTCGCCCATTATCTGAGAGCTCTGCATCGGCCAGTCGCATGGACTTGCTTGGCCCGTCTTGAGCTCGACCATTGAGGGTGGAGAGAGGACTCGGTCGCCTGCCGACTTGTCGCGTCGAGCGGTGGACAGGCCGTCGACGGAGTGTATCTTGCGCGCCGACATGTCAAAGCCGTGACCACTGACGGGGGGGGACGTGAACCCGTTTGGCGGGGATAGAGAACTTGTATGAGCCTGATCGAAGCGCGGAGCGGTGTCTATGGCGGCACTCTGCCGACGAAAAAAGTCAATATCTCGTCCGCCTAGCCTACACGAGGCCGTCACGGAATAGCCAACGAGCCAATGCCATGGCGAGGTGCAGGCAAGACCACGGCCGACTCACCTCGAATTGGCGGCCAGTTGGATATCCCCATGCCGGCGCCTCCCCGTGGCTGCTACTGGGAGGCGTCAGGGCCGTGGCGGCAGACGACATGGCCGTCATGACGACAACGTGGGCTGTTGGGAGCCCCGCTCTCTCGTAGCTGGTGGGAGGGACGTTGCACACCAGTGTCGACTAGGAGAGGACGAGGGAGTAGAGGGCGGGTGAGGCTGACGATGGGCTGCCGAGGAAGCCCAGGCGGGCCCGGAGGTCAGGTAGGGGACAGCCAGTAAGAGGGCGCAAAGGAAGCTCGTCGTCACAGCCGAGTGGCACAGATGGCGAGAAGCCAGCGGCCGAGCTGCTGGTCGTCCCAGGAGGGGCTCAATGGGCGAAGGCGAAGACCAGGAAACAGTGAATGGCGTCTCGCGGCGGGCGAGGGGCTCAGGAGCCCATGGAGAAGATCATGAGAGAGAACAGACGGTGGGCCGGAAGGAGCGGCGGATCCGGAGGCGAGGCCAGCGGTGGCATCGAGGAGTCGGCCGACGAGGAAGAAGAAAACGAGAGAATGTGCTCCAAGGATGGAGGAGGAGGGTTGGTGGTGGAGGTGACGGCCAGTGGCAGAAGCAGAGTGAGACAGGGGGGGCGGCGCCGATGGGGCGCTCCCGGGGCGGAAGACGCCTGCACGGCCCCTGGATCGCTGAGTCGAGCGCTGTGGCTCGGCGAAGCGGGCAGCTGAGGGCGCTGGAGTTCGAGGCGCGGGCTCAGTGGTGCTGACAGGCCGGGGTTGTTCTCCAAAAGCGTCGCAGGCGACGCCCAGGTCGCCTCGCTTCCAGTGGGTGGCGCCCGGCAGGCCAGGCCAGACCAGGCGTGAAAGGAACAAGGGCAGGGCAGGGGCAGACAGGGCAAGGGAAGCCCGTACGGCGGACGGGGGCACTAAAGCCGCCGGCCGGGCTTCCTTCCATGCCAAAAACACCAGCGGGCACAACAAACGCGGCACCCGTTGCCTGCGCTTTCTTCGTGCCAGGCCTCCACGGTGGCTCGAGCGCTAATGAAGCCTGCCTGGCGGCGCCGTGAATCGCTGGACGGTCCAAATGGAGGGCTCAAACGGACGGCCGACCCGGCTCGGCGGCTGATTGGCTCGGCGTCCTGGCGGCCAGACGAGCTGGGGAAAGGCCAAAGGGCATTATCAGGAAACCCACCAGCGTTTGCCGTGTTCAGTCACGATCGGCTCTTGGACAGTTGCTTCTTCTCGCCCAGCTTACAAGGAGGCTGACGGTAGCAAAAAACGTGTGTGCCGGCGAGGACGCGTGTTTGTTTTTGCGCGCCTGAGTTGTTGACGAGATGGAGGCTCAGAAGGGGGGGGAGCCCTTGGTACGGATACTACAGAGTTCAATTTCCATGCGCCCTCTCTCCCCCGGCCCTCTTGTCCCCCCTCCCCCCGTCTTCTTCCCTCCTGTCGCTTAATCAAGGCTTGGGACATGGCAGAGACACACAATCAGCCGCCCACGCGCACGCGTTGGGCGCACACCCCCCATCACTCGACAGCATTGACTGACGACCTTTCTTTGGCCCGTGGCTTCGGGGGGATTGCAAAGCTGACACGGATGCTTGGTACGGGTGACAGACATGAGCCGTATCTGGTGCGTGACACACGTCCTGGCCTGCACATGGCCAAATGACTGACCACTGGGTAGTGGCTGCCTTGGCTCTCTCGCGCCGATGCCGCGATCCGTGCCGGACGGTAATGAGCCGCTTGTGTTGCAAATCTGCCGCTGCATTGCTCGGCCTGCCATAGTCGTGGCTCTCTTTACCCAGGCTCCGAAGGCGAGCCACCGCGGCTGCACGTACACAATACATGCGCAACTGCGCAGCATTTGTTCCGAGCGGAAGAAGCTGCTGACGCCCCCCCGCACTGTACCTGGTTTCTGACACAACCAGTTCCGGCCTACGGCGCTTGGCTCCAGAAGCCTCGGCGGCTCAAGCGGCTACTGAGAGAATCACCCGCATCGCACTCGCACCATGGCCGCCGCTTTCAATTCCCGACCTCGACTCGATCTCGCCACTCGACAGCATGCCGTCCTTGATCGATCCACCACAAGGCGACGACGCGCCCTTTTGGCGCCCACACCCCATCGACGCTTCAATGCCACGTAATATTTGCGGACAGCTCGGCCCCCGAGTCGGAGCGCCGGCCCAGACAGTGTCTAGCCCGCGCTTCGTGATGTTCAAGGCAAAAACAGTGTACAAAATCAGGAGAACAATCAAGAAGCGGGAATTTGGCTGGACAAATGGGGCAGGTCAGCCGACGGGTGCTCCAGGTGTCATGAAAGACGGGCGTGATTTCTTGACTCCGGGCCGCAATATCTCCCGAATGATACGTGGTCGTGGCTGGCATTTGTGACTTGCTTTCCCACGTGAGACAGTAGAGGGCAGTCATGGCAGGCCAGCGACGGACAAGATTTGTGTGCATCGCCGACACACACAACTGCCAGGTCGGGCTGCCTAGGGGCGACGTGCTCATCCACGCCGGTGACCTCACGAACCAAGGGTCCCATTCCGAGGTGAGCGTCGAGGGCGAGCGCAACAGGCCTCCAGGAGCCAGCACTGATGGCGGACGGGACGGGCAGCTCACCAAGGCCGTCGGCTGGCTCGAGGCGGCCGACTTCGAGGCCAAAGTGGTCATCGGCGGTACGGCCGCGAGTCACGCGCGCGGGCTACTGCTACAGAGCAACTGCTGATGTCGGCGAGCCGACGGGACAGGGAATCATGACGTGACGTTGGACGCGGCTTTTTATGCGGAGCACGGCCATCGCTTCCACAATCAGCGGCCGCAGTCGGCGGAGGCGTGCCTCGCGCTGCTGACGTCGGCGCCGTCCATCACCTACCTCAACCACAGCTGGGCGACGGTTCGACTGGAGGACCCGGCCGGGCCGCAGACGGAGTTTTCCGTCTTCGGGTCGCCGTACTCGCCGCGCCGAGGCCTCTGGGCTTTCGGCTACGACGACGACGGCGGCTCAGCTTCAATCTGGGACTGCGTGCCGACAGCGACGGACATTGTCGTGACGCACACGCCGCCGCGCTCGCATTGTGACCAAGGACTGGGCTGCGAGGCGTTCAGACGGGCGCTGTGGCGGGTACGGCCCCGACTGGCCGTCTGCGGCCACATCTATGCCGGCCGCGGAGCGGAGCACGTCGGCTGGGATCCGGACATGGTCCATGCCGAAACGTCAACGGGCACCTGGGTCGACAGAGGCGCCAGAAGCAACAAGCTTAGCCTCGTCGACGTCGCGGGGCGATGCGTCCGCGGCATGGACGGGCTAGGGACTTGGGTGGTCAACGCGGCGGTGATGAAAAGCCTGCACCCGCACGTCGGGGGAAAGCAATTCCACAAGCCCATGGTGGTGGACATTGACTTGGCTGTCTGGGCCGACGACGCAGCTGCGGGTGCTGACTGACGGGCAAGCGGGTACGAGAAGGAACGGGGAGGAGACACTGCTTCGAGGGACAGATGGCCGCGGGCGCCCGGTCTCCATCGTGGCGCGCCACGGCAGAAAGACGTACATAGTCTAGGCGGGAGGCAACAGGGCCAACGAGGTCGGCTTGCAGCACCGGCCAGGCCGCATGAGCGCCGGCTGCAGCGCGAGCGGACGAGCAACAAGGCGTCCATCAGGCTTCCCAGTGCGTCCTTTTCTGACGTCTACGGGAGCAGAGCGTGTGCTGTGGGATCCACTGCAGTGCTTTGTTGCCCGGCTTATTCCCTTGACCGGCCTGGATGGCGTGGCTTCCCATGGGTCGAGGTGCATTGGAGATATCGAGGGCCATGGCCGGCGGATACTTTTGGGGGGGGAGTTGGAAGTTCCCTGCAGCAGCAGTCGGCTGTCAGTTGTACGGGAGGATCCGCGTTCTCATCACCATGGCCGTCATCAACATGAGATTCAGTATTGTCATCATCGCCATCCATCATAATTGTTGTCAGCTGACAGGGCTCGGCTGGCCGTGCACTGACGAGCCAAGGTCCTGCACGCTGGCCGCTTTGCTTTGGCAGGCGGCCTAGCGCCTCCATATATGTACGTGCATGCAGGGCGGGCAGGATGGCAGTCTGCCCCGCCGCTCTGTCTGGCCCGGGCCCAGCAAGACAAAGAGGGCATAGATTCGAGAAGAGGGACCATTAGAGGCTGGTCTTGCTCCCTCTCGTCCGTGGCTGTTGGGATGGAGTCTGATGGGGTGGTTAGCCCGAGGCGTATCGGGAAGAAAGCACCTATCCGTGTCCGCGTATCTGGAAGGAATGGATTTCCGGGGACCCGTAATAGAGCCTCGCTCCCATGGGCAAGCGGGGGCAAGGAGGGGTGGACAGGGGGGGGAGAAGGAGGGGGGAAGGCCCTCGATGCAAGGTGATGATGGGCATGTTTGTCCTGCTGCTCTGCCGGCTCCGCTGGTGAGGTTGATCGCGCAGGCCTCTGACATCTGCGGCGCACGAAGGCTGGCGTGGGCTGGTGGGAAAGGAAGGGTAAAAGAAGACGACGAGGACGGGCGAGGCTGGCTGAGCGGGCGCCGCATGCCTGTAGCGACGGTTCTCGGGACAGGCCGGGGGAGCGACGGCGACCAAGGGACGGGCATGGCAAGAAATGCCGTACACTGTCTGGGGTACTGTCTGCGAGGCACACTCTCGCGCGCCGTGGGAGGCTCGGTTGCGGGGGCCTGAGCAGGCGGCCGGGGCGGGCCGGGACCGGGACCGGGGACAGGGGAGAGATGCAAGGCACGTCGTTGGAGAGGCAGCGCCATCCACGGCGAGCGAGCGGCCTTGGCTGTCCGCATCCGCCCTCACCGCTTGTCTTGTGCGCAAGAGGCGCTCCGGGCCAGGGGAGGCCAGAGGAAGCAGCCGCGCCTGGAGGGCAAAAGTTCAAGGAGCTGGTCCCGTGCGGAGCGCGAGCCAGTTGCCAAGCGAGCTGCCAAGCGAGCGCGGAGGCGCCGTCGGCGATGGCGGCCGGCTTCAGTTCAGTGCCTCTCTCCGCTGCCGCAAGGGACGGAGTCACCAATAGCCTCGCTCGATGTGCGACGAGTACCAATTCCGACCAAGGCCCCTCTGCCCGCTGCACGTGGCTGGTCAGAAACAAGGGGCGTCGGCAGCCTCTGTTGTCCCGTGCTGAGCACACAGTATATATATCACGCGCACAGACCAAGCCCGCGCTGCTCCATATTCGCGCAGCTCTGTGATTATTAATATCGTCCATCAGTGCCGCCTCGACAAGCCCTTTTCCCCCTCCTGCTTGTCCTCGGCGGCGGCCTCTCTTCGAGGTCCTCCTCCGCACGCCTCGGCACCTCAATCATGACGCCGCTCCCCCCGGACCCCAACAAGATCCTCGGCCTCCCCAAGGACGCAAAAATCCCCTACATCCGCTCGGCTCATCGGAAGCTCGTGCTCAAATGCCATCCCGACAAGGTGCAGGACCCCAAGCTCAAGGCAGAGAAGCAGGACGAGTTCCAAAAGGTCCAGCAGGCCTACGAGCTGCTCTCCGAAGACGCCAAGCGCCGCAAGTATGACGATCAGGTCAAGCTGGCTGAGCTCTGCAAGCGCTACCCGACCAAGCCCAATACCTCGGCCCCGCGCTCCGCACCCAAGGAGTTCAGCGTGTACAGCGCCGAGCCCCGTGCCCGCGGCCCGCCGCCAATGGCTCGGAACTACGCCTTCTCGAGCTCGTTGGAGGAGGAAATGGGCCGCGGCCCGTGAATCTTCGATGCCGGCATTCCGCGTTCATCCCGCCGAGAGACCGGCTTTCTCGACCGGCCCTCCAAGCGAGAGCAGGCCCGGGACCGGGAACGGGAGCGCGAGGCAAGGGAGCGAGACAGGGAGCGAGACAAGGAGCGAGAGCGGGCCAAGAAGGCCGAGGATGCGCGCCGCGCCGAAAAGGAGGCCAAAGAGCAGCGCCGGGCGGAAAGGAAGCACAAGGAAAAGCAGCGTGACAAGGAGATGCGGCGGGAGAGCGACGACAAGAAGCGGTATACGAAGCCGTACATGGACTCGTTGGACGACGAGCCGTCGCCGTCCAAGCTCGATAAGAAGAGGTCGACAGGCGGCAAGAAGCATGACGAGAAGCGAGACCGCTCCTCGGGCCACGACGAAGACGCTTCGGCCCGGCCGCCCGCCGGCCCACCGTAGCGGTCCTTTTCCGCCAACCTGAACTTTGCTCAATCCTGCATAGCCAGCACCAGGAGCAGCGGTCCCGCGGGCCTCCAGCGCTCCAAAACATACCACGCCCGCAACATGCAGCCGCCGGCACGGCGTCGCCCTTCGCCGTGCCCCCCGATGACGACGCCCGGCGGGCACCCGCCCGGCCCCGTTGCCTGTCTGCAGACGGGCCGACGCGAGAACGGTCATACCGGGAGGCGAGCGAGGAGCCCGTCGTGCTCAAGGCCTCGCCCTCGACGCGCCAAGCGGCACAGTTTTCGCCGTCGGCCCTGGCCAACCCCGACCGCTCCCTCGGGCCCGTGGCCCCGGCGCCACGCAATGCGCACGGGCTCGTGGCCCGTCGACACGGACGTCACCCGACCCGTCCCCGGCATCGTGAGGGCGCAAACCATGCACGCCATCATGGGCGAAGTCACTGGCCCGCGGCCGCGGCCGCTCGCGCATGCATCCCCAGATTGACGAGGAATCCGACTCGGACGGTGGGTACGCGCGCCGAACCCGCGACCGCGAGCATATGCATAGCACCATCCGGCGTTAGCACTAGCCTGCTGACCACCGGCCCGAGAACCTGTCTCGCCACTACCAGTACTACATCGACAACGGCCGAGTCAAGCTGCAGAGCACCTCGTCGTACCCCGTGCCCGCCAACGAGGACCTGTCGCGCTACTACGCCGCCGACTACGGCTCCTCCCACCACGTGGAGAAGCGGCCCGCTGCCGTGGCCCGCGAAAGCAACTTACACCACCTCGGGGCCCTTGTTTCCCAAGGTCAGGGTGGCCAAGAAGTTCAACGACGATGATGTCCACTATACCAGCTATGATCGACCGCATCGCGCCATGGACGTGGCATATGCATGATGGGCGTTGTATTCTTTCCCGCTAAGGCCCTCTTTCTTTCTCTTTTGTTTCCTTTTTTCATGTCAGTTCTCTTTTGAGAAACTTGGGATCCCCTTCACCCCCCCTCCTCCCACTTTCTACACAACCACGACACACCGGTTTTCGCTCGTGTCGTCGTATCGACGAGTCAAGAAAAAGGGGAGGGAACTGGGCAAAGGAAAGCCCAAAAGATCAAGACGGCTTACGCATGCTCGGGAGTGGGTTTTCTTCTGGTTCGATATCATGACTTGACGAAAGGATCCCATCCATCGGGCCTCTCTTGTCCGACTTGACCCGTGCCCCAAGTCCGCACGCTGTCAGCGTTGGCGGCAAAGAGGCCCTTTAGCAGTGCTAAGACTTGTTCAGCTGGCCCAGGCACAGCCCCCCTCCCCCTTGGAACAAGCGAAATAAGCCAAAGCGGTACGAGACTAGTTACGATCGTCTAGGAATCACGGTTATGGAAACAGTCCCCAAAGTGTCTCAACAGCTTTCATCATGCCATCTTGTTATACACGGGACATCAGTCCTCTCCCATCTGGAACATCAAACAGAGAATAGGAAATGACGACCCATAGCAGCAACAGCAAAAGGAAAAGACAGTCAATCATTCGTAAACATAGCTCATCCTCCTACCCGTGCTTCTCCCCACTCCTCGCCCTTTCATCCCGGCCCCCTCCTCCCATCGTCGGTGGGCAGCATCTGTCCTCTAGTAGCCGTAGCACTTGCCCTTGGGGCAAGTGCACTTCTTGGTGTCGCCATGGTACTCGAAGTCGCGGTTGTTGCAGAGGCAGCTCTTGGTTTTGACGTCGTACGAGGCGTCCTTGCCGCAGTCGAAGCCGCACTCCTTGCCGTTCCAGAGTTTGCCGTCGGAGCAGGCGCACGTCTTGCTTCTTGTCGTCGTACTTCATACCACCTTGGTCGCAGACGCACTGCTT
>KN173729.1:322138-339253 GCA_000758425.1 Nilaparvata lugens yeast-like symbiont | reverse complement strand
AGCAGGGGTTCTGCCTCTGCATTAGTATGAGCAGTGTCGGTCTCCATAAGGCTGATTTCGAGCTTCATATCTGCAGCAGCACCGTACCTAGGCTATAGAAGGACGTGGTACCATCCGGGACGGAGAGTCGCGACGCTGGATTCCCACGAGTGGAAAACAGCCCATGGTCTCCCCCCTAGCCGTACAGGGCTATTTCTTGTGGAGCCAGTTCGAGTCGAGGGGCGGATGAGTTAGAGGGCTTGAACGGCTACTTGAGGGAGGGCAGGGTTGAGGGAGCGAGGGAATGTACGAGGCGCAAGAGGCGTCAGAGGTGGTTGAAGACATCGGCGAGGGAGAGGAGGCGATGACGCTGCGACGCGGCAGAAGGGATCAGGGGAAGCGCGTTCACCTAGGCCGACACATTCCTCTCTTCTCGGGATATTGATTGCCATCTGCGCACGTCGGGCCGAGAGAGGCCTGTTTTGGCGACTGACTCTGCATGGCACGCGAGGCATGCTTGTTATCCAAAGCGCAGCCCAAACGCGAAACACTGTGTAGATCTGTTGGGGCTCGTGACCAATGAAAAGTCGTCGACGCTTTGTTAGTCATTCAAACCCTGCGTCCACATTTGCGCCTTCCAACAAGAAGCTATCCCTGTGAGCGCCATCGTATGTACCCGCCCCCTGGACAGCCTTTCCTCTTGCGGCATCACGGGCACGCTCCCGCGCCAATCAGAGCATCTTTCCCTTATCCACACCGTGCGCAGCGCCGCGATACTTCATCTCGTGACAAGCATTACCACCGACGACGAGGACAACGACAAGCCCACAGAGAGGCCCAAGCTTCAGCCAGCGTGGATAGAGAGCCTCGTCCAGCGCCATTGACAAGGCACACGGTCGGTCGTCGATTCGAGCGTGCCCAACGGATATACTCATATCTCTCCCCTCTCCCTGCCCTCGTCAGCATCGCCGCCGTTCTTTTTAAGCTTGTCGTTATGACGTACCACGGCTCTCGACGTCCAGGCGTCGCCCCTCCATCCTCACCTTACCCGACCTCTCTGTTCCTCCGCCTTACCGGCAGACGGGCTTTCTTCGCATCATATTTCGCCTTCGCCGTCGCCGCCGCCTCCGTCATCAGCGCCAAGGCTGTCCACGTCTATGCCCACCTCAACGCCCTGGCCATCTCCGACGTCGCCATCTGGGGTCTCGTTCTTCACCCAGGATGTCCTCTTCCTCATGGCCCTGCGCCTACTTCTTGACGGGCCTTTGGCACCGCGAAGCCTCCGAATTCTTTGCAGTACATTGGCATGGGTCATGATTACCTTTTGCTTCGTTCTCGCTGCCATAAGCATGACCTTTTTCTTCTCCGGCACCGAGCTCCACTGGCGCAACGCCAATGTAGCCAGCCAGGCCTCGTCCTGGGGCATGCTACTCACTGGCCTGTTTTCCTGCTCCGTCGTGTTTTCGTGAATATTCATCAGTGCCTGGATACTTCAAGATTTGATTTTCGTCACCATCGGCATGCCCTCGCTGTGGCCCGCTGGCCTTTTGCTTTCATTCTCAGCAAGATGCCCGCCCGGGCGGCGCGCCGACTGTCCCGAAGACTGGCCTACCAGCATGTGGCTCAGGACGACGACATGGAGGGTGGTGGCTCGGAGCGCAAGCGCTGCGCGGAAGACGACAACAACGACGATGACGACGACGCTGACGGCTCGAACCGTCTCCTGCAGGAACGACCCTCGTACTCGAAATGGGTGAGCCGATGGAATGTCGTGGTGGCCACCGGGCTCGTCGCCATGGCCACCTGCGCTCTCGTCCGACCAGGCGACAGCTCCTTGGCCTTTATGTCCTGGATGCTGCCGTTGGTATCTTTGGTCGACTGACTACATTCGTCGCCCTCCGTCGCCGATTTGATTCCTTCGTACGACAGCAACATCAATAATGACTTGCAGAACCAAGCCGCGTTCTCCGACTCTCCTCAATAGCCCTGGCTGCCTCAAGACACCCCGCTCCCAGGTCTCGAAGACTGGTATGAAGGCAAGGAGCACTATGTCGCGTCCCAGGACCCGCTCAAGATCTCAAATCTCGACTTTGATCTGCTTCCCAGCCTCAGGAATAATCTCAATGGTGTCAAAATCCGACACGTGATGCTCGTCAAGTTTGAGAGCAACCGTAAGGATGTTTTTCCCATCAAAAAGAATGGCCTCATCTGGAGGCAGCTGGCCGAATCATTCAAGGACAAAAAATCGTTCCCCGACGCGGCCCTGCAGCGGTTGTCCACTCACCCCAACAGCCAACTTTCTGACCGGGGATTATGACGACGGCTTCCCACATGCAGACAGAAAGCGGCGCGGTGGCATCAATGCCAATAACCTCCACACCACCAGCACATATACTCTCAAGAGCCTAGCTGGAACTCTGTGTGGCCTTTCCCTCCTGGTGGCCGACTTCAACACGGAACAGTCACACCACGTCTACTAATCATGCTTGCCACACATCTTCAACGCCTTGAACCACCTTGAAGGCGACAGCGGAAAGGCCAAGGACGGCGACTTTTCGTCGATGAAATGGAAGTCTTATTTCATGCAATCCGTTACAGACACGTACGACAAGCAATTTGCTGAGATGCCCGTCTTGGGATTCGCCAAGGAAAACTTCACCAAGGAATTTTTGCTCAGTGGTAATGGCAAGTTTGGCAAGGTCAATATGACGGACATCAACTACTAAGGCATGCCCGAGGTGGCCATTGAACAATACCTCCGCGATGCCTTCACGACGGCCAAGAAACATGGCGAGCGCGTCTTCCTGTCGCACCTGACCAGCTCGATTCATCATCCTTTTGGTATGCCAGAAGACGAAATCTACGTGCCTCTGACCGAGGATAAAAAGCTCAACGACCTGTCGCATTACACCAACGCCGTCGGATATGTCGAGCGCTGGCTGAGTCGAATCTTGAAGATGCTCGACGAGGAGGGAGTTGCCGACGAGACACTGCTGGTCCTCGTTGGCGAACACGGACTGTCGCTCCCCGAAAATGGTGCCGTGACGCCCTATTTCAACGGCAATATTGGCAATTTCCATGTTCCGCTGGTCATGTCCCACCCGGCGCTACCGGCCATCGATATCAACGACGTGATCGTGTCCTTGCAAGTCTTGCCCACCATTCTCGACCTGTTGATCGAGACAGGGTCGCTCTCCAAATCGGCGCAAAAGGTGGCGGTTGACATGATGCGCAACTATGAAGGCCAGTCGCTGATCCGACCACAGCGGCAGGCTTCGCCGCAAACGGGCGACACCAATTAGATTTTCACGGTCATAACCCCGGCTGGGCCACCGTGACGATTCGCGACTCTTATCGGCCGGAGTAGCGCCTCATCATGCCCGTCGTGGACGACGTCGAGTGGCGATTTACCGACGTAGCCGAGGATCCCCATGAGAGCAAGGCCCTCCTTTCCTTTTCATTTACCACTTTTCTCGAGAAAATCGAGAGCAAGCACGGGGTTGACGCCGCCAAATGGGCGGAGACGGCGGCCTTCAAGGCCCGTTGGTGGGTCAAGGAGAACAACAGGCGCTGGCGTTTTCAGCCGAGTTGATTGAGGGCATGAGAATGGGACAAGACCAAGCATCGGACTGAGTAGAGCATGGCTCGCTCTGTTCTCGTTGGTGGCCCAGGCGGCTAGCCGCGGCCTCGACCTGGCGTGGCATTATTCTGCCTCCCCTCCCCTCTTTTGATTTTTCTTTTCGGGCTACCAAACTGTGCGTTGACACAGTCTTGGATCACGCACGGCTGGGCGACGCAATGTTTCTTTGCTATTCCCCAAAGCTCATTGGCAAGCATCAATCACGATTGGCTAACGAGACTCTTTTGGATGGGGTCATCGAAAGGTTGGTAATTTTCATTGGCAAGGCGTTGTATGGCGAGCGCGTGCGGAAGTAAATAAACACACCAGGGCATCGGCAGGTACGTCAATCCAGATGGGATGGGGATAACGCGCTGTTATTTTCGAAGACAGGGAAGAGGGTGCGATGGTATTAGACGGTTTCTAGATCATTGAGGCATTCGAAGTTGCCATGATGGATATTAGAGGCTTCTACAGCGATCAATCGGAATAAGCAAGTCGTTATTCCGCGAGTCTAGGACGGTTGTTGCTCATCCTAAACGGGCAGGGCAGTCACTGTGCGGGGGTATTTTTATTTTGCCAGTATACAAATACTCAAGCCGTGGAGGACTGATTTATTTTTTCATTTGGAGTAGGAAGGTATCCAGGCTCCCTGTTCTCTTGAGCTGAAAGGTTTGTTGGAGGCCCGTGCTCGCTTGGCTATGAAGACATACGGGAGTCTTGTGCACTTGGAACAGAAAGAAATTGGCAAGCGGGTAAGGATCAAGCCCCGTCTTTGACACAACGGCGCTGGTGATATGATGAAAGTCTGGGCGGGACACAACCAACCGCATGAGACGCCCGGACTCGATGATGGGCATTTACATGAATTCGGTAGAACGGGCTCGCTATGCTACAGGTGCCAGCCGTGTTTATGGGTGACTGGGCCGAAGAATTCAAGAGGTCTCGAATTACCGTGTCAGCGGATCTGCGGTGGCGCATGAGGACGGCGTCGGTTCGATAAGAAATAGGCCAGGGGATTGTGGACTGGAGAAAAGAGGGCAAAAAAAGAAAAGGTGCAAGGCTCCTCGCCCCTCCTTGGGTATAGAGGAGAAAAAGATGGCAACATGCGCAAGCCGTTGTGTAAGACAAAAACCGGGTCTTTGCCATGGCGGATGGAAGGCGAGCATGTCGAGACCTGGTCGCCGTCGAACCTGCTCACATGAGGAAGAAAATGGGTTGGGTGTTGTGATCCGCACGGCAGTGGACCGTCTCATGATGTTGGTAGGTGAGAAGCAGCTATTGGTGGCGCAGACTGCTATGGAAGGTCCCGGAGGGAGGCGTTGTTATAGTTGATGAGGTGAAACGGGCTGAATATCGTCCGTCAAGCTGGCATCCGGATTGGTTACCGTACGTGAAGTGTGTACAGCAAATGCTGTCGTCTTGATTCTCTGCCCTCTTCTCTAACAGAGGCAAATACTAAAATATATATAGTTACAAGATTCCCGGTGGAGGGGTGGAAGCTGTTCGCCGAGTTTGCGACGGCGACGGGGGTGTCTCGCGACGTCCCCGCGGGACAGAGCGGTACCGCCTCGAGGGAGCCGGGCAAGGATAGACGCGGACGTGTCCGCAAGCAGGTTCTTCCAGGGGCAAGAGGTCCGGGCACGTGGTGGCCGGAACTGAAGACAATTTCCCCGCGGGGAAATCGCTGGGCTTCCCAGCAGGCCAGGGAATGGGGGAGGAGATCTGGGCGTAAGGCGCACTCGGTTCAACATCGTATGGGCTAAGCATAGGATGGATACCGCGGATGGGACGAGGAAGGCGTCATAACACTGTCAGCCCGGCCCCACTGGTGGCGTGCCTCAGGGCCGCTGGGCTAGTGCCTGCCACCTTACGAAGTAACAGTTCAAAAGAAAAAAAGAGCCGCCACAGCCCCACCCGCTTCCGCCGCCTCGCTTTAGCGGCTTCGCTTCCGGCGGCGCTCACTAATGCCGTCTTGCTCTCCATGACAAGCCAGCAGCCTTCCTCGGCAGTATGATACCCGAAAACCGTCGTACAGCGCCGGCTATGGAGGGATACCGTCGTTAAACGCCATCTGCAACCCGTATAAATCGACATTTTTTTGCGTACAAGGTGTCGCTCTCGTCGTGTGGCGGAAAGATCCCCTGCCTTAAGAATATCTGCTTCAAGGCCCATACGTCAAGTGCTCTTGCATGCTCTGCAGGGCTCTCTAACCGTGGCAGAGTCGCTTTAGAATTTTCCTCTTCCCATATGGGTGTTGAAGACCTTTCTTGCGAGTTCGGAAACTTCGTGATCAGTGACAGTTACGCGGCCACGATTGCTCCCTATGATAGGTCTACGATGACTCTAACAGACCTGGTTCCGTAGCATTGGCTGTGCAGCCGGATATTTAGAGGGCGATGCCGCACTCTTCGGGGCACAACTCGATGCTGCGCCTGAAAAACTCATACTGGGAATGGAAAATCGGCAAAGACTTGATCAGGCAGATGGACGCTCAGCGGGCGCTTCTCGACGCGGGTGCTCAGGCAGACCGAAAGCTTCAGGTCCTCGCCAAGGAGTCGAAAAAATCCCAGCAAGTAGGTTGAGGTCAGTCTCGGACTGGCACGTAACCTGAAAGATAAGCAGGCCTTTCAAGCTCGTCGAAGCACGGTGGAACGATTTTCTTCGGACAGCCAACGGAAGGAATACATCAAGGCCGGGAAGCAATTCCATTTATTATGGTTCTTTTGGATCGCTTGCAGCCACCGGAAAGACTGGGAAGTCACAGGCGTTGGACACAGCAGCCTTAGGCTCCTCCAGGATACCCCGGACCACTCCGACGACAAAGATTTCAACAGAGTCTGTCGTGGTACGGACATCAACACCAGCAGTCAGTATATCATGCATGTGCAGCGTACAAGCTGTCGATTCCGGTGTCACAATTGTGAACTCGTCCGCCTCCACCTCCATCCAACAGCCCATACCAGCTTGAGAGAGGTCGCGTCCTCGGTGAGGTTTTGCCAACACCATGACCCCCGCCCCAAGCATATGGAAAACACCAATATGGGTGGTGAAAAGGCTAGGTCCTGGGAAAAGTAGCGTCCAGGGTCACCTGAAGTGGTTGCGAACTTTCGACGCTGTTAGTCCCAGGCCGCTCCTGGACGTTGTTGCCCTTGTATATAGCGTCGACGAACATGGCGCGGCCGCGTGCCGACTTCTCTCTGCCCGCTTCCCTTTCTTGCCGAGCGAGTGGATCACACCAAGCTGGGCATTGACTTTGTCGTGGAAAGCAGGCCTTCGCATCCGTGAACTCAAGCGCAATGGCTTCACAGACGGACCGCCATCGAACCTGCTGGACCTGGCCGTCTGTATCTTTCCGACCGTCATAACGTCACCTTTGCACTTTGGCAATTCTCTTATTTGCTTGCCCCGCAAAAAACGGCCTTGAACCACGAGAACAGGTCCGAGGTGACTTGTCATATACAGAGAATCCTGCACGGTCCAACCATTTTGATATGTTTGGCATAGGTCAAGCAGGCCCTGCAGCTACTGCTTTGTCTAAATCTTTCAGGGGTTGCACTCTTTGTCGGTAATAGATTAGGTATGAGTTCCCTGAGCGGTAGCAGGGCCTGTCCTTGCCGTTTCTTTTCTAGTCTTTTTTTGGTTATTCAATAGAGGTACATGCTGGGGGTGAGAAAAATATGTAGCGCGAACTCATCGAGAGGCCTCGTCTTATCGCGTTTTCATTCGTTCTTGTCCCAGAAGTAACATCGGCGGGCCCGCCAAGGTAGTCTACGGTCTACTCAGGAGACCATAGCGGTACCAGTCGACACATAACGACGAGGAATCGCATGCGCGCTCCTGCAGTGGCCTGCACGCGCTCCGTGTTCCAGGTTGTCGGGCAGCCTGTTCCGTCCCATGGCGATCTCGGCCCGCTTTGAAGTTCAGGGCTCGAAAAATGAAGTGTGTGATTTCTTTACTGCCGCTCGCCCGCAGCAAGCGCTTTCGCCAGCTCGGGGCGCGTGGCGGATCTGAAGTAGACGTAGACAGCACTTGGTTGATGATGCTGCCTTGTTGAGTCGAGAAGCGGGCCCATGATGCGCTCGTGTATCAGTTGCCATCAAGAAGACCCTTGTAGCTCGATTGGCCTGGAGTCACTTGAGCCCGGGTTGCGTGTAGGCGCCGCCAGTGAGCCTCCTGATGTGGACGTATCTGTTCTGACGTTTTCTCGATTCTGTCCTACGGACAAGAGTTGACAAGAGCCGGTCAAGGCAAAGAAGAGGAAGGAAAGTATGACGTGAGTTACAGAAATAATACGGTGGCACTTTGCCCTTGGGCGATGTTGACGCCGACCTGGTGGATGGCCATGCTCCCAACAGGAAGCATGCGAGCCTACCAATATATCGCTCTTTGTGGTTCGTGACGGGCTGAACGTGTCTGAGGCGCCCAAGTAGAGGCCTGAGGCCGTGAGCGTGCCTTGCTTCCGGAGCTGGCCACCTGGTCAGACAGCTGCATGCTGACGGCACGAGCCGGGAGCTGGTCACTGCTGACAGCCCACGACGCACGGCACCACACGCTTCATGATATACTGGGGGACAAGAAATAAGCCATTCACAGCGAGCCCAGGTCAAGAAACCCTTACAAAGGAGCGCGAGCCCCAGTCTTGGCAGCGACCGACGATGACGGCGCGGCCGTAAGCGGCCCGCGGGATCGCGGCATGCGCACAACTCGCGGGCGCAGCCAGGCAGACTCGGCCGGGCCATCCAGCCTCTCCGGCTAGTCGACTAACCTCACCGACCGGCCTGGATGGTGACCTGGGAGGCGCCCTGGCCGTGCGGGAGGCTCCGAGGAAACGTCCTTGCCTTCTGCCCTCCTATGCGAAAAGGGGGGAGGGGGCAAGGGGGACCGGACCGGATCGATACATGGAATGGAGGCGCAGAGCAGCGTTTGCGAGACGACGGCTCCTGGCCGCGGCGCTTATAACTTGAGTCGTGAATCTACTCCCTTACCTCGCCACGGACTGGATTGCAGTCTGGCGAGACCCTCTGAATCGCACTAGCAGCCGTTTGCCTCCTGTTTCGTTCTCTCCCTTGGCCCTATCCCTCATCCCTCTCCTCCTCTCGACCTCCTTTACCCTCCCCTTCTTCGCGCCCCTCCTCCCTCCCCCATTCCGCCTTTCCGCGAGCGCCCTTGACTGGGTCTGACGCCATGGTGCGTTGTGCCGTCGCCGGCTGGCTCGCGGCCGCACTTACGTCTGTGCTCGTGGCGCCCGCGGCCGGTCTCCGCTTCCCGTATTGGCTGTTCAACACGCCTGGCGCCCCTTCCAATGGCTCACTGGCAACCCGGAGCCTCATGCGCGGCGAGCTTGCTGCGGAGGGCGACAGCGGCACCCTCGAAGATATGTTCGCGGCGCTGGCGACGCTGCAGAATAACTACTTCTACGATGTCCATGGCACCTGGCCCTCGGCCATCGACTGGACTGCCGCCGTCGTCGAGACCATCCTGGCGGGCACGTTGTCTACCTTGTCGACAGCCCTCGACTCCTCCAACCCCAAGACCGCTGCCGCGGCCACTGGCGAGTGACGTCGGCAGGAGAACCTCGTTTCTGCCCTCTTCTCCCAGGTCGCCCACTCCTTCGGCCAAGACGCGGCAGCAATCAAGAAGCAGGTAGGCTGGATGCCCGTCTTCTCCTGACTGCCGTCGATACTGACGCCCCCGCCATAACCTTCAGGCCTACGACGACATGCTCTGGGTTGTCCTCGGCTGGACCGAGGCTATCGAGCTTGCCCAACGCCACGGCCAGCGTTACGACCCCGCGCGAGGCAGCCGCGACGCCGGTAGGCTCCCAACCGCACTGGACCAGGCACTCCGTACTCTGCCTTGGCACGGGACTCAGTGGATCGACACGTTTTGCGGCGCGGGCCCGCGACTTCTGGCAACTCGCGTCAAGGGGCAGGGACACGACGCTTTGCGCTGGCGGCATGATCTGGAATCCTTGCCTCGAGCCTTATAAGAACGCCATCACCAATGAGCTCTGGGTCGCCACTTCGCCAGCGCCAGCGCCAGCCTGTCCCTTGAAAGTCCATACCCGGCGGCGGCCGTCGACGGCTACGACTGGCTCAAGGGCTCTAACATGACGAACCGGCAGGGGCTCTACGCCGATGGCTTCCACATCAACGCTACCAGGCCCAACAACGTCCGGTGCGATGTGCGCGACGAGATGATATACACATACAACCAGGGCGTCGTGCTGTCAGGGCAGCGCGGCCTGTGGGCAGCTACAGGCAGCCTGTCCTTCCTAGCCGAGGGCCACCGGCTGGGACCTGCACAGTGACGCGCCCATGGACCGCGTGCCTGTGTGGCGAGGCCTAGGCCGCGGTGGTATCCTGAAGGAGCAGTGTGACGCCGCCGCAACCTGTTCACAGGACGCCCAGGCCTTCAAAGGCATCTTCTTTCACCACCTGACGGCCTTTTGTGCGCCACTCGATCCCACAACACGCGTGAGTGACGTTGCCTTCGCCCGTACCCAGGTCACTCACGTAGCTGGTTGCCGCGCCTACCGAGCCTGGGTTCGCCACAACGTCCAGGCGGCACTCGCAACGCGCGATGCAGAAGGTCGCTTCGGCATGTTGTGGGGAGCGGCGGTGCTGAACGGGGCGGTGCCGTCCATGGCCGGCGACGACATCGATCACCAGGTTACGGGCAAGACCGACTACCGCAACCGTGGCACGCCGCAGAACGCGCTCTGGGGTCCGCACGCTCGCTGGATGCCTGGTGCCCAGGTTCCGCCTGCCGCGAAGCCGAGGCTTTACTGGCCTTCGCTGCAGCACCCGCTGCCCGTATGGAACCGCCGGAGGGCTGCAGACCCCAATCGCCGCGGCAGAGGACGTACTGTCGAGACCCAGGCCGGCGGCTTAGCATTGATAAGGGCATCTTATGAATTCTCGAAGCTGTAATAGGGCTATCGTCATCTTTCAGATGCACGCGGGTCAATCATGGTGTGATCATACGAGTATGCATCGATCAGCGCAGGTGAACAAATATCATGATCCGCCGCCTCGCATCGACCGTTGACAGCAATGAGTGCTTTTGCCACAAGACGCTCGAGTCTTCGAGCCAAGACTTGGCTCTACTACTCCTTTGAGGTTGATCTGCCGTGACCCATGTTAGTTGAGCAGGTCCGCAAGCATATTCCCATTGTCGTCTTATTTCGGCGCTCGCACAGCAAGGCGGACGCCGCCGCCACAGCTGCTGAGGATTCGCAGCCGTAGCAGCTGACTTGGCAGAGGGGGGCCGTGAGGGTCAGAGGCAGCGTACATACTTGACCTCCCTGGCTGCGGCGTCCTCGAGGCTTGTCGTCAGCAAGTTGGGCAGATGAGATGCGAAGGAAGGGCCGATTATAACGAATACGGATGTCCAGGCGACGGGCCGGGCGGTGTGGATGGGTGGAGGCAGACCCTACATGTCTAGTCCCAAAGTAGATTAGTCGGTAATATGCGCAGCTACTATGTATGTACATACGCACTCCAGCCTCAGCATGGGCAAAATACATAGCTACATGGCTCTGATAATTGGGTGAACTGTTTCTGTATGCTATGCCTGATATGACTTTGTTCGTAAAGGATGCAGGACTGAAACCAATGCCATCCGATGAGCAAGCTATTCAAAGTTACAAGTACGAAGTACCGGCGGGCCTATCCCGTGCTTATTCACTTCTACAAGTTGTCTTTTGAACGTCGATCTTGGTTAGTTTCCAATCATCGTCGACGCATTTCCTAGTCACGTGATATTCTCCCTCCATCGCTTCGCGGGAAAACATTACGCCCTGCCGATTCTCCTCGCTTAGACCTTGGTCCTACGCACAAAATTTTCAAGCATTATTGGCCCTTTCCACCAGGCACTCAAATTCAACGCGTTCACTACTCAACAACTCAGAGTTTTGGCTTTTCACCATGGCGGTTGGCAAGTGAGTATATTCTTTTCATGTCTTGTTGCAAGAAACTTTCTGTCCCCAAAAACCCGGCTAACAGATCGCAGGAATAAGAGACTCTCGAAAGGGAAGAAAGGCCTCAAGAAGAAGACGGTGGACCCTTTCTCGCGCAAAGACTGGTACTCGATCAAGGTCTGCATACTCTCAACATTAGTCGTTTGGCTGACTCTCTTTCTTCTAACCTGCTCAACCATGACCCCAGGCACCAAGTCTCTTCAACATTCGAGAGTGAGTAGAGCAGTTTGACGAGCTCCGAACCACGACCTCGTGCTGACATGAGGGTAATAGTGTAGGAAAAACGCTCGTCAATCGCACAACGGGCCTGAAAAATGCCAATGATGCTTTGAAAGAACGTATTGTGGAAGTTTCTCTCGCCGATCTACAGAAAGACGAGGAGTATGCCTTTCGCAAGATTCGACTCAGGATAGACGAAGTTCAAGGCAAAAATTGCCTGACAAATTTTCACGGTCTGGATTTCACCTCCGATAAACTGCGGTCGCTCGTTCGCAAGTGGCAAACTCTTCTTGAGGCCAACGTTACTGTCAAAACGACCGACGACTATCTTATTCGTCTTTTCGCCATCGCTTTCACCAAAAAGCGCCCCAATCAGGTCAAGAAGACCACCTATGCTGCATCCTCGCAAATCCGTGCCATCCGGCGCAAAATGATTGATATCATCCAACGCGAAGCATCCACGTGCACGCTGACACAACTCACTTCGAAGCTCATTCCCGAAGTCATCGGCCGCGAGATTGAAAAGGCAACTCATGGCATCTACCCACTGCAAAATGTGAGGATCACGCCCCATCGGCTCTTTGGCGGACGTGTCTACTAATTACGTTGTCGAACAGGTGCACATTCGCAAGGTCAAACTTTTGAAAACCCCCAAATTCGATCTTGGTGCACTTATGGCTTTACATGGGGAATCAGGAACGGATGATCACGGACAAAAGGTGGAGCGAGAGTTCAAGGAGCGGATGCTTGCTGAAGTTTAAGCGACGCGGTCAACAAACAGGAACAATTAGAAACTTGGTCTGTGGGACCCTGGACGTTTCCCAGTGTCAGTATGCTCTCGTGAATAGCCTCGTAGTCTGAACTACCAGAGGCAGGAGTCGTATCTTGCAATTGTAGAGTTTGACTTTGCTGTCCTCTCGCCCTGCATGTCTCTCGAAGCTTGCAAATACTGAGCACTGATTCTTAGTACTTGCAGCATCCTCAAGTTGCTTTTTTCTGAGCGATGCAGGCGAAGGGGCCTATGACCTGGCCAGAAGTCTAACCCTCCGTCATATGATGAGGTTGATCGCAAGGCTGACGAGCTATCCGGCAGAGGGATCACAGGCCGCATCGATCGATCTTACACAGAATGCATTTTACAGGCGGAAGAGGCATCACAGTGGTGCGCACAGGATGCAGAGCACGAAACGCTCCCTTGCTCACGGGTGGTCGCGGCTAGAAGATTTTGAGGTTTTTAATCAACGACGCAGCGGTCCTTGAGGGACTTTAGTCACATCTGCATCGTATATGTGGATAGCTTCAATTTCAGTGTACATTTGTCTGTGCAGTCCTCGAAAATGCTTTCGATTAGAAAGTGACTAAGAAGTGACTAGTTAGGGTTGATCGATCTCTCTAGCCTGACCAAGCCACAACTGATCTATGTACTTTGTGTGAGCTAAGGCAGTCGAGCTTATTGATTATGAAGGGAGCGGGCTGAATGCGATGTCGACTCAGAGCGCGCCCGATCAAGGGGTTGGAGCCGAAGGGTCCATAGCCCTAAATGGCAATCCATGCCATCCGACTGGCTGGAGAGAAGGACTTACAAGCGGGTCCGGACAACGTATATCCTATAACTATACCGGTGACAGCACCATGGATAGCTTCCTCTCCAGATTAGAATAAACCTGATTGCCAACCCCTACAGTCGCCAGCTTTCCTCACTGATCGCTTGGCCAATAGCTCTGATTGTGTTGCTTTCTTCATTGATCGCAACCGTCGCTTTCTTCATCAGGCTCCCCCCGGTCGTCTCTGCGGCCTGGGCCGGATTGCAGACTTCTCGGCCGTCACACTATTCTAAGCTCTTTCACTTTCGCCATACACGTAACGGCGCTTCGCTAAACTATGTACCTTTCTCCGGAGGATTGAGAAGATAGCTTGAGAGACCGAAGGATTGCTTCGTGCTATCAATGTTCGCGCCCGCGACCACATCAAGGAGGAGCTGCTTCGCCGCGTTGACACCGATATTGCGGGAAATATCCGTTACAAAGCCCGGGACGACGGGGTTTTCTACGAGAGTTTTGGCGATTATCTCGCAGATCAGGCCTATTCCGAGGCTCTCAAGCGTGAGACCCGTGAGCCCATAGGCCAGTTCGGCAGCACTGGCTTACTGCGCAAGGAAAGCACGGCCCCGGAGTTATCCGGCTCCGGCCCCGGCCACTCGTGCTGTTTCGTCTGCGATCAGGAGGGGCACCGTGCTTCCGAGTGCCCGAAGAAACCCAAGAACGGCTCGATCATGGGGATCGGGAACCCTAACGGCTAGTCATCATCCGATGAAGACGACAGGCCAAAAACTAAGTAGGCAGGGGCAAGACTCCTCCCCGGCCGTGACGGTATCAGCAGTTACGGTGGCAGCGAAGCAGACTACTTCTCATAACCAATTTGAAGTACCTGTTCGGCTCGCTCGTGATGATATTCATATTGATGCCACTGCTCTGATTGATACTGGAGTAAGTATACATCTAGTGATCAGTCCTCAGATCGCCCTCCACCTACAGAAGCAACTCCTGCCGCAACGAACGCCTTCTTGTCACGCCCATGAAGCAAGATATGATTATCGGACTACAATGGCTGTTAGCCAACAAGGTCGACCTGCCCCCCTCCCCCCCCTCCGGCACAACCGTTTTCTGTGGCCGCCGGACCGACCCCCTTTGGTTAAGTACAGCCCGACTCTCGGAGTCGGCCCCATGAAGCGTAAGATCAATCCCGTCCACCTGGCAGACGCAGACCGCCGAAACGCCGCACTTGATGCCGAGTGTGAAAATGAGACTGTGACCAGGTCTTTTCACGCACCGCCGTCTAAGGCAATTCTTCGGCGATCAGCGGCTCCGATCGTGTCGGTGACCACGCCAATCACGATCCCGTTCCCAGCCAATGAAGACCCTGGTTTGGTGCAAAAGGTCCGAGAGAAGCTACTGCCCCAGCTGAGGCTCTTGAAAGGGTTCTTCAGAAAACGCGTGGCCCATACCTTGCCCGAGTTGCGAGGTGACAACGGAGACGTGACCTTGGATCTGGCTGCTCCCCTGCCCACTACTCCTCCCCAGTTCTGGCGTACGCCACCTCACCTCCTGCAGCTACAGAAGGAGACAACCGATGATCTGCTCGCCAAGGGCTTCATCCGCCTCTGCAAGGAGATCTGGACGGTGCCAACTCTCTTCACCAATAATCCCGATGGCTCATCGCGGTTCTGCATCGACTACTGCCAGACCAACCGGTATCTGAAAGGATTATCCTGCGCCCCAACTCGCTGACACGGTACACCGCTTAAGCAAAGCCAAGCTCTTTACGAAGATTGATGTGCAGCAAGCCTTCCATCCCCTACGCATCGCGCCTGGCTACGAGAAGTACACTGCATTCAAGACTCGTTGGGGCACATACGAGTGGCTTGTCCTGCCTTTTGGTCTGAAAGTCGGCCCGGCCTGGTTCCAGGCTTTCATCAACCAGCAGCTGAGTGACCTTCTCGATCTGTACGTCAGCGCCTACGCTGACGATGTGTTGACCTTCTCGGAAGAGCCGGACGAGCACTGGGCTCACGTGGCCGAGGTGATCACCTGTCTGCACAAGGCCGGGTTGCGAGGGTGACCTCAAGAAATCCCGCTTTGGTGTCGATGAGGTTGACTATCTGGGTTGCATCATCAAGGCCGGCAAAGGAATCAAGGTCGACCCGGCTAAGATTGAAGCGATTTGCTTTTGGAAGTTTGAGGATCTCCGGTCTAAAACCGACCATGAAGCACTGAAGTACTTAAGCACCAAGCGGCAGCTCTCCGCCCGGCAGTATCGCTGGTCAAATATCCCGTCTGAGTTCGACTACGAGTTTATCTATGGCCTGGCCGAGAAAATGTGGTTGCTGATGCCCTCTCACGCAAGACGGTAGACCTCCCCACGGTCAAGGCCCGAGAGCTGGAGGACCGCACTTTCAGCTTCGATCGGATCCGCGGACCCGCGCCGGTTTTAGCTGCGATCGAGACCGGAGAACCTCCGATCGCCGACGAACGCCCAACGATCAGGGGTGCTGACCTTGCATGAATGATACGTGAAGAGAACATCCGACAGTCGCCCCACGGCAGCCTCACGCTTGACAATGGTCGAATCTTTGTCCCTGACTATACCCAAGACGGTACCCCTCTACGTACTGCTCTGATTGCGGAGGCACATAACCCGCCTATCCACGCACATCCTGGTCGTAACCGTACGATTGCTACGTTCTATCGATACTATCATAGGACCGACCTGCGCAAAGACGTCGAGCGTTTTGTGATGAACTGTCACGCGTGTCGCCGCAACAAGACACCGAGAGACAAACATCCTGGGCTACTGCATCCCCTGCCGATCCCGACGGAGACGTGGCAGCATGTGTGGGTGGACGGAAATGACATGCCAACCGACCGCCGTGGCTACAACTACGTCTGGGCGTTTTTCGACAAGCTCCCGCGGGTTATGGCCACGTTGCCAGGCCCAAAAACCGACTCAGCCGAGGACCTCGCCGGCCGATACTATCGGCATCTGTTCCGCATTTTTGGGATGTCCGACCTCTGGCTGACGAACAATGGCCCTCAGTTTGTCTCCAAGTTTGTAGCCAAGATCAACGAGCTGACTGGCACCAAACACAAGAGAGGCAGCTGGCGGTGTGGAGATTACCAACCAGGAGCTGGATCAGAAGTTCCATTTCTATCTCGACAAAGTCTAAGACACGTGGTCGGACCACCTACCGGCTCTGGACTTCGCTCACAACAGTCAGGAGCACAGCAGCCTGAAGATGAGTCCGCTCAAAGTTCTCCTGGGTCGGGAAGCACGCATTCCGATCGCACCGGAGATGCCAGCAATCACACCCAATACGCTGACAGAAGAGCCCGCAAGCTCATCCAGGATATCCGTACCGTGCAGGAACAGGCCAAGTTAGCGGCGACCACCGCCTCCAATAGACAGTCGATCCAAGCAAAAAAGACGCGCCGCGAGCCCGACTCTGATGTCGGCGATAAGGTTTTTGTGTCCCGTAAAGGTTGGACCGCGCCGGCGACAACGACTCGCCTGGATGCGCAGAACGCAGGACCCTTTGAGATCATCACCCGCCGGAGACACCCTTACGAGCTCGACCTGCCAGAGGTGTACCAGATGAGCCGCGTCTTTCATGCGGACCGGCTGAGGAAAGCAAGGACTGATGCTCTAGAGGGCCAGATCAATGACCCCCCACCCACGGCGGAAGGCGTGAGCTATCTGTGAGGTTGATGCTTGCTTTTTTTCCATATGTGCGTCAATGTCAATGAAAGGAAGGCACAGG
>KN173729.1:301571-320281 GCA_000758425.1 Nilaparvata lugens yeast-like symbiont | reverse complement strand
CTCATAGTACGGTAGTCAGTCCGTTGCTTCTTCATCAGAAAGGTAGCCAGCCCGGTACTTCTCACAGAGAAATGGTAGCCAGTCCGTGAGCCCCTGGGAGGAATAGCCAATTCCTATACCACAGCAGATGGACTGTAAAAAGGCGGAGTTTCTGGGCTTCGGATGTGCAGAAGTCAGATTGATAGAAATTGAGGTTATTCGGAGACAATGCTGTTTATTAGTGTGCGGATGTGAGAGGCAGGCCCGGAGTTTGTTTAACAAGCAGGTGCCCATGTATTGTCTATTTCAAAAGCTGAAAGGAAAAGGGAAGAGAATTCGAGGTTCTGCCTCGAGTCTGACTTAGATACAAAGAAATCTTAGCGCGGAACGCGATCCCGGCCTTGTCGGGCCGGTAGAAAATGATCCTCCGGACCCCGGTACAGCCGGATCCACCACGCCGGGCACAGCCATGACAGCGGATTACGCATGCTTGTGTATGTAGTTGGGCACATAAATAGATCAATATTCTACTGTAATGAGGTTTCGTGATACTATTACTGCCTGCCACCTTAAAAATTCCAAAAACAAAACAAGCCTTGTTTTTTCTCTGCAGAAGACCAGCTCGGCTTTGGCCATGCACTTGAACAATTGCTTGTGTTCATGTCCACATGGACATTATGCTCGTGCGGTGACAGCAGTACAAGTACCGGGGACATGTGGCTCACTGGCTTCGCGAGATTGGCTTGGTGTACATAGCTTCCACTTCTGCCGCGGGAGTTGAACAAGGAGTTGCTGCGTTCCGCCAATGCGTCGTCACACGCCAATCCCAGCCGGCAATTCGCCCGCCATTTTTACGATCGCTGCCGTGCAGTCATGACATGGCTAGACTATCTCCACCATCATGATCTTGGCTATCGAGGTACTATCGCTGTTCTGCCTACTGATGCTACCCGCAACAAGAACAACCCTTTCCAGGGTACCAATGAATGCATATTTGTTTATACCGTACTTGTTGGCCAACTTTTGTACGTACGTACATAAATGGGCTGCAATTGTGTGTATTCATTCGTGTCTATCTAAGAGAAAGGAACAAACAATTTGGGGACGGCTGAATTCCTTGTATGCTCCTACTCGGAAGTCGTGATGGCGATGTCGGCTCGAGATGGCATTGCGCGCGAGCCAGTGAGCTTGAGTACTAATATTTCGATTACTGCAAGACTGTTAACCAGACTCGCAGCCTTTGTCTGATGATTGTACGCCTCGCACCAAAGCTCTAATGCAAGGCGTGGCGCAGCTGTGAGAAGATCAAAGAGGGCGTGCATCGAAGATGGTTTCTTGTGCTTACCCTTTCCAAAACGGAGGGGATTCTAAGTTCTATTTATTCGTACAGATACGCACTGAGTGCGTCGACTCACGTACTCAGAAACCCATTTTTAAGAGCCTTTCTTGTATCAATACATCAAAAAATATTTCCCCCTTTGGTCATAAGCTCACACCTCTGCCTTTTGGACGCCCAAGCTCCATCTCCTTGCACGTGACAGAAGCATATCACTGAATGCGCTTGTCGTCGAGGGGCATGACGCGGGTGAGGACGGCATCTTGAATGCATGTGCAATTTAAATGCCCTAGCTTTCTAAATAGCGGTTCATTTGAGTGAAAAAAATCCCATAAATAAAGATGTCCAAGTTAGCCCTTGTCAGAAGACGAGGTTCTCTCGATCTCGATTCGCGGGTCATCAACGCACACGCCCGCCCGCACCACACACCCACCCATGCATTGGTAGCGATGCTTTTTGAAAGATCGACATGACCCAGAACCCTCAACACTCACTAGATGCTGGCCAAATATTGCCTGAGCAACCAAGGACTTTGGACGAGCCTACTCCAACCACCACTCATTGCCACGCACACCTGCGCAACGACGACGCCTACCAGACACAACTACCTCTCCTTTTCCGCGGAATCGGGCCAACTTGTTCGTCACCAACACCAAGCACCAATACCAGCGTAGCCTCATGCAGTTTTATCCAGCCACGATGCTCTTCCGACACCTCCGCACCATGGGGTTGGAAGTTGTGCGGGATGTGTCGATAGTTGTATCAAAAGCTTGACTACGCGACCAGATGCACCCATGAGGCACCCGAGATGCCTTAGCATCCGCCGTGAAGATGGGTCCGGATTTGCATCACTCTATGGACCGCAGGAATGGTTCAGAATTTCCACGTGCCCGCTAACCGATCACAACCGTGGCTGATGGCGGTTCAACGTCATGATGCTGTTGGCTGGATGAGACTGCGTCTGAGGAGTCTGTCTTCATCTTCGAGTGGCTGGATCGTGTGACGAGGGAAAAGTACGCAAGGCCAGCAGAGCATAGCGGGCAGCATGAACCAAATGGATGGCTCAGCACTCGGCGACCTTCACACAATGTTCCAAGCCACATCGGTACAAACTTCCGATTCGTCATCGTGCTCCCCTTTATCTTGGAAATCCCAGCACATGGGGACGGCACACCTCGGCGGATCCAGAAGGTAGACGGGACACGCATGCATCTATAATAACCTTTATAATACATGCTACCAAATAGCCCGGAGTCCCTCGCCCGCGCAGCATGCGCCGTACCACTCATACTAGGATCTCGCCCGTCCCTGGTGGGTTCGCCCATGGTCGACTACCGACCTGCTCTCATGGTCATGAGTTGGACCTGACCGTCGGCCGCGAATCACGACGAGTTCTTTTGTCATGGAAACGGGCCTGTTCCTCCTACGTCGGTCAAAGTCATCGGCCAGCCACATACCCTCGTCAAGCCGATGAGGCGTCGACCAGCGTATATATAAACCATCTTGTACGATTCTCTCTGAAGTAAATAGTCTGACAGCAGTACCATCGCCTGTCAACCTTGCTGCTCTACACACACTTTCCCCTGATCTGCCTGTTGCGATGAAACTTGCCATCCTCTCCGTCGCTGCCGTCAGCGGCGGCGCCTTAGCCTTTCCCCGTATTCTCTTGGGCAACGTGGGTGGCGGTGATGAGCTGGAGAGGGCCTCGCGCATTGCGCAAGAGATCGAGAAGATGGCGGGCAAGCCGGTGAAGTGAACAGTTGGCTTCGACCCCGTCTTGCAGCATGTTTCCACCTCTGGACAACACGAATTTGTAAGTGGTCGCGCCGTCTCTCCGAAGGCATGACCTGCGTCGTTGATTATGCATCTTGACAGCGGCTCAAATTCCACCGGGCCCCAACGATCGCCGAGGGCCGTGCCCGGGCCTCAACGCCCTGTCTAACCACGGCTACCTGCCCAGAAACGGGGTCGCGTCCATCACGCAGCTCGTTGAGGTCACTACGTCTGGTACGGCATGCTAATCACCCTGGCGCGTTTCATCTCTGCTTCGCTGGCTGAATGTTTATTCCTGACATCTGTGCTATCATTTGTAGTCTATGGCATGGGTGTTGATATTGCCACCTTTCTCAGCATATACGGCGTCGTCTTCGACGGGGACCTGCTGCAGTGGTCCATTGGTGGCCCGCCTCCGGATGGCCTCCTCGGCTTGATTTTGGGATCCTGGGACGCCCTCAAGGTCTCATCGGATCCCACAATAAGTACGAAACGGACGTATCGCCGACCAGAGGCGATCTATATGAATAGTACGTCCGTGTGCAGCGAAACAGAAGTTGCTCCACTCCCCGTCCGCTAACATGGCCTCTCTTTTTGTTTTTCACTCCCTCTTCTTCAGCGGCAACAACTACAAGGTGCAGCTCAACCAGTTCCAAGATCTCTACGATCAGTCGCTGGGTCCCAACGGCTACGACCTGAAGACCAACGGCCTTCCGCGCCAAACGCTCCGCCTAATCGAAGCACAACAACCCGTACTTTTTCAATGCTCCCGTCTCAGGCCTCCTCGTGCAGCCGGCCGCCTACACCTTCATGTACCGTTTAATGGGCAATAAATCGGCAGAGTATCCGGAAGGCTACCTCGATGCCGAGACGCTCAAGTCTTTCTTCGCTATCAGCGGCGAGCCCAGCGACTTCGTTTACACCGAGGGCCATGAGCGCATCCCGGACAACTGGTACCGTCGCGCTGTGGGCGACGAGTACGGCCTCTTGGCCTTCAACCTAGATCTGGTCGCTGCAGCTCTCCAAAACCTAGAGTTCCTCTCAATAGGAGGAAATACCGGCAAGGTTGATACGTTTACGCCCGTCGATCTGTCTGATCTGACTGGCGGTGTCTTCAATGCCGCCACTCTCCTAGAGGGCAACAATGCTCTCTGCTTTGCTTTCCAAGCAAGCCAACAGGCTTCCCCTGATATCCTCAAGGGCTTGTTCAAAGATATTGCCAAGCCTCTTGCTAAGCTGGATGGCGCTCTGGCGGGTCTCCTGAAATCTCTGGGCTGCCCGCAGCTCAAGTCATTCGACAGCCATCAGTTCGATAAATACCCAGGCCCAAAGGTGTCATCCCCTTAAAAAATACTTCTTGCACTAGCATCACGCGTTGGTTGGGGGGCGAGTAGCGTCTGCATTGATATGTTCGAAATTTCAGCTTTCAGTGGGTTTACTGGCGTTGTTGCAGTTGGTGATGTGGAACATGCAGTACTATCAAAACTTTCAGTCCCCTTCGTCTACGTAGGCAAGTATTCGACTTAAACCATCCCAATATCTCTAAGCTGAAATGTGCAACTGCCAGCCATGTCGACTTCCAAACACCTTTGTCCCTTGGTGAGGCCTTCCCTAAAATCACGACAACTTTACCGCTCGCTACATGTACATCGAGCCGCAGCTGGACTCTTCAAGGCTCAATTTTTTCTGTCACCTTGACAGGCTCGTCCTTGCCCATATTTTTGAGGAGATAGCTACGCTTGAAGTACTCATTGGGATGAACCATAGTCTCGAGTTGGTTGGCCATCATGATGCCCTCGTTCTTGGCTTTCGTGATTTCAGCTTTGTGAAGATGCTCGAATACACTGGTCCATGTCAGGAGGTTGTCATTGAATCATGAAGTTGACATCAAGAGGCGGCTGCGGAGCCGAGAAAACAGAAAGATGGGAAAGTGTGGCAACTAACCGGTTACAAGCCATGTGAAACCTTTGACCGTCCTTGTCTTCCTTGACGCCCTGCAGCACCGACCTGTCAGCCACGCCCATTTCCTGCAGCAATGTTGACAGATTCTCCATGTTAAAGTGCCGATAGGGACACCCATGAGCCTCGCCTGGCCCTGGTGGATGCTCTGTCAGTATCTTCTGACAGCTAAAAGGGCTGTAGCCGCCGCCTCTCCGATTGGCGTCGCCACCGACGTCACCGTACGCGTGTTGGACGTTGTAGCGATACTCTTTATTGAAAGTGTCGTCCGTCACTTTGTGGAAGCCGCTGCGCCAGAACAGCAGGCACTCGTCGAGGTTCAGCCCCATGCCTTTGAGAAAGAGCGTGTACTGCAGGCGGCCAAAATGCTTGATATGGGCGTCGCGGCGCTCATGCAAGCCGGGAAGTGCTGAGACAGCGTATTGACGTTGGCGGCCGTCATCTGCGCGCCCTCGGGCGCTGAAGTGTTGGAAAAGTAAGCCAAACTTGGGGTGATGAAGTTTTTGGACAGGTGGTTGAGAATGGGCGTAAGGCGGTCGTCTTCGTCCAGTCGTGGCAAAGCACGTGCTGTCAGCTGTTCTCGTACACATGAAATGTCAGCCCTTTCCATCTTCCTAGGAACCGGGAACTGCGGTATTCCTTCCTACCTCCAGCTGCCTCTCGAGCCGCGAGGAAAACTCAGAAACGACCATGCTTGATTGTTCTCTGCCGGGGACGAACGCCTTTCCAGCCTTGAGAAAGACGCGGCGCTGTTCAACAAGGTCCGGCACCCGCTCCCAGTCCAACTTGAACCAGATATCGTCCTCAGCACCAACGCCCTTCCTAGGACCGGCTAATGCAGCCAGCGCGGCGGCATGTTCGTGCTTCTCGTCGTCGGTTACGGGATTCCATCCGTCCATATCAAGACCCAACACAAAAGCAGATCGCTCGGTGAGGTCGTCATCGTTGAATCGCATGCGGAACAGCATCGTCTCTACGCGCGTAAAGCGGTGGCGTAAATCCGAGGTGGATGCGAAGGCCAGGCGCAATATAAAATGACTGAAGTGGTCTTTTTTACGCTGCTCGAACAGCTTTGAGGAGGAGGAGCTGTTGGAGCCCAGAGGCAGGAACTTGTCGAGAATAGGCTTCATGTATGCAGCCGTCTCGGGCGTCGACTTGTTGCGAAAAGAGCAGGCCTCGAGCTCCACCAGGACTACACAGGAAAAGAGTCAGCACTCTTTAGCGATGACATGAGGGCGTGACAGACCTCGGAGTCTGTCAATGGCCCATTGTTCGAACTGCTCAAGTGTGATGTCAGCCGTGGGCGGATCGGCGTAGAAATTGAGTCGAAAGGGGTACTCGGCATCCTTGAACTGTGGGATGGCAAACTGCTTCTTGCGGTAGTCAATGACGTTGCGTCGCTTGTAATCGATACGATTGTGGTCGTGGCGCCGCATTTTGGGTCTTTCTTCGGTCGTCTCGCACGCCTGGCTGCCTCCGGGTCTGATGCTTTGGGTTGAGGATGCTGTCGGCGGCAGGGGGAGACGCGACGAGGGCGTCACGCGTCGCGTCTGGTGGGGCCCCCGTTAAAATCACATACTGATGTGGCCAATCAAATACGTGTCATGCTCTAAGGTATATGTGAAAATACCTGAGGCAGACACATGCACGTGACTTCGTGATACTTGACCGGGGCGAGCCCTGGCAAGCCATAAAGCCGCGACTTTATGAGGATCGGCGTTGGTTATATTTGTGCGAGTAGTAATTAATAGTCATAGATATTGGGAGGACAGGTAGGACGCAAGGTAGGAGCAGGGAAAATTTTCAAGCAAATACCTCCCTCACGAGTCTGCTCTGAATGCTACGCGCTGCAGAGAGCAGACCCAGAGGTAACCTGTTTATCCCTCATATGTACTGCGTACTTAATGACTCACGAATTCACGTGACGATTCTTTACATGAGTCTCGGCGGGTGGATCTGCCAGTAATATCTTCTGACAGCTAAAAGGATTGTGACCACCGCCCCTCCGATTAGCGCCGCCGCCGACATCACCTCACGTGCGTTTTATTGAACGTGCCGTCCGTCACCTTGTGAAGCCGCTGTGCCAGAATAGCAGGCACTCTTCGGGGCTCAGTCTCATAACTTTGGGAAAGGCAGGTCGCCCGGCGAGGCCGTCGTCATCGAATCGCATGCGGAACATCGTCTATAAGCCAGCAAGATGGCGGCATAAATTCTCTGGACGCGGAAGTCAGACGTAAGATAGAATAAGACTGACGTAGTCCAAATTACGATGCCCAAGAAACTTCTAGGAGGAGCTGTTGCACCCCAGAGGAAGAAAATCGTCGCAAATAACATTCATGTTCGCAGCGCGTGTCGCACGACGTTTAATAAATCAATTCAAATCATATGGGCGGCGACTTGTTGCGAAAGAGCAGGCCTCGCGCTCCGCCAGGGCTACGCAGGAGAAGAGTCAGCACACTGTAGTGATGACGCGAGAGCGTAACGGGCCTCGGAGTTTGCCATTGGCCGATTGTTCCAACTGCTCGACTGCTCGAGTGTGATGTCAGCCGTGGGCAGGTCGGCGTAGAAATTGAGGCAATGGCAAGCTGCTCCTTGTGGTTGTCAATGGCATTGTGTCGCTTGTAATCAAGACGATGAGATTGTAGTAACGCATCATGTGTGTTCTTTTGGCCGTCTCGCACGCCTGGCTTCTTCGGGTCTTGTGCCTCCAGCTGAAGTTGCTGTCGGCGGCAGGGAGAGAAGTGGCGATGACATTATTAGGGGGCCACGCTTTTGACAGGTAAACGACTCCGAAAGACCTCCTGCATTGTGGCTTCTCTTCAGGGCTTGCCGGTGTCCCCATTCCTGTATCCGATATACACAACTCCGATTTACAGGCTGGAGGGCTCCAAGTTCGGCTACATAGATGACTGCGGTCTGGTAGTGGTGGGCAGTTGGTGTTCATGAATCCGCAGCCAACGCCCAACGAGACCTTGATGAGATGATGGACGGTGGAGAGGCGAACGCCGTTCATATAGGGCCCTGCTAAAACGGAGGCCACACATTTTACCGGGCAGCGCCGGCCAGGTTCCTCGGCTATTATTATCCACGAGAGTCGGCTGCTCTAACCGGACCCTCGATGACATGGCTCGGGGTCTGGTTGGATAAGTGCCTTCACCTCAAGCATCATTTCGAGGAGCGAGCTGGGATTTCTCGCTATGCCAGAATCCCGGGCAGCGAGCTGGTATGTCAGAGTTGGCAGACCATGCTTGCAGGGCTGCGTTCTTCGCCGACTGGTGAGACACCAGCCTGAACGATTAGTTACACAGGTTTATGTTTGGGCACGCGGCCTCATGGGCCCCCCGTCTTAAGGCGTTACTCTAAACAGTGTGTATACCTTGACACTCACGCACGCATTCACTGTTCTCTGCACCCACTCTTTTAGCGCCTACAGGGTGGAACTGTAAGGGGCACGACTGCCAGCCAAAGTTATCAGGACAGCAAAACGTCTCATACTTACTGGAAGACGGCAATGCAATGCATGCATCGGGGTGCATCCGGCAAACTTATACCTGGATATGAGCTGTCAAAAATTGCTGGAGTAAAAGCTATGTATTTCGTGGAAGGTGCTCATTTTCACTCAAATTGAGCCCTCTACCTTGCGCCCTTCTCCCTAACATACCTTATTGTACTACACAATTATGTAGGGCAGAGACATGCATCAGCTGCGTTCCAGTTCACCTATATGCCCGTGCTCTCTCGCCCAGGATGAGCGAACTGTCCATCCCCCTTTCTCGGGGTGGAAGATCTTAACAGGCAGCCATCCGCATGAAGCATTGTGCCTCATTTTCTAGATCGCATGACCATGGCGTCGTTCATTGCTTATCCCAAGGCTTCGCACCAAAGTCACGTCTGCTTGTTAGGGAAAGCTCAAAAAAACTGTAGATAGCTGCTTCTTGAGATCGGATGTAATCGGTGTTTTTTTTTCAAATAAGCAGGTGGATGAGGAATGAACAGCATTATCCATACCCGCTTTCCTGCAGGGCTAAGCTGGCTGTTATGCATCTCGGCCCTGGGCGGCGAGTATGTAAATAAGGGATCACAGCCTTCCTGTGAAGATTGAGTTGGGCGAATACGCATCGGGCACTCTGTGATGGCTGTATCTACTAAATCACTAGGGCAGATGGGCACTAGGGCAGTTTAACATCGGCGCCGAAGTTGCAGTGTCCGTTGAACTGCATTGGAAGCCGAATCGAGACGAAGTTGCGGTGTTGTTGCAAGAATGCAAGAGTCATCGTCGCTGCCTCGACGTTCCGATCACCCAAGTATCCTTGTCCTTTGATCTCCAAGTCACCCCGCTGTAGGCGTATGAAAGCGTAAGTCGGGGCAACCGGGAACGGGCCGGCATGATATCGGTCCTCGTGGCCGAACTTAACGGGACGACGACGGCTGGCGTAGAGTCATAAGAGTTGCCTCCGTTTGGGCTACTAGAGATTGAGATATCGGGTCCTTATTGCGTACATACTTTCTGCACTCCAGGGCCAATGGTCATGTTCCGAGTTTCAAGGCTGCAGGGTGACTGGCCCTGCCTCATCTCGGTCGGGTCCCAGGGAGCGCAAGACGATCGAGTCCGGCTATTTTTTTTTCGAGACAAGCTTTGAAAGTACCACGTACCTTTACGTTTGATTGGCATTGATAGCATATTCCTCCAGAAACTGTCGCAGCAAGCCCAGACGCGGACTCGAGCTGCGTTTACGCATGTACCCGGGGCCCTATTCATGATAACATAGCCGAGAAGAAGTGCTTGTTATGCTGTGGCCTTTCCCCTTTCCCCTCCGTTCCTGCTAGTGGGTCGCGGAGGAAACTAACGCATAGGTTAGGTAAGCATGAAGTTCAACGCTTGTCCTCGACCAATGTTAGTGTCAAGGTGCCTTGCGGAAGTGGAAGGGCTTTGGCTCTGCCTTGAGTCTCCCAGCCAGGCGAAGCAAGACCGGCTCCTCTTTAGACGACACATTGCGCACATAATGGTAGAAAATCTATGTCCGGCGCTCTGGATCGACACCAAGATTCTGCGATGTCCTCGCCAGCGACCTGCAGTTTATTGCTTCTGTATTGACTAAAGTTCGCCAAGCTGCACAGTGTGCGCGGCAGCATGTTGAGATACCTATGACACGCCCCCCACCATCGCTCATGGAGCCGCTGGCGGGACGCATGCCCGTAGCGCCCGGTACCTCCGTGCCACTACACCTCCCTCCCCCATATCGTGTGCGTGCGATCGCTCGCCTGGGGAGGTACGCTTCAGGCTGGATCGCTGTCCCGCTCCGCCCGCAATGACGGCCCCCAGACGCCTGTTCCGGTACATGCCCTGTAGGCCGTGACGCACGTTGCTTGACTCATCAACGAGCCGCGGTGCTATTGCGGGCCACGCACTCGCCAACCAACAGCCTAACAGACCAATGACGCCTGGCCCAGCCAGACTCGCTCCATCTCAACTTCATTTCATTTTCCTTCTGTCCGCCCGTCCGCCGGCCTGTGCCTCGCTCGGCGTCGTATTGCAGTCCCGCGCTCTGCATCACGCCAAATAGGCCTTTACCTCGCTGCGGATTCTCTACCTCTCCTCGCCGTCCTCCTCCGTCTCGACGGCCGCCTCAGACGCTTCGATTAGCCGCCGCCTTCTCCTGGCCCAATACCGCTCCTATGTCCTCATTATAGAGGAGCGTCCCGCGCTGCCCGTCCGCGCTTCTCGTCCTACATGCTCTCTGTGCTCATATTGACCGATCATCACTCAAAGCGCCGGACGTTTTCATCGACCCTGTGACCATGAGCGACGACTTATCATCCTCAACAGCCAACGCCTCCGACCCTAACATCCCAAGCAAAGCGGTCCTCATTCTCGGCGACGGCGAGACTCTGGACTTTCAAAGCCCTTTGTCCCGGCACTCATGCAGTCAAGACCACACCGGCGCCGACAGTGTATTCGACCTGACCCGACTTCAACATCCCCGAACGCCGCTCTGCATATCCACCGTCACCTCTATCCCCGCGCTGACCACGCCCGCCTTGGCCCGTCGAGGCTCGCTCAACGGTAATGCTTGTCTGTCTCCTTCCGAGGTCATAGCTCGCAAAGCTTCCAACGGCAGTCTACAACCGGTTTCGAGGACGCCTAGCCTGAGATCCGCCGTTCCTCACAGTCTCGGCTCCGCCTCATCCAGTAGTGCCATACCGAGTCCACTCATCGCTGCCATGGGCGACGTGACGCCTCTGCCCAGCCCAATACTTTCGGGCGACTCTCCCGGGCCCTGGAGAGTGCTGAGCATCAACTCCGGGTCCCTTCATCCGGCTCGTGCCAAGATGACGAGGCCGCGTGACGTCTCCGTCTTGGTCACCAACAATGGCGAGTCAGTCGAGTCGGCAGTTGCCAACATGTCCAAGCGCAAGATGTATGCAGAAATCGACACCACCGGCTCGGGACGGCAGTCGCCTTCTCTTCAGCAGCAAGACCCACCACAGCAGACCCACAAACCCAAGAACCGCAGCGTGAGCGAGTACATTCCGGACTCGATGACAGGGCCCAAGAAACCTGTCAGCGTTTCAGGATCGCATATCAGGATCCCAGAACCTGACCAGCCGGACTCGCAGATGCGGAGGGAGCTCAAATTTGCCGATTCAAGAGGTCTGACACCGACTGTCGCTCAACCTCCCACCCCACCCCCGAGCGAGTCGTCCAAAGACTGTGGCGAGGGTTGCAAGCACAAGGAACATAATTACGAAGTATTTGATGCCCGCGACCGTCGCGATCAAAAGATGCGGCGCTGGCGGCATGTTGGCTTCCTCGGTCAAGGTACCTTTAGTCGCGTTGTGTTGGCATCGAGCCAGCTTGTTTCCAGCAATGAAAGTGGCTCGTCCAACCCGGCAGGGCTCATGACACCCCTTAGCGAGTATTGCTTAGACCGCAAAAAACTAGTGGCCGTCAAAGTATGCGGGCATGGCCCGAGAGGTGGTGCGTCCGAGGAGCGCGTGGAGATGAGCTTGAAAAGTGAGCTCGAGATACTGCAAACCATACACCATCCCTCACTAGTCAATCTCAAGGCATGGACAATTGAGCCCACCAGGGCCATCCTTGTTCTGAGCTATTCCCCTGGTGGTGATCTTTTTGAATTAGCAACAGCGTGTCGCAAGGTCCTTACGCCCTCGCTCCTGAGGAGGATGTTTGGCGAGCTGGTGGGCGCAGTGTGCTATCTACATGGCCAGAGGATCGTACATCGTGATATCAAGCTCGAGAGTAAGTATCTCCCAGGCTCTCAGACTTGGCTTGACCGTGACCTTCGATATTGGTCCCTGCTATCTGAGCTAACGGGCCGTGCCACTCAGACGTCCTCGTCAATTTACGTCCTACTGAGCTAGAAAATAAGACCAAAGACTGGGAAATTTTCCCGCAGTCCATCATAACACTGACCGACCTCGGCCTATCTCGTCGCATCGCTGATGGAGAGCAACTGGAGACGCGCTGCGGCTCCGATGACTACGCGGCCCCTGAAGTCATCATGGGTCAGCCGTATGACGGCCGCGCCATTGATGCCTGGTCGCTTGGCGTTCTCCTCTACGCCCTCCTGGAAGCCCGGTTACCGTTTGATCCACATCCCGGCATGAGCGACGGTCATCGCATGCGCAGTCGCACGAACCACCGGATCGCGAGGGTCGAGTGGCGTTGGATTGAGTACGCAGGAGAAGACGGCGAGCACGAAGGCGACCTAACCAAATTCGAGGAAAGAGGCTGTGCTGGCGCCATGAAAATCACCGAGGGTCTTTTGAAACGAGCGCGCAGCCGCTGGAGCGTCGACAAGGTCGCTGAGCAACCCTGGGTACAGAATGCGATTCAGGTCGACGGTGGACTGCAATTCTGGGATGAAGAGGATGGCCAAGAGATATGAGTTTGAGCTTCCGGTGCCCTGCTTGCAATTTTGCCTCATCAAACACTCTTCGTCAACGCCGATGGCAGACATTTTTTGATAATTTTGTTACGGACGCTTCGACCCGTGTTAGCCCGATTGGCTATACTTACATTCTTCGCATCGAGCCCTCCAGCGTGTGGCTTTTTCTATTCTCGTGTGCCCCAGAGGCCGAACGGCATGAAGGCGTTGTTTGTTTACATACAATGGCCCCTTCCAACATTCCCGTCTCCTTTACTTTCGTTCCTGCTGCTTATCCTCCTTCCCCTCTGGTGGCTTGAACTTTGAATTGTCTCTTACAGCGAAAGGCCTCGAAAGATTTATGATACACTATTAGGACGGATGGGTGGAAGACTTGGAAGGTAGGGACAGGTGCAGCTAGGTCTTCGAATCGGGTTTAACGCACACAGAATCAGGAAGAAACCGAAATTCACGTTCGATTCAACTGGTGTCCTTAGTAATAACCAATTCTGACTAGAAAAAAAGTGATTTAAGAAACTATGTACTGGTCGCTGTGCGGCGTGTCCTACGAGTAATGGATTTCCTAATAAGCGGTTGCGGGCGATTTAGGAAGACGGACTTGCAAGCGTAAGGGCCAATGCCGCACAACAGTGTCTTTGGCGGCACACCACATTGTCAGTCTGTATTCATTCTCTTTCCGCTATACGACGCTATGCAAGACGGCTGATGGGCTATGGACCGGTGAGGGCAACCTATTGGCTCCCTTATTTGTCGCCATTTCCAGAGGGACAAATGAACAGCGCCGGCGCGGGAGAATCCAAGACAAGCAAGCAAGCGGAGCAAAGTGGCTGGATGTCAGGTCAACTAGTTGCTGTATTTGAAAGAAGCAAGCTGGTACCAACTATCCAGAGGTGCAGAAAAGGATAGTCGGTGACCACCGGAGGGGAGGGACGGCGCGAGACATGTGCGCAAACAAGACTTCAGAATACAGCCATGCCCGGAGAACAATCCCGGGCATGATGCTCTCTGCCAAAAAGGCAATCGAGACGTGACCAGCAAGAGAGCAGGGGGGAAGGGGGTTGGAGAAGGGAGGGGGTTAGAAGTCGGTCTAGCTATGAGACATGATTGAAATGCCGCATCGACCCGGCGGCGTGGGTTTGTGGCTGTGGCTGATAAGTACGAAGCGATGAAAGGACAAAGATAGGCAGAAGTAAGACGGCAGTCTCACTATGGTCATCTTTGTGGAAATTGGAAGAACAAATCAAGAAAGGCAGACAAAGAGCACCACGTGCTTGGCTCCGGGAAGTTTCAAGGAAGACAGGCAAACCGACAACACCTGATCAACGGTGATTTTATATCATACATACGCGTACACAGACTCGGAGAAGGGAGACACTGGCGTTAGCTCAAGCCAGGGATGTAGATTTTGCGGGTGCGGGTTGATGACGGGAAAGGAGGTATGACGACGGGCGGTCGTTTGCGTCGGATGTCAAGGAGAAGAAAGGAAAATAGTTAATTGTGGACATATTTGCGCCCTGTACAAAAGAGACCGTAGAGGTTGTCGCTGCGACCAGGTGGCACGGAACAGGACAGTCAGTGTGGCTAGCAGGTCATCGACGTCTCAAGGCCATTCCGTCTTCAGTCACATGCAACGTGACCCCTATCACGCCAATTTCAGGGTCAATAGGGGGTGACAGGGGATGCGGGTTTTTTCCATCCCGAAAGGAAAGAGGGATGCATGAGCAAAGGTGTCAATGGTATTGTGCCCGATCATGGGTTCTGAGTCGTGGGTAATTGTTGTAGTTGATGCGAGCCTCCTCGTTGGCCAGATGTGCAATAAATAGCCAAGGCGTGGATGAATAATGGGTTGGTCGATTGGCCATATATCGACATATCGGTCCATTCGTCGACCTAGCCGTCCATTCGTCGATGGACGCATGTCATGTCATTTCGCGAGATGGCATTGAGCCTGGCGGAAGACCGGCCCTAGAACCGAAGGCGGGCTTTCTGTGCTTAGCTGCGTGTGTGCGTGGTCCGGGGTCTATACGGCAACTAAAGTATAGGGCGTCCATGGTGCATGGGCGATAGAAATGCGGTCGATATAGGGGGAGGCGCCTGGGGGTGGCGGAATCCATGGACCAAGCAATGAATCAAGAATTATGGAATCAGGGCGCTGGGTTTGAGGATACGCGCCGCGGGCCGAGCCCTCCACCAGCGTTCCTTGCGGCTTCGGCCCCGCGGCTACTTGGCCGGTCCGCGATAGGCGGGCCGAGGCCATTCATAGCTGGCCAACAGGCGGTTCAGTGGGACGGCCAGCGAGGGAGACAAAATAGGCAGAGGACGCGATGGATGCCTGGGCACAGGCAGATTCAGCGCCTCGCCTCTTCGTCGCGGCGCCTCCACTCTTTTTTCCCCTTTGACGAAAGATGACGGGGCCTTTTAGAGATACGAGGGGGGGTGAAAAGTCCAGGGGGAGACAAGGGGCGGCGGCCGAGTTCCGACGTGCGAGTGAGGCAGGGTTATGGCATCTCTAATAGATTCAATGCTTGATACAACTGCACGCAGACTGCTTCAGTACAGATAGCAAGGAGAGAGCAACTCATACGTAGGTTACTATGAGATTTTATATCTACTACCGCGTTTTCATCTTCGCTGGTGAGGAGACAAGCGGGGGCCTTGTCATCGTGGCCCCCTCGGCAGCAACGAGCGCGGGAGAAGTGAGAAAGCGTGGGTGGGAATGTGATGAATGCGTTGGACTCGTCACTCCATGTGAGCATCGGCTGCCACCACCACATATGCAGCACAAGGCCGGCTGGCCAAGCAGGGAGAGGCTGCGTCAAGGCGGGCGCGCTTTGCGACGGATAAGGACGTGTCATGGAGGTCAACGCCGTCGTCGCAACGGCCTTGTGACGCGGTGGCTGGCTACGCGGAGAGAGAGGCGGTCGAAGTGAGGCCGGTGGACGGTGGGCAGACTTGGCGGATGGACAGGCGTCGGGCAAAATTCCGGGGCAAACGAGGGCCGCAGGAGAATGGGAGAAAAAGGAGGGTCCAAGGGAAGAAATCAAAAAACGCAAATCTCCAAAGGCAGTTCCGGGGCGGATGTACACGCCGCTTGTGTAAAATTTTGTTCCCTTGCTCTCTCAGCCCATCCTCGCTCTCCAGGCAAGAAGCGAGAACACAAGATAACAGCCACGGATCGGGAAGCCCCGGACAGACAAGCCAAGGGAGTGTAAGTTCCGTCGACTCAATCAGAAACTGCATGGCATGGCGACATGCGTTTGGATTTGCGTGCACCTGCATACATATATACATTCATGGAACATGGGCGGGCAGCTGGCTCTACCCCGTCCCGTCCAGCTGCGGGCGGGCAGACAAGCGCACACATGGACAGGCGTATGGAGAGAGAAGGGAGGTGCGTCAAAGCTTTTTTAAGCGTGGCCCATGCACGTTTTCGGCTTGTTGGCTAGTCGAGACGACGGGGCCGGCCAGGTAGTGCTTTTGGCTTCTTCGTCGGCCTACTCCGGACCCTGTGGTGGCTGGTGAACCTGGTGATGTACGCACGCACGTGCGAGTGTACGTACGAGGTGCGAGTGCGAGCATGTGTAAATGTATAACGGTCCAAGAGTCCCTCCCGGAGTTGTGGTCCAGGGCGGATGAGAAGAACGGCGGTACAGTATTATCTTCTCCACCTCTCGTCATGGATCCCTCCCCTGTGTTTGCCCTCCTTGCCCCCTCTTTCCAACTCTCCACCCAGCAGGATAAGCACGCCGGGCTGTGCGCGTGAGATGACAATGATTGCCGTGCCGGGTTCGGGGCAATGCATGGATCGGAGGGGACAGACCCATGACGTTGCCTACATACCGTCCGCACAGGAATCTGTACGGTGCCGAAGACGAGAGCGCAGAGCACGTCGGCAAGGGGCAGCAGACACACCACTGAACCATCCCAACAGGGCCGGCCGAAGTGAAGCTCGACAAACGGCACACTTGCGCAGGGTAGGAGGTGGCCACAGTGCTCGGTATAATCGCACTGTGGCGCGACAGACGGCTCCCTGTGCACGTTCGGGGATAAAACGGCAGATCGGCCGGCGCCGCGCAGGTGTTGAAAATTTCTGGGGCCACGCTTTGGGCCGCGCCTTGTTTCGATGGAATAGGCCAGGGAATAAGCCAGGGCGGCGGAAGTAAAGTTTAAAGCCAATAAGAAAAACGATGAAAATAAAGCAGGCGCTGGCCGTCGACGCTCGCGCGGGCTTGACCGACAGCTGGGGGAGGAAACGGGCGATGAGTGACTATCCTTTGCTGGGCACGGTTTGTGTCGACAACGACCTGTTCGTTCCTCTCCCTGCGTCGTGAGCCCGCCCGCCCGCAGGTTAAACCACAATAGCACAAGGCGATGGCGCTCCAGGGTTCCCTTCTACGCCCAGGCGTACACCGGGCGAGGTCTTGTTGCTGCAACAGCAATGACGCGGCTCAATAGAAACAGATAAAAATGGCGCGTCGCTGTCGTAGGCGTTCCCGCCGCACTCTTGTCCAGCGGCGGCCCATGGGCAATGCAGCGGACAATGCCAGCGGCCTGGGCCAGTCAGCCAAGCTTGTTGGACCCTCTCTCCCCTCTTCAGCTCATCCTCCATGTCTCGCCCGCCCGGCCAATCAGCCGGCCGGCCGCTGGCGCTTGTCGACGAAGAATCCTTCTGGAATCGGCCGCCGGCCCTGTCGCCACGCCCCCTAAGGAGGTTTGGGCCCGTAGGCGGCGCCTGATTGGCTATGGGCTGGAGCCTGTGGTGTGGCTCGGGTGTCAGGATATCACCTTCTCCTTAGAGGGCCCCATCCATCGTCGCGTTTCTCGCCGTCGCCCTTTTCTGCCTATTGTTGCTGCTGCTGCTTGCCTCTCCTTTGGGCGTTGAATTTCCCTTCACCGTTCTTTATTTTCTCTCGGTTTTGACACTTGTCGGCGGCCTGCCCCTTTCTCAGCCCAGAAATGTGCCTCTCCTTACGCCACAACATCCTTTCGCAGACGATCTGAAAAGCCTCACACGCTCTCTTTCCTCTGTTATATCCCCCTCCCCCTCTTCTCTCGTACGTCTCTTTCCATAGCCACCATGTACTTCTCATGCTTCATCATCATCTATCGTGCTTCTCGCAAGTGTTCGCCTGGATGACCGCCTGCCCCAGCCCGCATCAGGTTACATCCGTCTTCCTCTCGTCGTCGTCGTCGCCGTCGTCCACCGCCGCCTTCCTCCGTCCACCCACCGCCACCCCGTCCTCTCCACCCTTCGCGCTCAAGCTTCGTGCCGCGGCTGCGTGTGTCAAAGGCGTGCGTGCTATCGTTACAATACCAGTCCATTAGTGTCCCCGTTCCGAATCCCCAGGCGAGGAACTTTTGCGCCCTCGCTGGGCGCCCCTTTGCCGCGCCGAGCCTCTCCACACCTCGTCCTCCACAGCCGCGGCCGCCCTCCGCCGCTTTGGACGGCTGCGGCGCGCGGTTAGAGCTGCCTTCCATTGCTTTTTCGCCTTGCTGGTCCCTGCGCCGACGCCCGGGCTCCGACGACGGCGGCGCGCACATACACCCTCCCTCCCTCTCGCTCGCTCGCTTGCTCACCTTTGTCTCGTCCATTACTTACACACTCTTTCGCTCGCTCGCGCGCGTGTGCCCCCTTCACTCCATCCATTCCCGTTCCGCCCCCGTCTCGTCCCGTCCCGTCCCTCCTCGCCCAGCGCGCCTCCGCCATCGTCTCGCGCCCGTCGCCGTCTTCCTGCTTGACTGTCCTTCCTCCC